>ML675629.1:45068521-45325738 GCA_007922155.1 Mesoclemmys tuberculata
ACACCCACAAACCCCACAAAACAAACAAACAAACAAACAAACACACAAACCTGCTCCTCCAACAGAACTCCCACTGAAACTCCCCTGTTAGCAGCCCTAACTTTGCATTCTTGAGAGTTTGTCTTGGGAGACACCAAAATAGCAGTCAGCAACAGCAATACCACTCGCAGCACTTTTTTGGCCAGTCCCTCCCTTCTTGTGTGCTAGCAGGAATTGCCCAAGGAAGAGTCATAGATCTGAGAGGCAGAGATCCTCTGGCTCTAGGTTGAGCCAGCCAGCCAACCCTCCCTCATCATCTGGCAAGCACCCATATTGACTTCTGTGTCCAGAGCAGCAATCCAGTGGTGACTTCTCCATTCCTATCTCCCCTATTTGGGACAAGCTGGCTCATTTTTACTGTGTTTGCGACTCAGTTACCATGGACAACTGGGTCATAAGCACCATCTGATTGGGTTATGCCTTAAAGTTCCTCTCCATCCCTCCTCCTCACCCTGCCCCTACACCAACCCTCTTCAGGGACCCCTCTCACAAGACATTGCTCCTTGAGCATTTTCAGTTCCTATTAACCTTGAGAGCTGTAGAGAAGGTTCTCCTGCTGCACTGTGACAGGGATTGTACTACCAGTATGTTCTGGTTCCCAAATCAAAGGGACTCAATCTGGACCTCTGTGACCTCAACAAATGCATCAGATACATGAGATTTCGGTCTAAATACTATCCTCCTTGCCTTAAATCTAATGAGTGGTTTGCTGTCCTGTACCTTCAGGGTACTTATTTTCATGTAGCAATTCTCCTGAGCCACAGGAGGTTTCTCTGGTTTATCATGGCAGATGGGCATTATCAGTATTGCCATCCTCCCCTTTGGTTGTAATCAGCTCCTTGGGTGTTTACCAAATGCATGATAGTAGTAACAGCCTACCTAAAGAAGAAGGGGATTCTTATCTTCCTGTGTTTCAATGATTGGTTACTGAGGGGCAAGGGCCAGAGAAGAAATCCTCTCTTATGTTTAGTTCACACTATGCTTTCACCATTGTCTGGGTCTGAGTGGAAAGTGAGTATTGGTCCCCACTCAAAGTATTGTGTTCGTTGGGGTCCCGATAGATTCTACAAGTTTGACAGCATTTCTGCTGGCTGACCGATTCCAGGCAATTAGCAGCCTTTGACTGGAACTGCAGTCTCAACTCCTAACCACAGCCTGAGTACTCCTAAGATTGCTAGGTCATATGGCTGCCTGCACACAAGTAGTCCCGTTTGCCAGGCTGGAACTTGGTGCCATTCACAGTGCCTCTCAGACCTTTCAAGATCACATCAGGGACTCAGCAGTTCTTATACTCACTGACAATAGCCTCACAATGTGTTGTGTGAACAGACAGGGAGGAACATATTTCAACGCACGGTGTCCGGAGGTGGTCAGGTTCTTGGTCTAAGGTAATTGATACGATTTTGTAGATGACTGAGATAAATCACATTTAGACTTAGATACGAAGTTGTGCAGTGATTTTAATATGTGGCTTTATGGCCTGATTTCAAAGGTGCTGATCATCTCAGAGGGAACTGTGGAATATTCAACATTTCTGAAAATCAGGTCACTGATGTATCTGCAAGAAAATGATCAAGAAGATTATTTTAGAAATAAATCTCCATATTAAATTTTAGGATAGTGGGTATTTCCTGGGTAGTGAGTTTGCAAAGAAGAGCAGTAAAGTATAAATGGAACATATTCAAAGAAAGAAAGAAACCTGGCTTTCACATTTATTTGCTTTTTAAAACAAAAGGCAGAATTGAGTACATGGAGTTTCCATGTTTTCTCTGCTAAATTAGGGCAAACCAAAATGCACTATATGAAAACACACTGAACATCAGATCTGAGGTAAAATGCTCCTCTTAGAGGTCCATATCATAATTCTGCCACTCTTTCTTTGATATCAATGGGATATTTTCATGTGTAGGTCCATAATATCCAAGCTAAATACTGCCATATGTAGATCTGAGGGAATTTTACGCCTACTCTGTGCAATAAACCAATTACTTTAAAATTTGATGAAAACATTGGGGGGAGGGAGGATGTGACCCATCCGTGTCTAGGGTAGTCACCTGAAAATGCCAAGGTCAGGGAATTCTGTAAAAGGAGAGCAGATTCTCCCAGCACTGGTGGGTGACTGAAGTCAGACTTCCCAACCAGCCACAAACAGTGCTTCTGATTCCCCACACTGGTTATCAAGAAGCCAAAACAAAAATATACACAGCCTCCTTTACTGCATTTCAGTTTCTGGCTCCCAATCAGCCACCGGGTCCAGGAAAGAAACCAGTTATTTAAAACTCTATGTTCTTTACCAAAAAGATTTCTCCTGACCACAAAGGGTCAGCCACAGTACCAGATCACTATAAGTTTGGATCTTACCCAAAATACCGCGCTGCCAGCCAATCCTTTAGTAACTAAAACTAAAGGTTTATTATAAAAAGAAAGAAACAAACTCTAAGAGAAATGTTAAAGGATTAAAGCAATCAGACACATACAATTGATTTGAAAGTCCATATATATCAGGCTTCTAGTAGAATTGTGGAGTTTACAGGCTTGTATAGTCCCTCTGGTATATATGCAGTACCTGGATAGGTCTCAGTTGTTTGTTTCACAGCTTCAATTCAGTTGTAGATGAGTTGATCCAGAGGTAGGTAGGTGGCTGAAGATGACTGAAGACAAACTGGCAGCTGTCTTTTATGTCCTTTGGTCTTTGCCACGCTGCTTGTGGAATTTTACAGGAATAAGATGGAGTCCAGAGTCACATGAGTAAGTCCTGGTGACTCATCAGGTATATTCCTGGCTTCTTGTACCTGTGAATTTCCTTTATGGGCCATTAAGCAGACTAGTGCTGCAGCCATCCTGTCTGGGGTGTCACCCAGACGCAGCACAATTTGAAAGATATACAGATATATCAACCATATCCATAACTTCCATTACACACTTAACACATGAACATAAACAACATCTTACTTAGCACATTATAGCCTTTCTAACAGTATCTGACATGGCATCTCTCATGAGTTACTATGATTTTGACATATTGATGTTAAGCAACATAATAGATGCCCCCTTCCCTCCCCCAAAATCCAGCCAGCGTGACATCCCCAACACGAGATTGGTGCAGAAGGGAGTATTCAGAGCTCCTGAATAAACCTCAAGGGCCCCCCTAATCAATCCAGCATCACAGAGGAGACTGGAGTATGAAGAGGAGTAGAAATCTCAAGATTTTTCCTTTTTTTCTTTCTATTTTTTTCCCCTATTCTTTTGCAGAAAAGAGGAAGTAGTCTCTGGAGGTTTCCTCTTGTTTTCCCTTTCAGCTCCCCTGAAATGGGATTACTGTTCCCTTTAGCATTATTTTGAAATAGACTGTAGACGTTTAATATATAATTTTCATTGTGACTTTCAGTGCTGCAATCAAGTGGCTAATTGAACAATTTTTAATACATATGCCTAATTGCTTCTTCAAGAGGTTAACTGTGAAAGGAATAGATATTTAGCAAAGAAATGTTACCTAGGTTACCCTTTATTGGCTAACACCAGTGAGATTTTGTTTGTTGCGCTGCTTATGGACAATAAACCCCTGAAAATGTTTTAATATGTAATTTCCTTTGATATTGCATCTTAAATATCAGCCACCATATAATATGCCCTAGTACAAAGGACCTCCTTGAAATGTATTTCCCCAGTAAAACAAATTTGGGTTTGAAGTCTAGCCTTTAGTATAAAATACAGGGCTTAGTTGAACTTTTGTGTCTTTTTCAGTGCACCTTTCTAGAAATATAACAGAAGTTTAGATTGGTGTTGGTTTGCCTTTAGAAGAAAACAAAAGCAGAACAAAACAGTTGGAAGGATTCTCCCAACACACATTCAGTACTTCTCACAAAGTGCACAGAAGTCTTAACTGGTCATTTCTATTTGTAACAGTATGAGGGGCTTTAGAGACTGATTTTATTTTTTTTAAATCTATTCCAAGTGCTAGTTATACAGAAGAAAGTATCCAGATGTTCATAGGATTCAGTTGTTAGTGACATCAAAAGCAGTACAATCAAAGACTGAACCTAACAAGCAACCTAGAGTTACAACTTTGGTGGATAATGTGAACTTTTAAAATATACCTTCAAAATTATTGAATACTTTCTAATTCAAGTACTTGAAGCATGAAAATGTTATATTCATTCGCATACACAGTGTGTTATAATCAGGGCTGCTACTGAACTGCAGAAAGAAATTGTGGAGGAAATCTAGGCAGTCATTTTCTAATATGCTTCTCAAAATATATATTTTTAAGCAAATATAATAGAGTAGGAAACAAACATGTCTTCACAAAAGCTGTAGGGACATGCTACAGCTGACAAATTAGCTTTGAAATCAAGGAAATAAAACTTAATGTTCAACCATGTGTCCTCTTACTGCCCTTCCCACTTCATAATCACACCAATTCTTAAAGAATTCTATGGAGGGCTTTCTTTATTGGCTGATATTGTATTGTCATGTTTTTATGAAGGGATATTTCTTCTGCAGACTTTTTTCTCTTCTAAATTTTTGTCATTTAGTTCCCCTATTTTCTTTATCCCCTCAGCTTCCATTTTGTAAACCATATTAATCTTCCACAATCTTCCTGTCTGAATTTTCTCTGTCCCATGTCTGTCTGTCTGTCTGTCTCTTTCTCTCTGACGCACACACACACACCTATTTCTTGTCCTTTTAAGTGATTTAAGCAGACAGGCATCTCTTAGCTTACTACTGAAAGCTAAGCACAGTAGGAAACTATTCAGCTATTTAACTATTCAGTAGGGAGGAATTAGTTCATATGAAACCTGCCATGTTTCTATAGCCCAAGTGATGATATTTGATGTATTTGGCATCTGCTCCTTTTCTTCATTACATTGAAATGCCTGGTGTGCTTTCACTTTACCAACACTATTAATAAATACATTTTAAGGGTTTGTTTTAGCTACCTGTGCATTTGCTGTAATTATGGTGTTTTTTCCCTACAGGATTTAACAACTCTGAACGAATGTGTGACAAAGAGTTCATAATACGCAGAGCAGCCACTAATCGTGTCCTGAATGTCCTGCGTCACTGGGTCTCTAAACATTCTCAGGTATTTTTCTGTTCCACTTTTACAACTGAATTGCACCATGTACTCTCTTTCTGTGACTTGTGAATGGAAAAGGTCATGATCGTTTCTTCAGTTCAGTCATAGAATTCTTATCACATCAACTCTGGCTATAAAATGTTGCTGAGCAGTGGTGCTGTTTAATATAGCAGTGGTCAAATTGAAGTCAAACTGTGTAAGAAGGTAGTGCCATAAAGATAACATAGAAGTTTAATGTATTAAAAAATATTATTGCATAAATGAAGAATCCTTCATACAGTTTTGGAAAGCTGTTCTGACAATTTATTAGGTCAGGTACAAAATTTTGCAAGGCTGCTTTACTGTAGTAAAGCATGCTGACATAGATAAGGAAAAGCTCTAGAATAAATCTATATAATAGCTATCTTTACCATAATAATTAAAACTACTGATTATTTTAGAAACATAGACCTTACCATTCCCATTGTTCTGTTTAGTTTGATATCTTGTCCGACAGTGTCTAGTGCTTTACATCATCTGATGCTTCAGGGGAAGTCAGATAAATTCCCACAATGCTCTAATCCAGTCATACAATGTTGTATAAAGTGAGTTTTGTTTATTGTTTCCTGGCCCCTACATCCTGAAGTGGCTTGTCTGTTTTATTTATTTCAGACCATGTATTAATAATGAACAAGGTTGGTTTTATCTTTTGGATAGTCATTGCTCATGTAGTAAACAGTTTTGGTTCAAGTGCATTTATTGAAGGTATTGAAATTATTTGTGCATGAACCTAGTCATGTGTTTGTGTGTCAAACATATGTAGAGAAATGCACAAGCATTTTGAAGTGAAAATATTTTTCCAGACAATCATATGGAAAGTGAGGGGGTTAAAAAAAGGCTTATGACTGATTGCAACCTCACGTATGGCTGTCTCCATAATCTTTAATTCACACATAACTGGCAGCACCAGCCGTTGTTCCTCATATGGGATTTTACATATCTGAAAATAATACTCTATAATCCTTGCTTTTTTATTATTAAGAGGTTATGTGCTACGAGAAATGTTATGGCTTATTATTCTAAATATTGATACCTATAATGTATTGCATTTTGAATTTACTCTGAAAAAAAGAAATGCCAGTTAATTAAACAGATTCAATAGATAAGATAAAAATAGATTTAATCCTCAAAACACCCCATGAAGGCTGGTGGGTAAGTAATACAATTTCCATTTTATGGATGGGGGAAAATACATTGCAAAGGTAAGTGACTTTCCCAAAGCCACACATAGAATCAGTGGCAGAGTTGGAATTAGAATGAAAATGGCTCTGTCCCTTGCTTATTCCAGTAAAACTCATTGCTTTAAATGCTATTAGGCAGTTTACCAATACCACTCCTTGTGATCAGTGCTCTTTATAAATTATACAAACAGACCAGAATAAAACATGAGCTTTGCTATATGGAAACACTTAATAAAAAAAAATCTTCAAAATCTTGCTCTCCTTTTGAATATGTATATTTCTGACATCCCAAATTTTTCCTCTGGGCTCTTCTGTGATCTTAAAAAAATAGGAATAGAATACACTGACACACTGAAACCAGCTGTCTCAGATCCAATACTTGAAATCGTTCAAGAAAATACACAAAATATATTTTTGTAATTATCCCTAGTTATAACACATCAGGTCCAACTAGCAGCAATAAATGTGTAATTTGGAGGATGTAGTAATAATTCTCAAACAGATGGAAGGAAGGACTAATTGCGTAACTTTATGTAGCAATAAATTATGCTGAAATAGATAAATTGTTATATTTAAAAGAAAAATGGGTATTGTTATTATTTGTATTGAGGCAGCATCTACACATGCCAACTAAGGTCAGATCACCATTGTGCTAGGTGCTGTACATACATATAGAAAGAAAGAGTCTATGTACTGAAGCACTTACAGTGTAGGCAGGTCAGCAGAAGGGTGGGAGAAAGGAAGTATTATTACCTTTGTTTTACACATGGGAAATTGAAACACAAAGATTCTGCCTAGCACAATCGGTTCCTGGTTAGAGTCCTTGAGCTCTATTGCAATACAAATAAATATTTATAGACTTGCCCAGGGACACACAGGTAGTCTTTAATGAAGCCAGGAATTGATCTAGATCTCCTGAGTTCCAGCCAAGTACTTTAACCACGAGACGATCCTTCTTTTTAAAGGTATAATAGAGATTAGCCCCTACACATCTACCTAGGTGGGATTTAAAATGTCCATATCAGCTACTTCCCACTGAAATCCTCTCCACAATGTTCTCATGCATTTCCTTTTTACCCCAATAATCATCAATGAAAGTAACTCAAACAATCCCAACCTGTGGTAGAGAGGATCTGGGCAAATGACCACAGACCCCAATGTTCTCATATATACATTTAATTTTAGTGAAAAAAAATTTCCATATACATTTGTGATCTTGGCCACTGCAGGGACCATATTGAAATTGCTATGTTAGGGCAAACTGCAAAGATAGGGGCTGGTAGTCCCCAAACTGGTGACTATTCTAATAATTAGATTCACCAAAGCAGCAATAAAACAGCTTCTATAAATACCTTACTGATTACCCAGAAATCAAAAACACAGTTCCCTCAAAGCAACCCAGCCCCTTAGATATGATGAGGATTACTGAAAATCTTGTTCATAGTATATAAAATTCTACCAGTCCCAAAGATCTGAACACATTACCCACCAGGTCTATGAATATTTCAGATCTTACCCAAATACATGCTTACGGCCAATTCTTATTAACTAAACTAAGTTTTATCTTTGTAAAAAGAGAGTGTGTTGGTTAAAAGATCATCATATAGACAGACATGACTAAAGTTCTTAGGTAAGTGTCATAATAGAGATGATAAGCAGCTGACTTGCAAAAAATTATTTCCAGAATAATTTAATAGATTATAATCCATATAGGCAATGTGTAGAGTTTGTATAACTTCTTCCATGAAAAATAACGGTAATCCAGAATGGAGCTGGGACCGCAATCTTGTGATTCAAACTCCCCCGTCAAAGCTTAAGCAGATCTCAGATACAGGACCAGGGCCCTAGAGTCTTTTATAGACCTCTGGCAGACTTACCAGTGGCCTTTTGACAGCAGGTGTTCTTTGAGTGGAGAATGGTAATGCATATTGTCCTTTAAAGTAAAACCTCCCATTTCCTACACAAGTAATTAGCTGCATTGATTAGCATAAGGCACCTGCCCATCTCCAGCTATTTATAAGTAGTTTACTACAAAAGTCAAAGTGAAATAAAGACAGTGATATTACTATTGACAAGTTCCGTCTAATGGCTGGTCGAGTGTAAAAAAAAAGTCAGCTTTTGATGACAAAACAATGGTGGTCTATACACTGCTATACAGTGCTCCCCCCACTGACAAAACTCCTCTGCTTTGGTGACAAAATAAAACCACCTTGACGAGAGACGTAGCGCTTTTTGCAGCGAAGTTAGTGCGACAGTCAGTGTAGATGCTGTGTGACGTAGCTGGACTCCAGGAGCTATCCCACGGTGCCTACCCTGACTGCTGTACTCACTGTTTTGGACTCTGCTGCACTGTTCTGAATTCCAGATACACAGGCATGCACCCCTCCCCTTTCAAAACCCCAAGATGTTTTCAAATTTCTCAGCATGGAGAGCTCATACAGCTACTGCCCAGCTGAGCATGCCAGCTCTCAGCAGTAAATGCAATCCTGCCTGGACTACAGGGGAGGGGGTGAATCATTCTCCTGGGCCTGTGGGGAGATGAGGCTGTGGGAGAACTCGGAGGGAATCAATCCTGCTCTCCTATGGCAGGCATGCAGGCAGCGTGGGCTGCTGCTGTGGGAGGAAAGGGGAGAGAGACTGCTGATGTGCTGTGCAGAACCAGGGAGGGAGATGGGAGCTGATGTCAGGGTATCCCCCTCCTCCTGCTGGTGTACAGGTCTCTGCTGGGTGAGAACAGGGGAACACCAGTTGTCAGTGCACCAGCTTCTGCCTCAGGATTGGTTGCTTCTGGCTGCTGTCTGAATTTAGAAACAGCGTTCAGATGCACTCACTGTCCCCCAACACACTGTCTCTCTCTCTCTCTCACACACACACACACACACCCTGTCTCACACGCTTCCCCTCCCCCACACACTCACTTCTGTGGGCTTCTTGTGCTAGTGTTCAGCAATGTCAGTGTGGCTGACAGGGCAGTTGAAAAGCAAGATGCCCATGGAACAACGGGATTCAGAAACCTTCATCATGTGATGCTGTGTCTGCATGAGGCATTGCAAACCCTTCCCAAAGCACCCTGCATGCAGTTGCAAATGGGATAGATACCCACAGTGCACTGCTCCCTGCATTGATGCAAGAGCTGATAGTGTGAATGCACTCCACTGACGAGGAGCATAGTGAGGACATGAAACAGCAATTTAATTATAATGGTGGCTGTACGCTGGCATAACTCATGTTAACAAAACTTTGTAGTTAGACAAGGCCTAAGTGTTAATATCTTCTTGATCTCAGAATCAACAGAATACAGTGACAGACAGGAACTTGGTTACTATATATATGTAAACACTGTGACTATCTACCGTCTTCTTCCAAATTTTCTAATACAAGTCTACATTTCAAAGCTCTAGTCTAACTAACATGGCTTTGCTAGCTATTTATAAGGAATGGCCCTAATTACCATTTATATATTCTTGTAATATGTCTCTAAAGGTTGAATTTGGGTCATGTAGCCTGCCAGTTGCTTAATCCTTTCTGGCTCTGTCACAACATCAATAAAATCTTAATCTGTTATATTTTTGGGTGTTACTCTCACAAAACTTTACAATACCAAAGAATTTTTCTTGTTCAGAATATTAACACTAGTCAGAGAAATACAGCACCATATTATGATGCATGAAGGAAACCCCTACACTTTAGATTTAACTAAAAACACCCATGATTTACATGATTTGGAACAAATCACAGCTCTAATCAGACAGTCCCAAGATCTATTTAAATAGGGCTGTATATCAACTGATACTGTATTTACTTTCCAACATATAAAAGGTAGAGGCAGACAATGGTCTGGTGCTAAAACGCCAGTGCACTGGACTGAAAATAGTATGATCCCTTCATTTATAGTGATAGTCATTTTGTATGGCTGTCCCAATTATCCACCTACCTAGCTACACCGACCATAATTTCTGCAATATTTATTGTGTGGTTACCCATACATAAAACTGCTACAAAAAGACTTATGAAAATACTGACATATAAATGTTTAACCCAAAATATGCTTTCTTGCATGGATAAAACAATATTGTGCCATAATATGCATTTCAAACTGTACTGAATCTATGCAAAAATATATTACTCCATGAGCACCTTTGTACCTATAAATGCCTTTGAAAACACACACAAATTGTATATTAAAAAAAGAAGAGAGGAAAGGGATAAGAGAGGAAATCACAAGAAACAGGAAATTATTTTCAAATCCTGTACAGTGTATTTTCAAACTATAGCTTGAAGTTCCTAGTCATTCATTGCCTTTTTTCTCTCAGGAATAAAGTTTGATTCTCCAACTCTTCTAATCCAGTATTCCAGTGTAGTAGATTATTTAAAATGTGAGGGCTTTAGCACAGAATGGGCATTGCACACTGTAGCCACTGAGCTCTGTGTGTTGTTTCTGTGTTGTTTACTCAAGTGACTAGGGATTGAGGAAAGATACAGACACAGCACAAATGGCTGATTTGATTTGTGCCAAAAAGGAATATGGGATAAGGACTGCTATGGGAAGGCAAGCGAAGAGTTATTGCCTAACTAAGGCAACATTATATGTTGGCAACAACAATCTGCAGCCCTTGAACAGCCATAGCTCAGAGCCTTAATTTGTAATAACTGCACAGCCTATAAGCCAAAGAATGTTCGGGCACCACTGCTTTTGGGAGATTCAAGAAAGTCTTATAAGATTGCCAAAGTGACAAAACCGTTAAGCATTAAGATACTGTGAAATCGATAGTTCTTCCAAGAACAACTAAACCAAATGTTAAAGGTGCTTACCTCAGACATTATTACCACATAGTATGCTTGAAACATTCTTCCTTTTCATTGGTAGTAAAGGATGGATTTTATTCTCTTAAAGGAGGGCCAATAAAATATACAACCTGCTCCCCTGTCAGAGGCTGCACCCTGAGCGTGCTCCTCCCATTGTTGCCCCTTTGAAACACCTACCTGCCATATACACTGCCCTTCATGAGACACTACCCGTTTCAGTCCCTAGCATATATCCCAACACTCTAATAAGCACTGCTTCCCTGTGAGACTCTAAAGCGGGTCTTTCTTTGCCCTATTTTGCTATCACACTCCTCTTTCTCTTTTTTTTTTGTTTCCTTTAGTAGAGGAGAAAAGACCTTAGGTGGCTAATCTAATCAATTAACCTACTTATTCGGACCCCATCAAGTTAAAATGAGAGAGCCTCCCATGTATTGATCTGGACACAGTGGCGAATAAGGACAAACACAGCAATAGATTTTAAGCAGCAGGCTGCAACTTTACACTTAACGCGGTGGAAGGGTGCTACCCAGCCATACTCTCACATACCAGGCATTATAAGTGGTTACAGGGCTCCTACTATGTAACATATAACTCAGGATAAGCTGTTCTCAGACTACCCCTGAGACTCAGCTCGCTCATCAGAGTCCTCCTCTCCCCACCCCACAACAAGGGGTCTTTTACCACAGGGAACAATTCCTTTTATCCTTTTAATTGCACTGGAAACCCACTGTAAGTTGTGATGAATTAACATTCTTATTGAGTACTACCACTAATTACTAAATTTATTCCTATTTAACTTATGTCTCCAGGATGTGGTGAGGAAGGCAAATAACTCCCTAGGCTTATGCCAACTTGGCTCCAAAAGGAAGAAAAAATTCCTTTCTGGCCTCAAAACAGCTCTGAAGCTACCTATAAAGGTAGCTGAAATAGAGGGAGAGGAGTCTCCACATAGCACAGAAGAGGGTTTAACTCAATGGAAGAGGAGGGCAAGGGACCAATCAGTGTCCTCCCCACCAATGAGAGACTCTGGAATGGAAAGGCTTATCCCAGTCACCACTGGTCCCATCAAGTTTTCCATCTGTTGAGATGGATGGTGACATTTGAAGGTAGAAATAACAATAACAGTCTCTGTTTCTCTCCCTCTCTTGCCTTCTACCCACTCTGTAGGAGAAATAGCTTATTTAGTTTATGGATATATGCATTTGTGTGCATATGTTTGAAATTATCTCCCCACCTCAAATACATACAGAGAAAGAAAAGGAACTGGAGTGAGTTTTCACTAACATCATCCAACTCTCTTCCCTCTGTTAAAGACAAGCAGCAAGAGGGTGATCTTTTACAACTGATTCTCACTGTCGTCAGAGCAACTGGATGGGGACAACCTCATATAGCCTGATCATTCCCCCCAGGAAAAAGAGATTAAAGGCCTCTGTGTTTCAGCCATTACAGGGGAAATACTTTTCCCCCTGCATATCATGAACCTCTTTTGCTAGATATCTGTGAGCCCTATTTTGAATTAAGTCTAAGTAATCTGAAAAATATATTATTTCATGAGAATAAGGACAGGCAAGAAAATATTGTATTAACCTTTTTTTCCTTTTCCCCAAGTACATGGACAAATACCACTCCAAAAAGAGTGCTCAGTGTTGCAGTGTATAAATAGCCCTACCTGAGAGCGTAACAATAGCTCTGTCTCTGTGCTTTCAGTGAAGTGCTAGTAACCCGTACTTTGTTATACATGAATAGCTCCCTAAAATTATAATAATTATAATTTTATATTGCTGTAATGCCCAAAATATGCGAGGTGCTGTACAAACAGAAGAGTGTGCAGCTCCTGCCCAGAAGTGTTTATAATTTAAATAAACAATACAAACAGACACAAAGAAATGCACAATTAAAATGTCTGAGGTGATGTTAGATACACATCTGGGTAGTTAACTTTTTTTCTTTCTAGCCTTGACCATCCCTTCCCTTTTCTCTTCTCCTGTGTCCAAGTCCCCCTCTGTCCAAGTGTTTGTTCCCAATGTGGTCACTTTTCACCCCACAGCATAGATTCAGTGTTAACATGTGACCCAGGGAAGAGAAAGGTGGCCATGTTAATAAGAATGTCAGCAGCTGTGGGCTCCCTCAGGGAAGGGCCTCACATAGTCTCCCTGCGCCCTGCCATCACTTGCAGCTCCTGGATAAGAATTGGATTGTCTTTCCTCCTGTGGGTTATGACATGAGTGAGCTTTACAAACTACCTTGTAAACAACTGAACCGTATCAAAACTAATGTCATGGGTGTTTTTTAAAAAAAACAACATTTTTTTACTCTGTTACCTAAACAGAGACAATATCATTAAATCTAAAATGTGATTTTGTCTGCAGAATTCCTAAAAGTGGAGTCATTGTAACATCAGCAGTTAGGGTTGTTTAGTGAGAATGTGCGTTAATAAAGCAGTTTTGTTATTTTGAAACTGAAGGATTAAATAATGAGTAGGAAAGGATTCTGCGTTATTTTTAATAACTCCAGTGATACATTGTCAGAACTGTACTTTAATTCTCAGTGAATATGTATTGGTAAAAGTATAATTGCTGCCCTTTTTAGAAGGGGGAAAAACTAACTACCGCCTCCTGTTGATCACAAGTCATAAGAACATAAAAATGGTCATACTGGATCAGACCAATGGTCCATCTAGCCCAGTATCCTGTCTTCCGACAGGTGCTTCAGAGGGAATGAACAGATCAAGTGATCCATTCCCTGTTGCCCATTCCCAGCTTCTGACAAACAGAAGCTAGGGACACTTCAGAGCATGATTTTGCATCCCTGCCCATCTTGGATAATAGCCATTGATGGATCTATCCTCCCCTCTGGCAAAGAGTTCCACAGGTTAATGGAACATGGATACAAGTTTGGCAAAAAAACCAAACAAATTATCTGACAAATCTTATTTAATACCAAACTGAGCAAGAAAATCAAATCTATGTTGGCCATTCATTTTTGGGTGAAAGGTAAGGTTTTTAGCTCTTTTTAAAATTTTTTACATCATATCTTTTTCATTTTCTCTCCCTCACTCCCTCCTCATTTTCCTTCTTACTTCCCTTCTATCTGTCCTGAACGACCTCCTGTAAGTGAACGAAGTACTTCTGCCAGAATAACTGCAATATGTTTGTCTACACTTTGTTTCCAAACCGAATTGAGAGAAACAGCATAGGATTCTACCATTGTAAACAATTAGAACACAAATGCTGGGGCAATTACTGTGGGGACAAAAGCCTTGTTGGCTTGAGGGGAAGGGAGAAAACAAAACTTTTGTTTGTGAAAACAAAACTCCCACTGAGGGAAGGAAAATGAAGCAAAGAGCACGAAGTCCATAGATGTTTTTAATACCCAATAAACAGTTCCACAGCCTCATTTTCTTTGCTTTATGGTACTATTTTCTTCTTTCACCTAAACATTGTAAGCTGTAAATTGGAGTTTTTCTGCCTCTGCTGAAGGGACTAAGAAGCTATAACAGTGTCCTTGTTGCTGGCAATGTTTGAAAAACTCTGAGCCAATCAGAAGTGATGTATTAGCCTATCGGATCAAGGTTTACCTATACTGAGAAATAGCCACAGAAGCTGGGCTTCTCAAAAGAGCCAAATGCAATTAGGTTATCTACTTGTATTGAATTTCATTAGGAGTTGTGTGCCTATTCCCTTAACCTCCTTTGAAGAGCCCAACTAGAACGATTTTTCAAATTCCAGCCCTCTGATTAGCTAAAGATGGCTGTCTGCTAATCACATTCAGTTGTGGAATTGCTACAAGCCTTTGGCAGCTGTGCACTGATTGAATTGGTCTCTGGTTCCTCCCTTGTTCCAGAGGTGAAATAATCTGCACCGGACCTTTTATCTGGCACAGTTTACTTCCCCTTTTGTGCTCGCTCAGCTCTAATGAGTATTCAGTATAGAGATTTGTATACTAGAATCATTGATATCACTTAGTGATGATTATGAAAATCCGACACTTGTGACCAAAGTACAAGGAACTGAATAATTGGGGATATGGTCACAGTTATGTATCAATAATGATAGTGCATACCTGCACTTTGATTGTCAGAGACAATTCCATTTCAGGACAATACATAATAATATTAATATATATCCTGTTGGTTAATGCTTAAAGGCATAAAGTAAGGTATAAAATGCCTGACAGAATTATAGAAATACTAGGTGGGTGAGGTGACATCTTTTATTGGACCAACTTCTGTTGATGAAAGAGAGATGCTTTCGTGCTACTTGGAGCTCTTCTGAAGGACTTTTGGCTCACAATAATGTGAAACTTTGTGGGGTTCCAAGGTTCTCTCTCTCCTTCACATGCACACGCCCTCCCTCAATGAAAATTGCAACCAAAAAAAAAAAAGGGTCTCCAAAGAGTTTTAGTTATAAGAGAGGAACCTTAAATAAACATTCCAATGAATTATTGGTCATGTAGTGGAAAAAAATTTAAGTATTTGCATAATTACATACTGTATATGCCATGTGTATATGCACGAAATATTAATTTACTTGATTGTTGCTTTACTCAAACAAAAGGTTGCAGAAGTGTAAGGATTTGATCTTCCATGACCCTTCAGGGAATGTGAGTTACCCTCCGAATGCTAGCCAAGCATACAGTCAGTCAAACTAATTAGAGGTACGCTGCACTCACTTCTGCTGGAGTCTGACAGGTCCTTCTTCAGTGAGTTCTTTTTGTGGTGCAGTTAAACATTCAAACTCACAGAACTTAGAGGCAGAAATGTCACATTTCTTATCAGTTCTGAAAACTTTAATCTGACAATATCTTGTGGCTAGATTCTTCATTCAAGGTTTCTGTGTACTATGAGGCTATATAGTTCCTAGATGTTAAAAAGTTTGTGCGATGTGCCATAAGAATTATTTATTCATTTTATTAACATAGCTTGTACTTTTAAACTAATAATAATCAATCAGGAATGATAGACTAAAACTGATGTTATAGATGCACGACTGCCACTGTGACTTTCCCCAAAAGATGACACTTGCTTTGCACTTAAAACTAAAGGGAAGGCAAAGTGATCCTCCTTTGTTTTTGTTTTGTTTTTTTAAATAAGCCACGGAAAGATCAGAGCTACATTTCCCTCTATAGCTAATTATTATTTCTGTTACCTCACTTCCCCATGTATAATTGTTTCAGTTAACTTATCAGGATATGCCCCATGAAAGGAACTGTGATCAAAATATGCTTTTTAAAATTTGCTTTTACATTGGAAAATAAAACCTTATCTTAGTACACCACATCACAAGTCTACTTCCAATAGGTTCTGTTCCATCAGTTAATGGAACCAAATTCTGCTCTGTGACACCAGTGTAAATTAGAGTAGCTCTATTGATTTCATAGAAATGACTTTGGATTTACATTGGTGTAAGTGAGAGCAGAATTTGGCTCAACTATACTCATAAACTCACAGTGTCAAATCTGTCTATTTGAAAAATTGCCTACTTCACTTAAAAATAGTGGTGAATCTCTGAAGACTGCATGATTCTGCTCTTTAATATTTCATGCAACTAACAGTGACCGGGATGTTCTGATTTGCACTTCTCTCAAGCATGACCAGCTGTGGCCTCGTCCTCACCCTGGTAACACTAGTCTTGCCTGTGCTCTTCTATTTTGAGTTGGTTCCTGCACAGGGTCCTGTGGGAGGGAAGTCTTCATGTGCTCTCTAACCCCTCCCCCCCACACACACACCCTCGTGTTCACCCACACAGAGCCAGCCACAGACTGACTGCAGTTTTACCTGCAAGTTTCTCTCATTCTGTTCTAATCTGGTATTCTTAATCCTTCACTTTGCTTTTCTTCTCCCTACTCTGTTAAAACTCTTTCTCCATCTCCTTCCCAAATGCTCTCCCTGTTTCTCTGAAATTCTCTCCATTTTACCTTCCTATGTATCAGTCGCTAGCCCGCCTTCTCCACCATTATTTCAACATTTCCATAGCTTTGTTGATCTTTCCCTCATCTTTATTCTTACCCAATATCTCTCTTCTTATTTCCCCCCTTTTTCAGATCTCTCTCCACTTTTTTTTCTGTACAAGTCTCTTGCGCCACTTTCTATGCCTCACAGATTTCTGTTACCTTCCCCTCCTCCTGTGGTTTCTGTACTATAGGGTCCTCATTGTAAAGTCTCTTACCTGCCCACAAGGAGAGGTGAAATGAAAGATTTAACCCAGTGTATCTTCATGCTTATAGACAGCTGAAAGGGGGTTCACTGGGCCTCCTTTCTTCTCTCACTCAGAAGTGGGTTCTAACTGCAGGGCTCTTCAGGATAGTTGACTAGAATTGCCCCTCAGTGTGATCTGAGCATGGAACCTGAAAAGTACAGGGCCCTATCTCTGATGTGTAGCAAGGCTGTCCCCTAAGGATGTGCTTGCCAAAACTTTCTAGAGATACTTTCCATTCCTCTGCCTCTTCAAAGCATAATATTATGTAACAAAAAATTAGAATAAAAGAACAGTCTAATGAAATGATTTCAAATGTATTCAGTAAAGGCTGTCATGGGGGAGTTGTGTTACATTTATCCTGACAACCTGTACCACTCCTCCTCTTCACATGGCAATCACAGGACCCTGATGCCAACCTACCAACTGGCTTCTTTGCAGTTGCCTGAGAATTAGTGAGAAAGCTGGTTCTATTTATAAGAGCTAAAGTGATGTGAGGTTATTTGTATATAAAGCATTTAAGGTTATGCTTAAATCAGATAATCAACTCTGCGAACGGGTTTCCTGTAGAGATTCTTCAAGACTTCTCCATGTATGGTATCTATGTACTTTCCTAACTCCTGTATATCCATTCCCCCTCATCACTGTAGTATCCAAATGCATCCCACGTCAATTAGATTTGCATGCAAAGGTCATGAGAAGATTTTGTGGAGTCTTCTGCTCCTTTCTCTTCCGTTTTCCAGGAATTTTTCCTCGAGGTATTTAAAAGAAGACGGTTTCCACATTTGTATGTGGAGGTTACATAAAAGAGAAATTACTCTGTGGGCCCCTCTAAACCCTTGCCTCCTTGTCAGAATTGTATAGGTTTTTTCTTTGTATCTTTGCTATATGGTCAGAGCTGTGTATTTCTAATGCACACATCAGCATAATATCTAAGCAGTATTTTCCTTGCCTCACGCTCTCTACTAATTCAGTCTCCATCCTTCTGGCCAATGCTTCTAAACCCATCAACTACTCTGCTCTTTAATCAGTCAGATGGATTACTTGAGTGACCTGAGTCATTTTCTCTCCTATTGAGACTAAGAATACTGCCTGCATGGTGCTCCGAACTCCTGCTGGCAGGGGCAGCAATCATCTAGAATTGAACTCTGAACTCTAATCCCATATATAACAGAGCACCACTAACAGGCTGGCTCAGCCTATGGTTTTTTGTTTTTAAATTAATTCTAGCTTTATTTCTGTGCTCATTCCAGTCAGCAATTTACCTATGCAACCTGTGCATGTAATGTGACAGCAAAATGGGTGTGCCCCATACTGCACTCTGAAAAAACCTAGTCTGTCTCGTGCATTTGGAAACTGTTGTTAATATTGATGATCTGTGAACATTGCTCATGACCGGCTAAGAATTACACACATCCTATTCTTTGTTACCCTGTCTCCTGCACTCCACATCAATCCCACTTGATTGTCTTATCCAGGTGCATATCTTTTAGTTTGTCAGGCCAGGAACTGACATTCTCTATATGTCTGTACAGTGTATAGGAAAACGAGATCCCAATGTTGCTGGCATCTTGATGCTACTGTAATATAATTTTTAAATAAATAAATAAAATAAGGACTTAATATATTTTTCTGCAACAACTCTCAAAGTTGGACCACAAGAAAAATTATGTTGAAATTTTCATAGTAACTTTGATTTAGTTAATTTCTGTGCTCTAATTACATGAAAATTTGTATTAAATGCACAGAGATAGATACTTTGGGAAGGCTTGAGCTTCAGAATATACTAGAACTGTATGTCTTATCATGAAAGATTAAATCACTGTAAAATTTTAAATTTGCCTTTGGAAAATTCAGAACTTCAGTGACCAATCCATTTTGAATTAAACAAATTATTTTTGTGATAATAAAGTGAATGGCTGTGAAAAGCCTCATTTGGTGTTGTGTGACAAAATATTCTGATTTCTGACGAGAGTGGCCATTTAAGTGAAGTCCATATACCAGCAAATCATCCAAATGCAAAGAAACTTCCTATCAACAGAAAATAGAAGATGCTAGGGAAAATCCATGTTGTGATATACCACATATACATTCATTATATTAACAGGTAATACACCAAGTAAAAGTGAGATGACTTGTTGGAAAAAAGACTTCTAAAATTATAAGATTAGCAACTAGTGATTAAAGGCATCACACTGAATATTACTGGCACTTTTACTATTCACCTCTCTCAATATATTTTAAATGTATCAAATTATCTACCTAGACCTTATACTGGGCTCATCACCATGGCACCTGGGTACCTAATCAGATCATTTCATTAACACAAAATTAGCAAAATAGAAATAGAAAAGCCCTCTGCTTTTGTTTGAATTTTACCTTTGTTTTACTGCTTCAAAATGATAAAGTGAGATAAATGTGCTGTCCCAGTTAAAATACTGAAAAACAAGAACATAGGGAAATGTAAGAACAGGGAAGAGGAAAGGTAAAAACTTATGAAATTAGTATCTATGGAAAAGAAAGCTACTGAACATAAATTATATCAAATATCTTTAATACAAAAAATAAAATGCTTATTTTTTAATAACAATCTACCTGCTTCTTAGATATAAACAATTTCCTTAATTAGACACTGGATAGTTGCATGGCAGTTGTTTCTGAGATACCTACATAAATGGCTTGATTCACCTTGGTTGGTGCAGGCAGAGGCGGAAAAAACATCCGTTAGCCAGAGAGTGGAGAGATGGAAGCTAGCACATGGCAGAGCAGGTATATCGTTGTTTAGTATTTTAACACAGTGAGTCTAGAGCTGCAAAAGTTATACAGATGTGGGGCCTGATCCAAAGTACATTGTAGTCAATGGAAATAGTTTCATTGAGTTTCATGGGCTCTATAAAGAGTATCCATGCCCCAGAGAGCTTACAGTTTAAACAATAGGCTTTGACAATTCACCCTGGGTAAGGCCATCTTCCTTTGGGGATTGTGTAGGGGATGTCAGCTTTAAATTGTGCTCACTGTGGCACATGAGTTCTGCCAACAGTTTCTGCTCCAAGGATGACAATGCCATCCTCTGGCCACCCTGACTTCTCCCTATCAGTGCCACCCACTTTAGAGGCTGCAGGCCACCTTAATGAAGGGACTGGGATTTGTAGTTGCCTTGAAATGCCAGAAACCCCTTTCCGGTGGACTTGCTACTGCTGAGGTCCCTGAAGAAGCCAGCAGCATCCAAGGTGAGAACTAGCCCTGAAAGCATGTGTGTTCATTCTGCACTTCACAATAAATAGATTTTTCCAGCTCTCTCAGGGGTGCCATCTTGTGGAAATTTCTATTGATCCATAGAAGAGTAGTTTGTTTCCAGCTATACTGCAATTGGGTATTTAAACAGGAGTTAAACCAGCAGTTTTTCTATCCTGGTTCATAAATTAAAATAAAATACTATATCTGTATTTTTTAAAGATGATTCTAGATGTAATAGAATGAATGTCATGACAGTAGGAATAATTATTTTATAATGGAAATAATTGATTCATTGTGATTTAAAAAATATATACTTTGGACAGAAAATATTTGACCAACTCTGGTTGATATCTACATAGCAGGTGAAATCCTGGCTTTATTGAAGTAAATGGAAAAACAGTCCCATTGACTTCCATAGGTCAGGATTTCACCCAGCATGTTAAAGGATGGTTGTCAGATCTTAGTCATCCTTTCTGTGTAATGCTGATTCCTTAGGTGGATGACTACCAAAGGTACTTCACATTCCTAGCTTCTGTCATAGATTATCCACCATCAGAACAGACAGAACAAATTTGATATGTTGTTAATAATAATAATTAGTGGCAACTTAAACCATGGCAAAACCTTTTTAAGGCCTGTTCTTTGATTAATCTTCCATAGTCTTAAAGTAATGTAAATCCCACATGGTTTTTCCTTAAAGGCTTTCAGAACAAAAATATTAACATCCAGTAGCTATATTCCACATGCTTTCTTCTTAGCACCTTCTTCCATGCCACTTCTTGTACATGAAATTCTCCCCATTTGCATCTGTCTCCCTGTTCAAAACACTCTTAAAAGACATTTCTGAAGACCAAGCCACCAGGAATAGAAAATGTACTTTAAAAAAAACCAAACAAAATGTACCACCTGGAGTTTGTGGTCCTTAGTTCTGTGTATCATCTGTGCTTGCAATGTATGCTCTTTTAGGGCCTGATCCTGCATCCTTCATTCATTCTAGTAGTCCTTTCCACTACATCTGGGCAAATACTGCAGAAAAAGCATTTGCAAACATTAATTGATATAAAAATTAAAAATTAGCTTCGACTATGGTCAAAGTAAAAATATGAGACAAGTGTCATAGGAGGGAGATGTCTGAGGTGGTGCAAATGGATGACAGGAAGGTATACAAAAGAGCAAAAGGCTGTCTGAAAAATGCCATCTATACCTCTTAACCAGCAGCACCAAATGAAATGTTACAAGAGTTTCAATAACTTTGCTGCTGCTGACTGTGCTTCTATTTCTGTTCCCATGGAAACAGGTGGTGAGGTGCTGCAAACATAAGAGGATTGAGAGTAACACTGTATAATAAATATACTGATTAATGAAGCTTTTGGTTTTAGTTCCCACTTCCAAATGTTTGCATTTAGCTCAAGTGCAGATGTTTGGAAGAGCTCCTCTCCGCATATGGGTCAAAACCCACCTTTAAATCCACTCTTAAAATTCATTTATTTCATGAATCTTTCCTTCACTGAATACACACAGAGTGTTTCTACTTATTTTTGTGCTTAAACTGTAACATGTCTGCCTGAGTTAGACTGCAAGCTCTTCATGCATGGACCCTGTCTTTTTTATTATTTATTATTTGTATTACTATAGCACCTAGCAACCTTGGTCAGGGTCCAGGAGCCCTTTGTGCTATGTGCTGTACAAAAAGAACAAAAAGATGATCCCTGCTCCAGAGAGCTTACAATCTAAGTATAAGACAGGAGACAACAGATGGATACAAACAGTGGAGTACCAGAAACAATGAGACAGTCTTGGTCAGCATGGTACGCTGTGATCTCAGCTCACAAGCAGCCCTAACCTGTGTCAAGTTTTTTGTAGGCATCACAGTAAAGAACAGTTTTAAGGAGAGGTATGAAGGAAGGTAATGAGATAGCTTTGTGGATGTGTATGAGCAACTCCTCCCAAGTGTGAGGGTAGCATGGGAGAAAGCATGAAGGTGCCTGTTTGAAAAGATAACAACAGGACAATGAATACTGTCATGGGCTGATCAGAGGTAAGAGTTGACCTTTCAATAATGAATGAGAGATGATTTTTCCCAACCCTAGAACTTTTACTGACTTTTAGACAAAGGGGAAAAAAAAGACAGGATAAAATACCAGTGTGGAACAGAGGTAACAAATATAGAAATTGAGCATAAATCAGACCTGGCACAAACATGAGTGATTAACTAGTTTAACAAAGAAACTTGTCTTCAGTATAATGTCAGATACATATGAAATGTTATTCTACGATGACCCACCAGTGATCTTCTAAAGACTTTCAAGATGTGCTACAATCTTATAATATAGTAATTTTATTTCAATGGGGCAGGGGAAGATGCTCCATTGCAGACTAGGCCACAGTTTTACCACAGATTAGTTGGGGGGAGAGGAAATCAGAAGCCTATCAAGTAGAGGGGTACAGAGATGTAATTAAGTTCCTATGTGAGGTATAATATATGAGGATTTTGGTGATCTTCTCCAGAGGTTTTGGGGTAACAGAAATGGCCAGCTTTAATGATCTTAATGTTGATTTTCAATAAGTCTTGAAGCACTGGGGATTATCCAAAACACTGGAAAAAAGCTAATATTGTGCCAATTTTTTTTTTTTTAAAGGGTAAATAGGATAACCCAGGTGATTATAGTTCTGTCAGCCTGACATTGATCCTGGGCAAGGTAATGGAGTGGCTGATATGGGACCTGATTAATAATAAATTAGAGGATAGTGTAATTAATGCAAATCAACATGAACTTATGGAAAATAGATCCTGTCAAATTAACTAAATATCTTCTTTTTTTTTTTTTTTTTGTGGGATTACAAATTAGGTTGTAAAAGTAATAGGGCTAATGTAATAGATTTCTGTAAGGCATTTGATGTGGTATTATATGAAATTTTTATTTAAAATCTATAACAATAAAAAGTTAATATGACGCGAAATAAATGGATTAAAAACTGGCTAAATGATTGGTCTCAAAATGTAATTATAAGCGGGGAATCATCCTCTATTGGGCGTGTTTCTACTGGGGTTCCACAGGGATTGGTTTTTGGCCGTAGGCTATTTAACACTTTTCGTTAATGAGCTGGAAGAAAACATAAAATCATCACTAATAAGGTTTGCAGATGCCACAAAAATTGGAGGAGTGGTAAATAATGAAGAACACAGGTCACTGATTCATTGATCTGGGTCGCTTGGTAAACTAGGAACTAGGAGTAAACAATAAGTGCTTTAATATGGCTAAATGTAAATATATACACCTAGAACAAAGAATGTAGGCCATACTTACAGGACAATGACTCTGAAAAGGATGTGGGGTTGTGGTGGATAATCAGCGGAACATGAGCTCCCAACATAATACTCTGGCTAGAATAGCTAATGTGATCCTTCGATGCTCAAACAGGGGAATCCCAAGTAGGAGCCTCGGTATTTGGCACTTTTGTTACCACTGCTGGAATACTGTGTCCAATCCTGGGGCACACAATTCAAGAATATTGATAAATTGGAGCGTTTTCAGGGAAAAGCCAGAAAAATGATTAAAGGATTAGAAAACGTGCCTTATAGCGTTGGACTCAAAGGGAAGTTTAGGGGTGACTTTTAGTGTCTATAAGTATTTACATGGGGAAAAATATATTATAATGGGTTTTTCAGTCTAGGAGAAAAAGGTATAACATGACCCAGTGGCTGGAAGCTGAAGCTAGACAAATTCGGACTGGAAACAAGGCATACGTTTTTGACGGTGAGGGTAATTAATCATTGGAACATTTACCAAGGGTCATCATGGCAACTTTTAAATCAAGATGAGATGTTTGACTAAAAGATGTGGTCTAGAAATTATTTTGGGACAATTATATAGCCTGTTATACAGGAGGTCAGACTAGATGATCACAGTGGTCCTGTCTGGTCTTGGAATCTATGATCCTAGCAGAACTTTCACAAAATTATTCTCCAGAAGATAATGGGGCAGTTCCTCAGGTGGTATACATTGTCGTAGCTCCATTGATTTAAGAGGAGCTATGTCAGTTTGCACTGGCTGAAGATCTGCCTCAAAGTCTGTTGCATCATAGATTACCTGGAGTTTTGCTGGGAGACTGTCAGACTCCTGTCTCTTATCCCATCTAAGAGAGAGATAATCTTTCCACCAAAGGAAAATAATGTCTTATGCCTTTGACTGTTGAGAAGGGTTCAAAGAGTTTTTCTTCATCCAGTGTCACTGCTCTGAGGATAAAACATTTGCAAAATAGTGAATAAATTCCAAATCTGTTTTTGTTTGCTCATTCATGACATTTTCAAACTAGCAGCATCAATTAAATGCAAGAGATCAAGTTCATATGACAATAGTAATAATTAGCATTTACCATTAAAACATCTCAAAACACTTTACAAATTTAAACATTATTATTCCCATTTTACAGATGGGGAAACTATGAAATAGAGATGTTAAGTGATTTGCTGAATGTCATACAGCAAATAAGTGGCAGAGCAGGGTATAGAATACACTAATACAAATAGTCAGTCACCCAATCCTGTATTGTATCCACTACAATAACTCTGTTCTGTAAACTTTCTTAAACATAAAAAAGACAAACACAAAAAGCAAAGCAAAAATCACAGATAATATATTTTGATTTATTCAAATCAAATTCATTCAAATCTAGTCATTCAAAAGGTAAATAGAATAAAATCATTTTCTTTTGTAGGATTTTGAACTAAACAATGAGATGAAAATGAATGTTCTAAATTTGCTGGAAGAAGTTTTGAGAGACCCAGACCTTCTACCACAAGAAAGAAAAGCTACAGCAAATATACTGAGGTAAAGATGTTTAAATGAATTTAATTGAATTTAATTGTAAGCCATATTATGAAAAGTAAAGAAATCAGTAGTTTTATTTTTGAAGGATCACAAAGTGCTTACCAACTGAAATACAAACCATAACTTTACATCTATCAATGAAATGCATCCACCTCTGGGGTAAAATGTGGCAGTTGTTTAACAGCATATAGCAATATTGCACAGGATTCAGATAATATAACAAGTAGAAACTGCAAAGCGGATTGAGGAGAATTTAGGTATGCATAATATAATTATCCAATTTGGTGAAAACTATTGTGTGATTTTTGTTAATCACAACAAGCAGTCTGGATGACAGATTTACAATTCATCTGGAAATGTACATCTCCAGAATCACATAACAAACACCATGCAGGGGATTGGTTCTGTATTCACTCAGAGGGGAGGGTGAATAATCAACACCCCTTCTTAAAGTATCTAGATGTTCCTTTGAGGTCTCCTATCCAAATGATGAGCAGCCCAACCTGCTTAGCCTTTGAGATCTGACAGCCTAATGTAATATGAAAAATTAAAGAAAAAAGATACTACTTTGTGGTGTGCTGACAGCCATGACTAAAGTTACTTGGGTGGATTATATGGGTAAATGATTGGTTAATTAATTATCATAAAATAAAAGGCATAAGAGTTTATCCATAGCGAGGGCTAGTTAGGGATAAAATTGACTGAAATTACAAAGCTGGAATGTATGGTAATGTCAAAGGAAAGATAACTGGCTGATATGTGTTAATGTTTGCAATTTCAGTCAGTGTGGTGGGAATAATACACATTTTATAGGAAAGTAGCTGATTTATATGTACATTTTGTTAAATTAGAAAGGAAGAATTAAGAGTAGAAAGTTGGAGAAGGAAGATATGAAAAACACAGAACAGTCAAGTATGTGCCTCAGCAGCTTCATAGAATTCTAGAAAATATTACTGCCAGAAAGTCAGTAGAAGTGCAATAAATATTTGCTTGAATTCTCTGAGAACTCTGGACAAATTTCCACCTCACACATTTATGTGAAGAGAAACAAGTCAGAAAATGAGTGGGAAGTTGACTTGGTGGATAAAAACTGATTGAAGGGCAAAAATAGGACACTAAGAAATACGCCTTTTAAGATGAGAATTTGTTCCTGCATGTTAGAAAGGCATCAGTTCATTTTTTCACATAAGTAAAAAAACATAAAACCCTTGCATAATATATTGTATAAGTAACATAATATTGCTGGAAATAAGAATTGCACAATTATTTTTACTTGGATGAAACAGCAAGTAATGAGAAACCGAAGCTTAAGGAAGAAGGATGTAACCGATTGTAGTACAATAAGTTTTAATAATGCATCTATAAGAAAAGCATACAAAGGATACCAAGATGCTGGGAGAGTTACTCTGGAACTCTTAAAGATCTTAGCCAAATACAGGACTGAAGGAGAATAGAATGAAGTGCTATTGACAGAGAGATGGGATAAACTTGTACGTTGAAGACATGCACATCTAACAAGTTGGTACATAAAACATTAGTTGTTCCTTCCAAAAAGTACAATGGCAAAAACTATGTTTCAACTGTTTGTAAGTGAATTCCTTCCTTTTGAACTTTGCTCTGTTGCTCCTTTAGTTTGCATGTGTTTACCTATTTACATGCTTTTCTGTGGTGCTCATTACTGCAGTTCCTGTCTGAGCGTCTCACATTGATTAATGAATATAGCTGGTCAAAGCATTTTCATTAAACATTTTTTGATGAAAAATGGTTTTTTACCATAATGAATTTTCATGAAAAATGTTTGTTTTGGTAAACATGTTCCAGTTTTCTAGCAATAAAATTAGAAAACTAAAAAAATTACTATTTTAAACATTTTTGGTTTTTTAATAGGGAAAAAAGCTAGCAGGAGAGAGAAAACATGGAGAGAAAGGGACAGCAAGACCATAAAACAAAATATTTTGTGGAATGACAATTTTATTGGAAAATTCAAAAATAATATTTGAACAAAACATTCATTTTATTCATTCTTTTGCAGAAAATATATAACATTTATCGACCATCTCTATTAATTAATTTATCCTCACAGCAGTCTCCTGAGCTAGGGAAGTATTATCTCCCCGTTTTACAAGTAGGGAATCCAGGTGCAGATAGATTAAGTAATTTACCCAGCATCACACAGGGAGCTTGTCACAGAACCGAAAAGAGAATCAGATTTCCTGAGTCCCAGTCCACTGCCATAACTGCAGACCCAGCATTCCTCTCCTTTCTGTATCTATAATCTACCTTTACTCTGTACCTATCAGGTTTTTCAAACTCAGCAGTCAGACCTCGTATCACCTTTGATGGGAGAGTTTCAAGTGGTATTGGCGGTTCAGTATGTCATTATTCCCTCTAAGAGCACTAATGACACACCATGGTTTCAAAGGGTGCTGTGTGCTGTGCATTCTTTCAAATGAGGTGTGAAAGCAAGGTCCTGGCTAATTGTGGTTATTAAAAATCCTGTGTTACTTTTCACAAGGATAGTAGGAGTACTAATTCTATTGCCCTGGCCAGTTCCTACATGGGGTGTTCACATATGTCTAATTATATTCCTCAGTAATTTTAATAGAAAATGATGTTTTTCATTTCTTCTAAAAAGCAGTTGTATAGTGTGGCTACTGTGTGTTGATGAACAGATGCTCTATTTCATCTTGTTTGAGCAGTGGCTTTGTTTCAGCAGTGGTTGAGATTATTCTTTCCACAGCCTAAATGTGTGTTTATTATATATGCATAGTACTTTGGGACCTTTCAGGATGAAAATTGTTGCATCATATAATATTATCATGTTCATAATTTAAATTGGTGTTCCATTGCAGTCAGTACAATACCAGAGTATAATACTCAAGTAAAAGTTGCTGTCACCTCAAATGTAGCCATCCCACAAGATCTTGCATTGCACAGCTTTGTAATCTGAAACACCTCGTCTCTGTGTTCAGCTGTGAATATATGTATTTGAAAGACATACATGGTAGCAAGCAACTGTATAAGAGAAAGTCACTCATCAAGATTTTATATGTCTGAATAGCCTCAGCAATCCTGTGAAACAGAAAGCATCAGAGCAATTCTGATTTTGCTCAAAAATCGTTCAGCCAGGATAAATAAAACACAAGGACGTGTCATATATCTTAACTCAGAGGGATGAAATCTGACTCTTAATTCAACTGAATAAAATCTGTTTCTAGCTCTTAGGAGCAGTTTCTAAGACTCAAAAAAGTACTGCAGTTACATCCAGTGTAACATTTTCTGAAATGCTATGTGGTAACTGGGAAGAGAACATAAAAGCTGACTGACTAATCAAAGATGTTTCCATTTCTGAAGACTTACGTGTACCTGGCTGTTGTCATCTGCTAATGTAACAAGGATGAGCATTCCAACACCCATTCACAAGTATAAATTTGTAGGTACACGTTTAAAATCAAGCTATCTGTGTGCTTTAAAACCTGCTTTAAAGTTTCCAGCCCTCGCGTGTGCAAATGCAAAAGTTCAAGTGCTCTGCTTCCGACTGTAAGATTGTGGGCATGCAGTTTTTAACTTACTTCCATTCTGCACTGGCAAGAACCTGTGAGTTCAAGTATTGTCAGTACAGCATCTGACTCTTAGGAAATAACCTGTGCAATGAACCAAAGCCCAGAACCCTCTGAAAAGCTCTGTCCATTAGGAGTTGAGCTACTGAATGTTCCATGTGAGGCCATCTACGGAGCTGTGGCCCAACATACACTCTCAGCAGCTGGAGTAGCAAGATGGAGCTCCCTGTGGTACTTCAACTTGTCAGCTTCTTGGCTGATTCAGAGTTGGAACTGACTCTAGGCCTTTCTTTGTAAGATCAACTTTGGCATGCCCTGAAATCAATAATCAAGAAATCATCACAGTCATGAGGATTTGTGTGGTCTGATAGTCTGAAGGGGACCACTGACGGAATACTGCAACAATTTTCATTGGGATCAAGAAACCCACAGAAGAAAAAGAGGACATGGAACCATCATTCTCTGGACTCCCATTTTTCCCCTAAGAAATACAGAGGTAAGGGCCAGGTAGGCAATGTTCCAGGAACCAATGTTCTCTGGTGCCAAAGTGCAAAATTGCAATGTTCTTAGTGCTGACAGCTAGATTCAAGCATTCTGTGTGCTAACAATTAAATTATTGCTTGAGGTGTGAAGTAAGGACTAGTGCTGTGTGAGGGTTTCCTCTTCCCTGGTGTCCTGAGGTAACTGTTCCACACTGATGACATTCCTGATACCATGCCTTGTGCTGGCAGCAGTTCAAGAGAAAGATTCTTTGCACTCCTCTCCCCATCTGAAGGAGTGTTCTTTCTGTTCTTAGTCTCTGAAGACTACAGTTCTTGTGGCAATGACAAGTAAAGTTATGTTTCTTTTGACCAAGAAAATAGGTAAATTCCAGGCTTCAGTGGCTGACCTCCTTAGTTGCATCAGGATAAGATGGTATTATGTCCTTATCCTAAATTCCTCCCTGGAGCGATTGCTGATTTGCATCTGAATCAGAGTACTAATGAGTCTATTTTGTACAATTCACTACAATGGGAGATTAGGTTACATGATTTGGGTGCTTAAGAGGGTCCTTAGCTACTACTATAATAGAACAAAACTATTCCTTGAGTCCCCTGAACTGTTCATAATGTTAAGTGGCAGGATTAGGAAATAAACAATTTCCTTACAATATTTGGTTAAATGAATTAAATCTTGTACAGAAAAACACTCTGAGTCCTAAGTGTGAGAACATGATCAGCTAGGTGTAAAATAGCTTTTAGGGCCTGTTCCATTATAGAAATGTGTAGAGCTGCTACCTGGTAATCCATCCTTTGATGCAGCATTACGCTTTTGACCTGGCCTCAATTTGGGAGAGCAATCTTTGTCTAATACATCTCCCCATGCCCACCATTTTAGAGAGTTGTTACTGCTTGTCATTCTCTCAGATGTAAGGCTCTAACTTGACAATACCTGAAGGACAAAAAGAAATGACTTACATATAACTGTGTGCTTTGAGTACAATAAATTATAAGATCCCCTCTCCTCACCCTCCACTTTTTCAGTCTACTCTGGGTTCTGAGGAAGTGGAAGAAATTGATGATGAGGATAGGACCAATGTCTCCTACTGTCACCTCGTCCAGAATGCCCCAGGGCTCAAGAAGATGTAATTATGGTTCCCAGTCAGAGCTTTCCAGGGGGTGCTGAGCTTTGAGCCTATGTGCAGGCATGTCCCAGGAGTGTAGATCTGTACTGATCATCAAGCTGAAGGATGTCAGTTACAGTGAGAGATTTCTTTGGAAATTGACCCAATATTAGCTGTGCATGTGCCAACTCTGCCTTTTGCATATAGGTATGCATCTCTGAAAATCTGGCCCTAACAGTTCATCTTAGTCCTCTAATTTATAAATGGTTAAAAGGGCATTTTTTATTTTATAAGGCGATTTTATTGCTAAAACCTGAAATATTATGTTCAGCTCCAGGAAAGACAGAATAAAGAAACTTGGGTGGTAAAGAAGGTCTTTATGCTGTCTTATAAACTGTTCCCTGAATCCTCTAGTGATCAAGCAGAATGGCAGATATTTCTTGCATGATGAATTCTTGGTTGACCAGACTGACAGGATATCTCTGCAGGGCATAGAAACTTTTTTTAAAAGTTGTTATTCCTAAAAGCCACACAGGCCCTGCTGAAAGATGTTCTGCTGGAAATCGGCTTGGGGTTTGATCTGCTTAGTTAGTAACTTGCAATCTGGACAGAACCTCATTGACACTGAGGCATGAACAGGTTGCAAGCACGGAACGAGGCAGCTGTAAAGTATGGGCTGGATCTGAACTGCAGTGAACAGTACTGGCCGATAAACAGCCCCATCTGGGAAAAAAATCATGATTTAAAATAACATTTCCTTCCTCTCATAAATAGCAAATATGTATTGAGACCTAGAGAAATAGAGAATTAAAGCATTGACTGGACAACCAGCCCTCTTTCATCATGGGATCTCCTCAGACAATAAATCTCAAGGCACCTACCTAATTTATAAGTTATGTTTTTTAGTTTATTTACAGTTAAGAAAATGAAAAGTTAGCTAACTTGTGACAGCCCGGGCTTTAAAGGAAGTTACTTCTGGATGACTATAACCAGTATTTGAAGAGTTGATTGGGCAAGTTAAGAATTGTTTAAATGCAAGAGACAGATCTAAACTTAGTAGCTGAATTTGGGTAGGAGCAAACTCATTCTTTTTCATCCAGCACATTCATTTCTTAATGTTATGTTGAATTCCTTTTAATTGCTTGTATTCAGAGAGAGAGATCAGCATAGAATCACAGAAAGATGCAACACAAGGAGAGTCTTTATTGAACTAACCCTAAAACCAGCCAGGAATGGCTGAGCTATCCCCTAATAGTCTAACTCTATTGCTATGGCAACTTAGGCAATTAGGAAAGACACACAAAATACACAACACCTAAGGATAAACTGAGATGGGGCATTTCAAGTGAGTGCTCAGTGGGAGTTGACATATTTCTGTCTGTCTGTCAGACATATCTTGGATGCAGGACCTTTCTCTCTCTCTCTCTCTCATATCTCTGCTCACCTGGACCTGAGCTTCCTCTTCAGCTGCCAGGAAGCTATCCAGGGAGCAAGAATGTATTTCATCCGGCTAAAGGAAACAGAGACCCATCATCAACATTCAGCTTTTTAGGTGGGCTACAGACCTGAGACAAAAATGTATATCTTCAATTTAAATTTCCCAGGTGGAAAAAGACTTCTGCTGTGACAAGCAAGGCACAGCCTGTCAGCAATATTCCATCTCTTCATGCAAAGTGCACTAATGCCAGCACTAGGTTGTTGAAAGTGCTGGTTTGTATGTAATGGAAGTTACTAATGTGCCCTCAGGACAAGTAGTCTTAATCAAGCCAATACAGGAAAGGGTCCCATACTAAGAGCTAGGACTGGAGCACAAATTAATAAAAGAAGGGGCCTTTTTTACTAAGAATACTGGGTTGGAGAAAATGCACTGGAAACTCTTTAAAATGAGGGGTTAGAAGAATATTTATGCAAAATCTTAATTCTGCAATCTGAGAGAGTATCAGGAGCAGAAGTGATGGTGTAAGGCCAAATATTTAGAGCTGTTTAAGGACACGATCTCCCCTGAGCATAGTCTTGGAATCAAAACAAATTGTGAGCAGTCTATTCTGTATCTAAGACCCCTTCTAAGCCATTAAGCACACCACTCTTACTTGGATAATAAATGGTAACAATAAACCATAGGCATAAAGCACACGTCATGTGCCTTCAAACAAGAGCCCATACAACAAAGAAAAAATATTCCAGGCCATGCAGAGCTATGGAAGTGATTAAACACATGTCTGCTGTATCCAGATCAGTGCTGCAAATAAAGGCCTAATCCTTCCGATGTTAGTGAACACCTTCTGAGAAGTGATGGGATTTAAGGATGGTCAGCACTACTCAGCACCATAAAGGATCAAGCACAAAGTCAGCACTTAACAGTCAACAGGCCTGTCCATCTACAAGGCACACCTGGGTGTCACACCGGTGTTTTCTGGGGAAGGTACTGAGAATTCTCCTGAAAAAGAAAATAAGATTTTCAGACTCTGCATGGCATATCCATTAAACCTGGGAGTGTTTCCTCTTCCTCTGAAGAAAAGGCCATTTTGTGAGGATTTGATGGGCCCAAACGGCAGGTTTATGACTCAGGCAAGGAGCATTCTTGAGTATTATAACATGTTTTTTTTCTTCATGTATCCATATTCAGTTTTAACCCAGTCCCACCTCCAATTTGGCAAACTAAAAGGAAACAACAGCCCACCACAGAAGAACCTAGTGTACTAAGCACTAACACTTCCTCCCCACCCACACGCTACGCATTCCATCTCTTACAATCATATCTAAAATCCCCAAACATTATAATTCTTTTCCTTTCTTTTAACCCTTTCCCCATCTGGTACATGGAAAAGCTGTTTCTATGACACTTCTGATATGGCCACATGCTGATACATTTCTTACATTAAGTACCAGCTAAATACCAAGCTATTTACATTTGAATGGCATCTTATGTTTGCACTGAAAATTGAGGAGGGGTTATTCTTAATTATTTGTATTACAGTAGCACCTAGAGTCCACAACCAAGACTGAGATCTGATTGATCTAAATGCTGTACATAGGAAGAGAGTGCCCCGGCATCAAAAAACCAGCAATTAAAATAGAAATGACAATGAACGAGAAGACAGTATATCAGAATTATGCACCTAGATACCACATTGATGGGATCCTTATTTTTAATAGCAATGATAATAAAAATGGAGATGAGGTCTGGGAGACTCAGATTATTGGCCATGGGATGTAGTTTGCACGTTTATGCAATTCTAATTCAGCTAAGGGTGCTAGTGATCAAATGTTTTTACCATAAAATGGCAGGATGGTGTTCTATGTAAAACTATCTTTGTGGGCCTAGTCCAGTTCCCAGTGAAGAGCTTTTGCAATTGGCCTCCTCTTTGGGGTTCTTCAGCACAGAAAAGTTAGGGACCAAAGGACATGGAAACTGAACAACATTGTCACTACTTGAGGTGGTCCCTCAAGTAAGAATTTAGATATATTAATGGGACAGCGTGGTGGTGATTGCATTACTGTTCTTAGGAGAGAGGATTAAATTCTCCAGTGCTAGCAATTTAGCTCTTTCCCATGCACTGCTGGCCTGTACCTCATTAGACAGCTGTTTTTTAAAACCAAAAATAAACTGTTAGTTATGGGATTTTTTAATGGGACTTTCAGTTGCAACTTTTGCATTTATTTTAAATGAATGTGGTCAATGAATTGTGCTAAAATATTCTCATAACCAGAGATAATTTTCTTTATATAGGATGTTCTGCCACTTAATTTTTCAGGGCTCTTTCTCAGGATGATCAAGATGATACCCACTTAAAAATAGAAGATATAATTCAAATGGTGAGTCCATACCAAGATTAATGCATCAGATAATTTATAGGGTTATGTAATCTGTGAAAATCACTAAAATGCAGCTCAACTGCAACCTTACTGCCATATTTCTACCAAATTACTGTTCTTTTATATCTGCGCTTGAGATCAGTTTAATACATTTGAATGGTTAAAACTGAAGAGAAAATAAGTGTTTAAAAAAACATAGCAAAAGAGAGCTTATCAGAGCTTCTAGACTTGCTTGTGAATTAGTGATTGCTAACATTCATGGAGTCAGATCCTGCACTGGCCCAAAATGGGGGAGACATGCACACACACACACACACATATATATATATATGAGGCAATGAAACACCTGAGCAAGAGGCAGCCCTGATGCTTTCTCATCACAGGCTGCCTCAGATGTGTATCATTAGAATCTCTGCTTCAGGTGTGTATCACCTCCTCACAATACAATGGCTGCTCAGCACCCATTTCTAGCCTTCAGTAAACAGGCCCATCCTCAACCATGGGCATTATCTGCCTACAGCATGTTTTCATTTACCTCATATGTGCACTGGTTCATACCTGAGGCACATGGGAAATGGAAGAGGTGCAGATTCCATAGATTGGACTCCACGTTATTAGTGTTTTTTCTGCCCTTTTCCTTTTCTTTCATAGCCTAGAAGTTACATAGTAATTTTTTGTTTACAATGCATATGAAGCTTGTTAATAATATCTTGTTTTTTGGAAGCAAATTGCCTGTAAACAGAAATCATTGACTGTTCGTGTACTTTTTATTTTTTCAGTCAGAATGTCCAAAACCAGAGTGCTTTGAAACTTTGTCAGCCATGGAACTTGCAGAGCAAATAACTCTCTTAGATCACATAGTTTTCAGAAGCATACCCTATGAGTAAGTGTTCTCCCAAGAATGATCAAAGTGGATATTCTGTAAGAATCTTTCTGACTAGTGTTTTAGGCACTATACTGATTCATGCTATTGATATGCCTGTAAGAAGGTTTGCATAGACCATTGATTAGTGTCCTTAGGCTGTTTTTTATTGTTGCTTGGTATCTCTGATAGTTCATTTATGTTCTGAAAGACTGAGTTCAAGAATGCTAAGAGAAGTCACATATCTATCGTGATGTGTGTGTTGTATGAGCACCATTCGATACATTTCCTACAGAATTACATATTCCTTCTCAGTCTTTCTTTGAGGCTTTTATCTTACATTAACATCTCACAGTTTGCTGCCATTTGAGAGCCTCTGAAGAATTAAGAACAAATGTATAATCTCAGGCTTTGGGCTAGTGAAGGCTGAGCGTAGTGGGGTTGTGCACAGTCTCTGGGGTGGTAAGTGTCAACTCAGCCTCCTCCATACAGCAATCTAATCTTGCCAGCTCATTGTGCTGTATTAGTAGCAGTTTCAAATAGGGTCATGATGCTGAAAATTGAGAATAAAGAAAACTGAAAGCAAACTAAATGTCCTTTACAATGTTTACAGCCTTACAGTGTTCCAGCAATGGCACAGTGAAATGCTACAATTACAGTGGAAAATTATATTAAGTGTTCAGTAGAACCAGGTGCAGTTGAAATCCATTTGAGCTACCGTTGCCTGGTTTTTGTACTGCATTTAGTGATGACGTTTTTTTTTTCATTTTGTTTTGTTTTTTAACCTTGATTTCCAGAGAATTTCTTGGGCAAGGCTGGATGAAATTGGATAAAAATGAAAGAACTCCATACATTATGAAAACCAGCCAACATTTTAACGATGTAAGTAACCATAAAAATGGAGAATGCCTGTTAGGAACCCTTTTGTCATGGCATATGAACTATAAATGTCTGTCTCTACATTGTGATATCATTTCTGATCTAGTAGTGACTGAACGTTATATCTTCTTTGTGATGAAACTTATAAACCATGAAAGCTTGTAAAGAATTGCCAGTCAGCAGTTCAATAGTAATTTGATGAATTAGAACCTTTTGAACTATGCTGAAATCTCCTACTGCTTACAGATTAAATTAAGTTTTCTCTTTAGAGGATGCAACTATAACAACACCAGTTAACTATCATCTTCTGTTTACTGCTTGAGCCTCCACCTATACTCTTACCCTTGACTTATTTTCTTTACATGTTGCTAAGCGCCATCACATCACCAGTAGCAACATTACTGCTGGCTCTGAGACATAATTCACTGATTGTTTTCCTGCATTTTGTTAACCTCTCTTTACTTCACTGTTCTTCTCCATGCCATCTGGCAGTGTTTTCAACATACATTTTCTCAGCCTTATTAATTAAAAGCCATGTTCTATGCCACCTCATTTATTTTTTTCTCCCCTATTTGTTACATAATGTTGTTTGCAAATGCTTATATTAAATATTGTAGGCTATTTGGCTTTTTATTTGGTCAGATGAGTAACCTTGTTGCCTCGCAAATTATGAACTATGCTGACGTCGGTTCCCGTGCTAACTCAATTGAGAAGTGGGTAGCAGTGGCAGATATTTGTCGATGTATGCACAACTACAATGGCGTATTAGAAATTACATCAGCCTTGAACAGAAGTGCAATCTACAGACTGAAGAAAACCTGGGCTAAAGTTTCTAAACAGGTGAGCAAGACATTTTTACAAATATGGTTGTAGCATTTCATTTGTTGATGTGTTACCTGGATAATAAAGAGGTCAAGATAACTACATTCTAACCAGATTTATTTAAAGTTAAGGAATAATCTGATTGTCTGGTAAGAGTTTCAGCAGGCATTATTATTTCATTTCCAGCACTTGTATCTTTCATTCATTTTCTATTCCTGTATCATTAGTTAAATATCTTAAGCACTAATTGATTTCATTAGAAGTTGCATGTGCATATATCTGAAGGCAAAATTTGACCCTAAAATATTGAATTGAAATATTTAACAAAACTAAATATTGTATTGATTGGATTGGATTCATTCAGATACGAACATTTAGTGATACTTTAATTTGGAATAATGATAGCATTGTGGTGGGATAAAAAATGCTGTCCAGAAACATAAAATTATTTTTGTTTTTCTTTTGAGCTTCTCAGATGTAGCCCCAATTCCATGTGCTGTAGTCCTTGGCAAATAATTTTCTTTGGTTTTTTTTTTTTTTTTTATAATGATTCCAGTCCCATTGGGAGTTAAGCACCTAAATACCTTTTGAGGATCTGGGCCTACGTGATTTTGAACATACTTGGAGAGTTCATGAAAGGTGCTTGCTTGTCATGCTAGAAGCCTGAAAATGAGGGGATAAGTCTCTCTCTGGTTATGTGTACAGTATGATAAAAGACCCATCACACAGCCACAGCTTGCCTGTGTCAGCTAACTTGGGTTAGCAGGACTCAGGCTGCAGGGATATAAAATTTCTGTGTAGACATTTGGGCTTGGGCTGGACCCCAGACCTTAGGGCACCTCTCCCCCACCTCATGGGGTCCCAGTGCCCAGGCCCAAACATCTGCATTGCAATTTTATAGCCCCTCAGCCCGATCCCTGCAAATATGAGTCTGCTTACCCAGGCTGGCCGCAAGTTTTTTACTGCAGTGTAGACATCTCTTTGCACTTTCAATCTTTGACCTCTCTGCTGAGACTTCCAACAAGGGTACGCCTGCACTGCAGTATAATCCCAGGGTTTGAACTCGGGCCCAAGCCTAACCCCCTTGCAGCAACACACAAATTACACTCACCCAGGGCTGAGTCCCAGGACCCCATGAGTGGAGGGTGAAAGTCTCAGTCAAGCTGGGACCCAGGGTTCAAGCCTTACTGCTTTGCCTTGTAAATGCAGCCCACTAGACGTGTGCTCCAGGACTTGGCTCCTAAGTTTTTAAGTCCTGTTTTCAGATGTGCTATTTTCATAAGTGCTTTTGAAAATTTTTCCCCAATACCATAGTCAGTTTTCACACAGGGTAACACTTGTAATTTGTCTCTTTCTAGACAAAAGCTCTCATGGACAAACTTCAGAAGACTGTATCATCTGAGGGAAGGTTTAAAAACCTTAGAGAAACACTCAAAAAGTATGTTTTCTTAAATAACAAATTAACAATGTAATTGTATTTTGTTAAGAATATTGGATAGCACTTATTAAAGATAAGAGTTGGCTTTGAGTTTAGCTTTTATCATGAAAATAATATTGGACAATATTTTTACTGAATAACCTCTATAAAGTTGGCTTTATTCTTTTTGGCACCATTGTTTTGCTGAATATGCTGTAATTCAGTACCTCTTACCGAGTAATATGGTACCTCTGGGGAACTACCAGAGCAAATTAAACTAGTATTTTGTAAGAAATGCTCACTGTTGCGGGCTTTCCTTGGACTGATAAACTTTTTCAATAAGTGTAAGAACAGCTTTATAACTATAAAAGTTTTTTAATCAAAAACATTTTACTCAGTTCTGATACTGCCTATTTGCTGTTAAAAGTCCTAAAGTTCAACATAACTGGTTTCAAAGGGCTCTCATTCCAGATTTGTTATCTCCAAGTGTGAGCACACACAACAATTCATTCCAAGAGCTATGTCTGGAAAAGGGATCTCCCAGGCTGATTGACAATAACTGTGTTGAATCATCAAGAGAGCGTTCAGGAATTAAACTACCATTCATATACTGTATATTTAAAAAAAACAAACAAGGTTCAGGGCATAGGGTTCATGCTTAGCTTGCAGAAGACTGATGTCAGGGAATCTGCCACATTTGTTTTAAAAGATAATTAGATGTTTTGACTTATCTGGGTAACTGACCCATGTACACTTCTCATAATCTAGCTGTAAACTTTTTGTAATTATTTTTTATTTTGTAACCATGGAGAGTATAATATGACCTTTCTCCTCCTGAAGTCAGCAGGAAGTTGAACTAAAGTAAGTAGGGAGATACTCCAGCTGCATTGTCCTCTCTGCAGCACACACCCTCAGAGTAGAAAAATTCAAAAAGTAGTCTGTTCCCTAGCAGAATTTCCTAAATTAGGAAAGCTATGAGTGGTTTCAACTGCATAACATCTTAAATGTTTACAAAACCAGCATTGTAAACATCCTAACATATTACTGAACACTGTATCTAATTTATTGCTGATACTAAAATACTTACAGTACCTCAGAAGAATAGCGATGCCTTGGAGGCATGCCCCAAAGCATTTTCAGCTGGGCATTGGATTTATTTCTGAGATTTTCTGTCAGCTGAAATTAAAACATGTCTGAGGGCATATTCCAATAATTTCCCCCTTTCTGCATGGTGGTATCATTGTGGCTTTTACTAAATGTTATCCTTGTTTCTCTCCTAGTTTAAACTTAGATATTTGGCACAACTTGCCAGATTTGTCTCTGGTAGAAGTGAGTACAACTTAAGTGAAGGCAGGGCATCTGTCCCCTTTATACTAACCTGTGAATTTGACCCAACTTGTAAAAATATTTTAAGTAATTAAAAAAACTTATTAGTTTGTGTAATGTGTAAAAAGAACAGTTCGTAAATTAAATCCTAGTAACATATAGATAATTTTTCATCCTGCAGTTGTAATCCCCCTGCAGTTCCCTATCTTGGAATGTACTTGACAGACCTAGCATTTATTGAAGAAGGAACACCGAACTTCACTGAGGAAGGCCTTGTCAATTTTTCCAAAATGAGAATGGTAATTTTTATTTCCTCACATGTTTCCTCTACAGCTTTTTAACTGCATATGTTTAACATTGATGTGCTTAGGACTTCTTTGAATTCAAATGGTAAGTTTACATAATAAATTTGCATAATACAAGATGGGTAGAAGTTTGAAAGCAATCTTTTGAATTTGAATGCAGGAACAGTCTTCTCTCACCACCTACTGGCCAGCCAAGGAGCATTGCAAAGCAAATTTAGCTCTGTTTGATCAGCTGAATGTTGCAGGAAGAAAAAGCAGCTGATCTAGGCTTGCCGGGATTAATAAATGGTTTTAAAAAAAAAAGTGTAACGAGCCTGGTACCATAATTCATCAGTCAGTACCACCCAGAAGGGATCTTTTTAGAGTGTGTTTAGGACTCCTCCCCAAGGAAGTTAAACAACATGTAAAGGTTGATTCTCTCTGTCTTCCGAGCTCTGTTGCTGTTCAGAGCTCCTCAGAGGCCAGCCAGTATTGACACCAGCTGCTCTGCTGACTGTAGTTTAATGCATGTCTGTGATGGCACATTGCAGAGGTCACCTGAGGGAAAAGGGGGAATGTTATCAGGATAAAGTGACCCAGCTGAAACAGTTTAACAATCTAAATGGCTAATTTGAGAAAGTGAAGAACCCCCCTCTTCCCCAAACCACCAAGACAAAAGCCTTTGCCCCTAGGATAAGTTGCATAATTTTGGATCAAATTCATTCCTGGCATAGCTTCGCTGAAGCCAATATATTCAAGTTAAAGCACAGGTTCTAAGCATAACATTTTCCTATATAAATGTATTCTTTTGATAGATATCACATATTATCAGGGAGATACGCCAGTTCCAGCAGACCTCCTATCGTATAGAACATCAACAAAAGGTACAGTAATGTGTTGCTGATCATAGGCACTTTAATGAAGGCTGTTTCTGCTATCAATAAAAAGATATACAGATGATGCCCAGAGCTCAAACTAATATCTTTTGTTCCCATACAGTAACAGCGGAATGCAAACTGGCATTTTGGGTTGCAATAAGGTGGTAGAGTAACATTCTCTTCTCAGACTTTGCACATGAAGGCAGATCTTTCCTCCACCTCTGCCACAAGTGTAGCTCCTCCTGGCAGAGGAGTCAGTGTAGTTCCACTGTATGAGAGGGGCAAGATTTAGTGTGCCACACAGGGTATATCCCCAGCGCAGTATGGAAATCAGCTTCACGGAGAATGCCAGCACACAGGAAGTAGGTGATGAGATATACTTGACTGTTCGATTCTGCTACATAGATCTTTCCATTTCCCTACGGAAGTGACATATTGGCACAGTTGGGATTATTCCAAATTCACTCTGTGGTCCGAGGGAAAGATTCTTTTCCTCCCCTACTCCATTTCCCTAGCACCCAAAGCAGCTATATGGGTTGGACGTTAGACTGAGGATTAGCCCCTTACTGAGTGCGAGGGATTTTTAAACAGCTTGCGTACTTTGCACCACATATAACTAACTGTTCTGCTTCACTAAGAAAACAACATAAGGGATGGTTCCAAACATTTGTCTAAAATGTATTGAAGCTGCTAACTGGAGGGGATGAGGAGAATAGAGAAATTCAATTAAAATTATATATATACAATCTGTTCAGTTTCAAAATATGTATGCTGCAATTGTTTTCTGTATTGCAGGTCACTCATTACTTACTTGACAAGACCCTCATCATAGATGAGGATACTTTGTATGAACTATCCCTAAAGATTGAACCCAGACTCCCTGCCTGAAGAATGAGCTTCATCCCAGAGTCGACAGAGAGTTTTAGTGTAATGAACAAAATTATGCATGCCATGCCCTACAGACCACAAGGGGAAAGATTGAGAAGATTGCAAACTCTCTTTTCCAATAAGGGAGACAGCCGCACAGAAATTCTCTCTCAGACAAGAAAAATCAGCTCCTGGAGAAGAAAGAAAAAATGCTTCAGACTTGAGGGTTAAATGATTGTTACTTTGCAAAGATAATGTTTTGCCAAAGGGACTATGCATCTAATCAAGGAAAACAGAAGCCTTTCATGAGAATAACTTCTCATTGCAGCCATCCTAATAGGGCAGATAAGGGGACAAATTTAAATGTAGGTACCTTATTTCATTAAATTTAGATAGATGGGCAAATGCAAATGGCATTGATCTGGCACAGGTTGCTTATCAAATGTGTATCTATTGAGGCATCCATGGGATTAATCCATTCTCATTATACTGTATTCACTGCAAACAATAGGAGTTTGAGTCATTTGCTAACCTGAAGTGATAGCAGAAAAATATCTAAGAATTTTAGCTACAGCATATGCTGTTCAAAGTATTGGTCAGAAATTAGATGTTTTCATTTATAGAATATTAAGATCTTAAAATGTGTTAGCAGCCTTTTCTAAAGTGGAAGGTTTTACATGCCACAAATTAACTTAACTTTGTAAATATTGTTCTCACCAAAACATGATGACTTTTACAATGTTGAAAATAATGAACTGTTTTAATAGTTGCAGGCCATGAGAGCATCAACTGGAATATCTGTGTTTAGGGGCTGTCTTTGGGATTGCTTTGCCCAGATTCACAAACACATCATAAGTCAGATACTTGGTCATTTTTCATGTAGTCTCCTGAGAAAGGCACTCTGATTTTCTGTACCTACCTACAGCATCCCTGACAGTTCAGTGATTATAAAAAACCTGCTGCAGACACTGGGGAAGAAATGCTAGCCTGGTGTGGCAATGGATAATGTTCAGCAATGAAGACAGCAGGATTAGCTATTTTATTTTACATGAAATGAATTGTTTAAAAAGCACTATTTTTTGCTCCGCTGATCAATTCTAAAATCTTCTTTCCACAGTGAAGTTTGACTGTCAGCAAACATGAAATATAATTTTATTTGGGGAAGTTAGTATTTGAATATGAGTGTCTTCTAGAGAAAATATGCTATTTGTAACTGTTTTTAAAACCCATGCTACTGTGTGATTCTGGGTAGAATCCATTTCTACAGAAAATATGGTTCTTCATACAGTTTCCTGCTAAAGAGTGACCTATTGTAACTGCATGGAAGGTGGGCTCAAAATGCATGCTATACAGTACATCATAAAACTGAATGCAGTTATTAACACTGTTGAATAACTAGGCTGGAAAAGAGGTCTTAGTTTTCCAGCGATTATCAGCCAGTTGAAGAAATAGGGCTATGTCATTTGTTTACCTCCCTTAAATCCTCTCAGGGAGATAGATATTTAAAAAGATTGTGACCTGAGCCTATTTGATCTGACATTTCTTACCACAGTTGTGAAGTTTCTTAATGTTAACAATGAAAATGGATCTGCCTGGCTTGTGGTTTTTGTCTTTATTTTCACTTCAATTACATTGTTAGCCCAGCAAAGAGCTGCACAATAAATTCATTTTGTTGTCAATGTAAACACTAGTATAAATGTTTAGCAGATGTAAATTTCTTGATGCTTCCTGAACCACAAGGCCATCTTTTTAAATAACTGCATGATTAAACATTACAGAAATACTGGTAAATTCCTCATTGAACTAAAGAAAGAAAGAGGAAACTTCCAGAAATATTTTAAATAGTTCTGATTAATGAATGCTGTAGATGTGAACATGGAAAGTGTTAATTATAGATGCTTTTTGTTTTTTCAAAAAGTTGCTTGTTCTTTTCAATAGTGATGGATAGGAAGCTGATTGCATCCTGATGCATGATAAATAAGCATGGGTTATTTGGAGCATAAAACCAACTTACTGTGTGCTTTCTGTGTATTCATGATACAAAAAGAATTGCCATACATCAGTTACATAAAACACCTCAAGGCCAGAGAGTGGAAAACAGAAGCAGTAAAACTGGTCTTAAAAGTAAGTTTCTAGCTCAACTTTATTTTATCTCTATTCACACAAAAAAAGTAAACAACTGTAAGTGTCCTTCTAACTGGCCTTTGTGGCACAAGATATTGGCCACTATTTCATCTTCCTGTATACTATTTTGCCAGATCTGCTTTATAGTTCTGGAGAGCCCTCCTTAGTCATGATCTTGTGGTGCAGGCAGAAGTTCTTCTGCATGTCCACCTCATTGTCCTAATTTTATCACAGAGACTGTCTATCTAAACTAAATTTGTTGCTACAAATATTGGTATAAATTACATACCACCCAGATGTAGCACTTCACAGTTTCAGAATATTTAGCAAATTAATCCTCACATCACCACTTGGAGGGCAGGAGATAAGTGTTTGTCTCCCCATTTTACAGATGGAGAAACTGAGATACAGAGGTTAAGGATGCTGAGCACCTGCAATTCCTGCTGAAATCAATAGGCGATGTGGTTGCTCAGCACCTCTGAAAAAAATATCCTAAGCGATTTGTCCCAAGTTAGACATTGGGTTAGTGGCAGAGCTGGGGTTATAGTCTCTGAAGTATTTGGATCCTAGTACTGTCTTCACACCTCCAGAAAATGATGCCTACTCTATAAATCATACTAAAGGAATGTATTTCTTAAAACACAAAGTGTGTCTACACAAAGAGGTGGACACACATCTTGATAACCATGACTGGAAACTACATTCTTGTTCCCACGCAAAGCCTGAGTACCTGGGTTTTTGCGGAGTGGCCATGGGATGGTATCCTTCCCACAAGCTTAGCCAAGTCCATATAGCAGCTGTGCAGCCACTCTACTGCTGCTGCAGTCTCTGAGATATAGTGATGACCAGAAGACCCACAATGTGCTCCCTGCATGGAGGTTTTGGCAAGTGCATCTGCATAATTTACAGAGTCACTGGCCTTGCCCCCAACTTTTCTTTGACTCCTCCCACCTCGGTGAATATGAAGTTCCTCTGTGCCCCCACCCCATATGCTGAATGAAGTGATGGTTTGTCTGCAGTTTTGGCCTTGCATCACAGGAGAGGAATGGGTGATTTGCTCCTGTATTTATTTGCAATCCTTATGGATCAGTCCTGCTCACCTCATTCACAAATAGTCATCCTGACTTCAGTGGTGCTGCCTGCACTGAGGATTGGTTTAGTCCCTCATTTGCAACTATGGGGAAAAGGGAGGGTAAATTTTCCATACTTATTCTGGCGGATCAAACATAAAAATCTTACTCCGTGTGGGTCATGGACAAAACCCATTTCTTTGTGAACAGGGATATAAATAGTAACTATAAGATACCAAATATTTGCTTTTGGTATATTATGGAGTCTCTGAATAGTGTAGATGTAGGTGTAAACTATTCCCGTGCTGCTCCAGGGCTACACAAGGGGGAGGAGAGAGTCCAAGAGCCTTCCCTCCAACTCCTGATGCCCTGTACAGTGGTTGGATACAATCACAGCCCCTACACTCACGCAAGTACATGGACTGCTCCTTTCTGTCATCCCCTGCACACAAGATACCCCAAAGAGGATGGGCAGGAGACAGAGCTGACTGGATACTCAAGGACTGGTATAATTGACCGTCTGAAGGGGTACACTCCCAGATAGGTCTGGAGGAGTTCTGCCTCAATGCTCCCTATGTGGGCCAGTGCCTGTAAGTGTAACTAAGCCCAGGGTTGGGCATGAAGGAGAAGTAAATAGACCTGTTTAGTTCACCGTCAAATTGTATATTATTTAATTTTCCTTTAGCAATTCCAATAACATGTTCAGTGTGTGAGCTTGTAATGACTGATCCTACTGTGACAGGAAAATTTTACCATTATTGAAAAACAAAACAACCCCTCCTCTCCATCCTCTTTAAATTCTGTAGGGTTTTTTTATAGGATCAAATGAAATTCCTTAATTGTTTATTTAAAGTATTTATTAACTTCTATCGTGTCAGTTTTGATTCAGTGTTCATTATCTCGGATTTTCCTAAATCATATTTATTTGAATGTTTGGGGTTTCCTGCACTCCTTATTCAGTCAAAAATCTCCTGGACTTCAATGGGAGCCTTTCTTAAGAACTTCAGGATGTAGCCCTTACTGGTTATCAGTCACTTGCCTCTTTCTGTTTTTTGGCTCCAAAAGATCACATATCTCTGTGTATAATGTTTTATGGTTTTCATGCTCACTTTTGTTTGTTTTATTGTATCTTTCCTTTTACAATAGTCTCTGATGTTTTGTTCTTTAGGTGAACAGGTGTGTATATATTTGACAGATGTATTAATATCTATCTCATCATGTTAATGCACACCCAAATGTTTTTGCATGTATTGTGACTGCTCTTTTGACACTTGGTTATTGCTTTGAATGGTTAGTAAGGCATATTGGGCAGAGGATTGTGCATATATACAAATTAAACATTTTCTTTTTCCTGAATTCCAAATATTCTTGTTTGCTGCTTTTATTTTTCTCTCAACGTTGTAAGAAAGTGGAACGTAACTCTCTTCTTCCCTACCAGCGATGGAGTCATTTTCACAAACGCTGGGGAGGTAGAGATGTGACATAAAAATCCAGGGCACAGTCAGGCAGAGTTCCTTCCACTCTTAGTGCTGGAGAGTGGTATGATTTATTGCACCGCATTCTTTGCTGTTTATGCTGGTTTGAAATGTGTATTGACATCATTGGCATTACTACTGATTTAGATTGGTGTCAATGCAGTGGACTGAGCCTGTTTCCTAGATAACTAGACGAGCTAAGATACCGTGGTGAAGCATCTGATATAAAAACCTAGGTAAGAGAGATGACATTGATTGGATAGAACTAGCTGTTCAAGTCATCCTCTCTACCTGGAAGAAGTTTCACAGGTTTGAGCTGCACAATTTCAAATGTGAAAATACACTCCTCCCCTTATGCATCATAAACAATGTAATGCCAACGTGCAAAGTTAAAACAATTGCATTCCTCCTCCTCAAAACTTAAATTAACATCTCTATGTACTTGCTGTAGGAGGGACTTCCTATGCTTACAGAGACCTATGTAAATATGTTAGCTATCATTGATGACATAGATAATCCTAAAAATCATTTTGTTGGTAAGATTCCCTTCTCCAAGCAAACCATGTTAACACAAGGCAGATGATAGTTCAGGCTAATGACATCTTCATAAAATTATTATCCTCAAGTCCATACTTTAAACAAGAAAACCTTATTTTAATCCTATTAAAAGAAATTCACATGTCATTCACAGCAACACATTTTAAACAAAGACTCTGCCTCAAACCTGGTCATCATGGACGTTCTAGGCATAGGTAGATTATAAGTATATGTCAATGTTTCCAGCTCTCATGATTTTTATCATGAGCATCACTATATTGAGTGGTTTCCTCAAAGCCCAAGTTCCTGGAGTCCAGGAAATTATGTGAGAATCTCCATTTTGTTTGTTTTGTTTTTTAAATGTTTCTAGCTTTCAGGGTTGTGGAGGAAAAACTTGAAAATATGACCCATAATGGCTCAAAACCTAGAAGGCAAATAATACAAACCCCACATTCATTAGTCTCTACAACCTCATGATTTTGGAATGCTTGGGCAATATTGATGTCATAAAGGACAGTAAAATGCTTCAAATTCTTAACAGACTGGATGATTTACCCAGCATTAGGTATTAGGAACTTCTAGGGCCCAGTGATCCCCTCCTGCAGAAAAACTCTGACCTGTCACTCTCGGCAGCCCCTTTCTCTCTTGCTCCCTCTGTGCCCCTCTTCCTGTTGTGGAGAACCAGACAGGCAGAGGTAAAACACTACTTCCAAAGATGTTTGGTGGCCTCCTGTGACAATGGCAAAGACTCACAGAAAGGGTCTTTACTACTGAACAATTCATTTTTATTAGAGTAAGAAATACAGTATTATAAGCCCTCCACATATTGTTTCACTGAGAGGCTTCTGTCTTCACTCTTCCCAACCTTCCCCTGCCCGGTTTCAAAGATTTAGAGGAAAAATACATACGCAATTCTCTCCCCGTGCCATGTTTCCTGTATAATCTTTCTTAAGTATTAGCAGTTAATAACAAATTATAGCTCCATGAATACACCATCATCTTTATTCCTCCCGATCTGGATAGCCTCTGTCCTGGAGGAGGGTTTTGTACCATATATTTTCTTAAATTAGCATCTCCAAAAGACAATTTAGAGTCCTCCTCAACAGGATTTTCTCACATCACTAATGTTGTGAGGTGAGTACCATGGCTACTTGGGTCACATTTTTATCTAGTGTTGGCCATGTGAGGATCTGAAGCTTGGCAAGTATTGTATCATCTCAGGTTTACGGTTTGGAAAACTGAGGCACAGAGAAGAAAAGTGACTTAACAACGGAAGTGCAACAAATCAGTAGCTGAGCCAGGATTTGAACCCAGAGCTCCTGATTTAAATTATGTGATCTAACCACTAAGCCATCCAGCCTCCCTTCATTATATTAGATTGATTTCTTTAGCAGGTTATAAAAGTTTTTACTGTCTCCATTTCAAGAGTCAGCATGTTCACAGATTGATAGATTCCAAGTCCAGAAGGGACCACTGTGATCATCTAGTCTGACCTCATGTAAAACACATGCCATAGAATTTCCCTAAAATAATTCGCAGAGCATATCTTTTAGAAAAAAAAGCCAATCTTGATTTAAACATTGTCAGTGATGAAGAACCTGCCATGATTCTTGCTAAATTGTCCCAATGGTTAATTAGCCATTAAAAAAGTACACCCATTTTTTTCCAGTCTGAATTTGTCCAGCTTCAGCTTAGATCATGTTATACCCTTGGTTCATGTTATACCTTTCTCTGCTAGATATTTGTTCCCCATATCGGTACTTAAAAACTGCAGTCAAGTCACCCCCTTAACCTCTTTGAGCTCTTTGAGTCTATCATTATAAGGCATGTTTTCTAAACCTTTACTCTTTCTTGTCATTCTTCTCTGAACACTCATCAATGTCCTTGAATTGTGGACGCCAGAACTGGACACAGCAGCCAAATCTGAGCCAAATGCACAGGTAAAATAGCTTTCTTACTTCTACTCCAGATTCCCCTGTTTATGCATCCAAGGATCACATTAGCTCTTTTGGCCACAGCATTGAACTGGGAGCTCATGCTTAGGTGATCATTGACTACAACCCCCCATTCTTTTTTAGAGTCACTCCTTCCTAGGATAGAGTCCCCCATCCTGTAAATGTGGCCTACAGCCTTTGTTCTTAGATATAAACATTTACATTTAACCATTGTAAAACACTATTATTTTATTATATTTGCTCACATCCAGCTTACCAAGAGATCCATCTGACTTTGTATCAGTGACCTGTCCTCTTCATTATTTACCTCTCCCCTAAATTTTGTGTCATCTACAAACTTTATCAGTGATGACTTTGTTTTCTTCCAGCACGTTAATAAATATGTTAAATAGCACAGAGGCAAGAACCCATCCTTTCAGGACCCCACTAGAAACACACCGACTTGATGATGATTCCACATTTATAATTACATTTTGAGAACTGTCAGTTAGCTAGTTTTTAATCCATTTAATATGTGCCATATTAATCTTATATTGTTCTTTTTTAATCCAAATGTCATGCAGTACCAAGTCAAATGCCTTACAGAAGTCTAGTAGAATCATAAAAGATTAGGGTTGGAAGTGACCTCAGGTGGTCATTTACGCCATTCCGCTGCTCAAAGCAGGACCAAACCCAACTAAAGCATCCCAGTGAGGGCTTTGTCAAGCCGGGCCTTAAAAATCTCTAAGGATGGAGATTCCGCCACATCCCTAGGTAACCCATTCCAGTGTTCACCACCCTCCTAGTGAAAAAGGTTTTCCTAATGTTCAATCTAAACCTCCCTCACTGCTGCTTGACACTATTGTTCCTAGTTCTGTCATCTACTACTACTGAGAACAGCCTAGCTCTATCCTCTCTGGAATCCCTTTTCAGGTAGTTAATGGCTGCTATCAAATGCCCCCAACCCTATTAACTTTATCAAACAAACTTGTACTTTCATTTGAAAAAAAAAGATACCTAGTTTGTTTGACAGGATCTATTTTCCATAAACTCAAGTTGAATACCATTAATTGTTTTACCCGCCTTTAATTCTTATTTATCAAGTCCTGTATCACCCATTCCATTATCTTGTCCAGAATTGATATCAGTCTGACAAGCCTATAATTATCTAGGTCATTCCATTTACCATTTTAAAATATTGGCACATTAGCTTTTTTCCACTCCTCTGGAACTTCCCCAGTAGTCTAAGACTCATTTAAATTCATCATTAATGGTTCAGTGAGCGCCTCCTCAAGCTCTTTTAAAACCCTGAGGTAAATAGTTTTAAGCAATAAACAGTGTGAGAATGTCAGACCTTTGTGGGATGGAGGTAAATTTGGCTCTTACATGACTGACACACCCTCAGAATCAGGAGCCATTATATTTTGTGCTTTGCAATAATATTTTCCCCAATCTTTCTCATTTTGCAGTATGTCACACAAGAACCAAAATTGATTGAGAAAGCAGCGAAGCCTTGATGTTTGAAAATCAAATCATTATATAACAGCCAACTACTTTTAAACAAAACAATCTGGTACATCTTTCAATATTTTTTCTACACCATAAAGATTTGACAATCTTTTTTCCTCTTTTAACCATTAATTGACTGACTGCTGTGTAGCTGAATTGTTTTAAGTATCTTTCTCACTCTCTCTCTCTCTCTTTGTTTGAAGTGTCCATCACTATGATTTGTTTGTTTGACAGATGTTTATCAAAGACTGGCGTCATATTCTATATTTTACTTTGTTGCAAGAAAATGACTACTAAATACACTGCAAAATTATATAGAATTGCTAGTACAATAAAATCTCCTTCTAGGCTATCTGCCAGCCCATAGTCATTTTCAATCCTACTTTGTGAGAAAGCAGCGAGAATTCATTGACATGAGCTGTGTGAAAAACTCAACTTGAGACAAAAAAAGTAGTTCAAATCAGTCTTTATTTGAGTCTACGTTCCTTATGCAAACATGATGAGCCCTTTTAACACTCAGGAGTACGTCTCCTAGAGGTTAGACCTGAAAGTTTTGGCATTATCTGGATAGCTCAGGCAGGGAGGCAGAGAAATATTAAGGCAGGGGGTTTTACATCGGATTTCCACTTCAGAACTAGACTAACTGGGAATGGTCATACGGTATTTATTCTGGTTCCCTGACTGGCTGAGGCTACCCTGTGTGCACAGGAGTGGCGGCAGAAGCCATTTTAAACTTCTTTCCTCAGAGGAAGATGCTGCATTTTGTGTGCTTTCTCTAAGCCAGGCATGTAAAGTCCACATCCACAAAGGTACTTAGGTACCTAACCCTTAGATTTAGATGCTGAAATCCCAGTTTTAGATTCCACTGAGATCTACAAAACTCCCACTCAGCTGCCACCTAACACTCTAGGTGTCCAAATACATCTGGCATCTAAGTTTTTGCAGTATAAGTTCTCTTTGTGCCTAAATGTCTGCCTCTGGGCATGCACTCTGCTGCCTTGCTCTAAGTGTCCAGACCTAGAATAATCCACAAATCTAAGACCCAGAATAATCCACAGACCAGAGGAAGATAGATGTTCATCTGCCTAACTCACATGTGGGCCCCTGAGCCAGATCAGATCTGATTCAGATTCTGGCTGGAGGAGTAGGTGGTGCTCATTTTATCATTTTTAACTCAGTGGTTAAAGTCCTCACCTGCATTGCAGCAGACGCAAAGTCAATTCCCCCCTCTGCCTGACGGGGAGATAGAATTGGAGCAGGAGTCTCCCACGTCCTAGGAGAGTGTTCTAATCACCGAGACATGGGATATTCTGATGTGGCTATTTCCCTCAATCTCGCCTGTTAAAGTTGTTCCACCTTAGCTCAATAACTAAAAAGTCTCTGGAGCAGAGGAACTGGATCCCAAAATTGAGGGTCAGCCCGGGTTCCCCTACCAGTTACCAAAGGCATGGCATAAATCAGACACAGGGCAGTGAACAGGAAGACTTTCTGAGTTGCTGTGGAAGTGAGAGAAAATTTGGAGGACTATACCCGTAAGGGGCAAATGTTGAGTGACCTAGCTGGAGGGTTGAATCATGACGAGGATGTTGCAGTCCCTGGGATGAAAGAGGAACAGCAGACCTGCGAGAGAGATGGTGTGCAACCACAGGAAGGGATGTCAGCTTTGAAGCGTAATCCCTAAAGTGACCAGAGGAGGCGCCAAACAAGCAGTGAGTGGTACACCCCGTGACAGGGTGATGGCAGCTCTGACACCACGACCACCTCCTTCTCCCCAAGCAGTTTTGTGTGGAACGAGGCGGGTGTGGAATGACACAGACACCTGAGCCTCCTGACTCCAGAACAGCAGATCCCGGTTGTGGATGGCTAAGCAGCAAGAGGTGCCTCCCTGCAACCCGGAGTTAGGCACCTAGTTCCATGAGAGGGGAGGGGCTTAGGACATTTCCCTCCCATCATCCACTGTCTATCCCCATGCGTTGTATAGAGAGCTTAGGCACCTAACTCAGGCTTTCTGGATTGCATTGTTGTTCGGTGATTTTCCAGGCACCTAAAAGTTAGGAGTGTTTCAACAACTAAGTCCCTTTGTGGATCTGGGCCTGGTGCCATGGTGATGAGCATGGTCTAAATGCCTGTATAGCCAGAAGCAAAGTATTTTTTCTGTTTGCTCATGGAGCCTTGTGTTCCCTTCAGCTATTCTCCTCTGCAGTTCCTTCATTTATATAGCCTGAAAACTGGTTTGTTTTTCTATTCCAGACTCCACATAAGCCTTGCAATAATCATACTTAGTATTCCATTCCAGATCTTAAATAAGCTGTGTATTTTACTATTATTGTATTGTATTTATAACTGTAATTCCATTTTCCAAGGGAACAGCTCTCTGAGAAAGATTATTGGTCTCTGCTGTGGTTGCCTCAGAGGCCTACCCGGATCATACAAGCTAGTTCTCGGAGTCTGTGTAGAGCCCCTTTTGCTTCAGCAAAGAGCAAGGGTGTAGGGTTCCACCTGCATGGATCAGCTAGTGGAATCTGGGCCTTAGTGTCTGTCTGAAACCTGTATGGGTATAGGCCAATGCCCTTTCATATTATGTGACATTTGCAGCCTGAGAGCTGATTTATTTTTGCAATATTTATCATTCTAAATGAGCCTCACGTTATTGTTGTGATGCTGTTCTACAAGGGAAACAGAGTGTTCCCTGAGAAATATCAAATATTAGAGAAATAAATCTGTTCTTAGGGTGCATAGATGAGAGAAGAGCTGTGGCCTGCTGGCCTCCAACAGAAATGATAGGCCTTTATGCATAAGGAACAGAACTATGGCCCTTCTCAGGGCGGGGGGATATTGTGCTTATTTGGAAAGACCTACTCTCAATACACAGCCCTTCTGAAGAGCAAAAGGCCAGTGCTCTGAAACATGAACAACATTCATGTTTTTCACCTGTTTTTTTTATATGGCAATAATTTTACCAAAATTTCAAGAGTAAAATTTCAGGGGTATGAAGCAAAATGACTTTTCAGGGACTTGAGCTGACACCAGCCTACTTCCACCTCTGTACCTAGCTTCCCTTATTTGAAAACCGGTACTACAACACTCCAGTGCTAATGTTCTGTAACACAACTTACAGTGGTATGTCTGGCTTTTAGATAATCATTATAGCATGTACAATGTTTTTTGTTATAAGGGTTTGGCTGCTCCTGCCTCTCCACAGGACGTAAAGGAGAGCTCCATTTTTAGGAAAGGCCATGCTCCACCCATCTTTTTGTTATGTGTTTGTCCAGTGTGTAACATATGGGATTGGGTCCTCCACTCACTACTGCAATACATATAATAATGTGGTAATTACTAGTCTCCCAATACTGTCAAAATTCCTTTGGTTACTACGAAATTCTCTCTCGTGTGGTGGTTTGACTTTATAGAGGCTTTCTTTTAAGCAAACAAGCCAATTAGAAAGGCCTTCCCATTAAAAATGAATAGCCTGAGTGACTGGCCATACTGGTACCTTTTCTATTCAGCAAGGTGTATAGCAATGTTTTCGTGGTACACACATTCTCACGGAATTGTGATTGAACTCCCTGTGCAGGGACAGATGTCATTTATCTGAACAGCAGCTGAATTAGCACCACTCAACTGTTGATAGCTCCTCAACACAAGCCACTGAAGCAGAGCATTATAACTGGTAAATTGACATGTAAATATTTAGGCTAGGTAGAGATGAAAATGTAGCATTGTTTGTGGATGGACTGTTCCTTCTTACTAGTCCAGCTGTTTCCTTAGGAATGTGAACAAAGAACTGTTGTAAGGCTAATGCTGTTTGTGAAACATTGATTTTAATATTCCTTAGAAATGTGTAGTACTGGGAGAACCTCTGAATATGTTTGCCAGATATTTCTGTTGTATATGATCACAGGTAGCAGGTTATGTTTTTTGTATATCTGTTGTTCTAGTAGTCTCCCATTCAACAAAGTACTTAAACACATGCTTAACTTTAAGTATGTCCGTAAGGCCATTCCTATTCAGAATTCAGAAAAGCTCTGAAGCAAACGTCTAAGTCCTATTGACTTCAAGTTAAGTTTATCACATGCTTAAGTGCTTTGCTGAATAGAGGTGGACTTAGTCACAAGTCTTAAGTTTAAGGCCTTTGCTAAATCAGGGCCTTTATTGTGTGATGCTTGCATTTTGAACCCAAACCTGAGTGAGTGAGCACCACCCAAGCAAAGTGGCTGAGATCACATGACATTCTAAAACTGATGAAAAATGGAGTTCTCGGGGCTGAAGATAAAGTAAAGGCCCAATACTTCCATTCAACAGCAGTCTAGCTCTTGCAGGGTATGGCGGAGAGGAGTGTTGTATTAATTATAGTGTGTTTGCCATCTAAATTAATACAGCAGGAACCTGCTGCTCCTCTCCTGTGATGGTTTCTGGCAAAGTTGTATATGTGCTGTACATGGACTCAGTTGTCATCCTTTACAGGTGCATTGACACCATGCCATACAGTCAGATAGCTTAGCTGTAGTGTGCCCAAAGGAGCAGGATCTTTTTGCATCCAGCATGTGAACATTAAAGGCATTTTTACTGGTTCCATAACTAATACAATACGCTATAAAAATTAGTACAAACATTGAAAATTGCTAGCAAGTTTATGAATTATTCCAAGGGAAGCATCAAGAGTGCTTTACTTGTCTGACACTATAGCAGATGGTGTTAATTAACATCTTTTGTTCATCTCCAAGAGTCATAGGTAAATCACAGGCTGCAGAAATGTATCCTTCACTGCTGGTTGCCAGCTGTGCCCTGCCTTTTATATGCCATATATCACTGGACTCCTGTGCCTAAGGAAGGGACAATTCAAGGTAAGGGAGATGAATGGAAAGGAGAATACGAAAAAGGAGCAGGCACAACAGCCCCCTGGAGAGTCTTTCCTTTCTTCTTAAGATTACCTGGGCCCATTTCTCTGCTCTGGCCAAGTTCCACTCAGAGCATGCCTAAAGGTGGGTGGAGGTGGCTTTGTACCAGGGGTGCCCAACCTACAGCCCATAGGCCATACACAACCCACCAGAGCATTTCATAAGGCCCTCAGCCTGCTTCAACATGATATACTAATGGCCAATCCATTAGCATTTTGTCATCGTGTTCACATTTTAGTTTACACTAGTGTGTAAATAGACAATACTGTACATAGGAAACAAGCTGAACCTAAAATATAAATCAGTGCAGGTGACTTTAAATCTTACTAAAATATGTAAACTCCGTTTGACCCACACAAGGTTGTGTTTAGGTTTGTGTGGCCCTCCTGTGTAATAAGGTTGGACACCACTGCTTTATACTATCCTTGTGCTTTCTCTATTCTGTGCTGCGCTGCCCGCAGCCCTATGGGACTGGTCTGGCAGTTGGGAACTTTCAGAGCACAGCAGGGCTCCATTCATGCCCCTGTTCTTTGGCCACAGCCCCTACCTCTGGGCTGTGAGGAAGGGATGATGTAGAGTTGCTACACTGATTCCATTTCACCCAGTGATCTCCACTGTTCCTGGGGATTCCCAGGTGGTTGGACATGTACTGGTGGAGCAGCACAAAGGGTACTTATCACAATTAAGAATCAGGCCTCGTATTTTCTTACAATATTGCAATCTCTTCCTGGGGGTTCAGCCAATTTAAGAAATTGTTGATTTCGTAACGGTCAGAAGGGAACTGAATTGTCTCATCCTTGTTATGTCTTCAAGGGCACAGTTGTGTGAACAAATGTTATCAATATCACTGAATGAAATGGGATTGGCCAGTGGAGTAATTATTTTCCCCTTCCCCTCTGCTCTCCCTGGCTCCTCCTCATATGTCCTGGAATCCTGGCAGCATACAAGCTACTTATTCACTTTATGCTTCTGGGCTCACCGGGGGCAGCAAGACGTGGGCAGCTTCAAGGTCAGTGGATCTAACTCCTCTTGCATTTTATCCACCACAAAGAGTGACATTTAAAACAGGAGGCTTATTAAAAATGAATTCAAAGCATCACAGACTGTAGTGTAATTTGAATACAATTTACCGATTTGCATAACTCCTCAGACAGCAATGACAGCAAACGGTGGCAGCCCACTGTGCGGCTGCTTCAAATGGTGACACTCTAGATTTTATTTGTATTTATTTAATATGCTTCTTATCTAAATAAATGATCATAAAATCTATCTGGGGGAAATTGCAACAACATTTCTATGCTCAGCTTGCAGAAACCACCTTAAATTGTCTGCGTTGTCTATAAATATCCTGAGTTAACTAGAAAATGCGTGACTTTATTTACACCTTCAGTATAAGTTTTCTTGCTATGTGGTGCAGCAGACGGGCTTCTTCGAGGTGATCAGTAAGAGTCTTCTTACTCTTACTGGTGTCAGCAAGGGTGTCCGGGACTTGGCACCTCTCCAGAATAGACCCAATGGGCCAGATCCTCAGCTGGTGCAGCTCCCCCTACTATGCCAATCTATGCTCAATGAGGATCTGCCCCAGTACGTTTTGTTGTTAAAGTGTAATTTGTTGAACTGTTCAAATAAACATTCTTGACCATATCTTCCCCTTTCTCCTTTTTTCATTGTAAGCTGATTTTGAATTCCTTAAAAAGATTAAATATTATACAGGTTCACTAATCAAGGGAGTTATGAAGAGAGAGAAATGAACTCTTGGCCTCTTTGTTCTTGATAATGCATGTTAAAGTTAAAAGCAAAATTAGAAATGTGGCTATTGATTTATGGAGATTTGTTTTAAACCAACTCAGTCTGAAAGCAAAACAGCAAGAATCCTCTGGCACCTTAAAGACTAACAAATTCATTTGGGCATGCATCCGATGAAGTGGGTTTCTGCTCATGAAAGCTTATGCCCAAATAAATTTGTTAGTCTTTAAGGTGCCACAGGACTCTCACTGTTTTGCTAAAGACAGACTAACAAGGCTACCCCTCTGGAACTCAGTCTGAAAGGTTAACCCATTAATGTCAATAGAAAAAGTCCCAGTGACTTCAGTTGGCTTTAGGTCATACCTTGTATGACTCAAGGAAAATGTTATCAGATATAAACTAACAGAATAATTTTGTCCTTTTGAACCCCATTTTTCTACTGCATAGGAGGATCTATTTACTGCAAGAACAGCTTGTTAACGGTTTGAGTTACATGTATGTAGCTACGTCATGATTAAGTTACCTAAAGAAGGATAGCTTGCCTAATGTAACATTTTAATTTCCTAAAGACTGAAAGTTCAAATCTGGCCATGCACTGACATTTTATTCAAATCTGTTTTATTGTTTGCTGTTTAAAATATGAATATATATACTGTCTGTGTGAACTTTAGCTAGGCTCTGGGTGCCTTTCAAAGGTCAGTCAGGATCACATGGTGTGGTAGTTAATACCAGCAGTGACTGGGCTCCAGTATTTAATCTAGTTCTATTTCTAGAAATGACACATTTCATGTCTGCAGCTCTTCTAGCTTCTTTTCCTCCTTTGGAAAAAGTGCATGTGTTTCCTAATACAAAGTAAAAGAGAACCAGAAATTTGCCCTTAGCTACATGAATACCCGTCTAAGAAAATTGTGCTTATAATGACTTCTTCTTTAGCAATTAACTCTCTAGCTTCTTTAGTCTTCGACAGAGAACTTTTTCCCCCCCTAAAATAAAGCAGTAGTAGTGACTGCAGGATACTTCAGTTTAAAGGATAAAGTGTTTGTACTTTGAGGATCACAATTCAAATCTCCTCTGAAATTTTCAGAGGCATGAATATAATGGTTTCACCTCCATGCAGATCACAAACTCCCTGGCCATAATCTGACACCATTTGAATATGCTGAAAGAGCTTGCTGCCAAAAAGTCAACTGTCCTGGAAAGCCCTGCCAAAAAAAGAAGGTGATTGTTATAGGTCAGATGTGAAGCCAGTGGTAAAAGTAACAAGGAGAATTTTTGCATGCGTGGATTCCCATAGACTTTGTATAAATAATTTTTCAAATATTGATTTACAGTTTTCAAACATTAATATTAGAGATGGACCCAAACTATAAAACAGTTATACCACCTATAAGCTTTGGAGAAGTTCAGATCTTTGTGTTTTAACTGTGTGACTCCAGATTTATACCAATGTAAATAAGCTCAAGATTGTTTTTAAAGCCTTTAAATAAACATTATTCTCCTTTTTCATACTAGGGTCCTAAATGCAGCAAATTACATCTGGCCCTCCTTAAATGTGATATAGAATTCTTTGAGCTGGTTCCTAATGGGCACTACCAGAATTACTGCAGTAGTTTCAGTAATATGTCACAATGGGATCTGATCATTTTATGCTGTGTGCTGAATAACTGATTTTTCTTGTATTCAAATCATTTTTTAAACAATGAAGCACTGGCCTCAGAAGACTGGATACAAGCAGCAGAACAAATCTGCTTCAGGAGAGACTACAGAAAAGATTTGACGCTTTCCCTTTATTTTTTTAGTAGTTTAGGTTTGACACGATACTGTACTGTACAGTATTTGTGCTTTTTTTTTTTTTTTTGGTCTCTGCTGCCTGATTGCAATGATATAAAGCCTTAAAGTAGATTCATATCTCAGGAGCCATCAACACACCCAGCCAACACATGTAAAAAAATAGAATAAAACCAGTAAAGGCAGGTGTGACGCCAACTTCCTCAATTCACAGATGTGCAACTGTGGCCACCGGTGAAGTTTGCATCCAAGACCATGCCAACTGTGCTGGTGGAAGGAAATAGCCAGAGCCTACAAGAAAGTGGCCAAGGGCAATGTGGAACTGTACAGGACAAGGGATCACCAACCCTGGAAGTCATCAGGGTATAGGTAGGAACAGACAGCTAGTAGCATAAACAGAGCCACAGCGCATTGGACACCAACCTCTACAACCAGCTAGTGTCAGAAAGATTAAAAAGCTAGGGGTCCACAACAAAATCATATGCAGCAGCTACAGAATCAAACACACAGCTAGGATGCACCAGAGACTGGCATAGCAGTGGCCACCAAAATGCACTATTATTTTAGTTATGACCTGCTACAGATTTCAGAGAAGTTTACACTGCTTTCCTGACCACCACTTTTACACACATTCCCCAGCTTTCTTTAATCTATGTAGTACTGCAATTCCTGTGGCTTTCATCAGCCAGTAGGAATGAACCACCTCTGTCAGTTGTTCTGGCTAACGCACTGATCTGAGCTGTCATTGAGACAGCCACCACAGCAGGATACCACTTTCAGTTTATGCACTCCAGGGTGCACTATTTTTCACAGTGTTTTAACTTAAACCATTAGTTAGTACCTTGAGGTTTTCCATCTGTAGAATGGGAATAATGGGCATGGACTTGCTCCCAAGCAAAGTGTGTTAAGTCACTTTCTTGAATTTTAAAAATTAAATTAAAAGGCACAGGATTGGGCACTACTTGGTGTCTACTGTAGACCACCAAATCACACTAGGGATAGAGCTTAATTTGTGTCAGGGCTTGCTAGGGCTGAGCCCAGGCACCTCCAGGCTTGGCAGTTCATAGCCCCAGCACCTCTGCGCCTGCCATGTCAGTTATGAAAATAAAAATATTGCTTGAGCCCCAGCACCTAACTTTTTGATTCCCGGCACCTCTTTCATTATCATTTAAGCACAGATTAAGAAATAGATGCTGACAGAGCCAGCAATCCTATGTGTAGGGGGAAAAGTTGCATTACCATGGGGGACTTCAAGCTGAGTGACATGATAGAGGTTTCATGCCAATACTAAAATGTCCTTGGAATTTCTAAAAATTAAAGATGATAATTTCCTAACTCAGAAAGTACTGTATGTAGCATGGGCGAATTCTATATTAGACCACGTATTGACAGATCATGAGGAACTGATCACAGAACTAATAATTAGTGTTTGCTTAGGTGCAGGTCATTGTGACTTGATTATATTCATGCATAAAGAAAATAAAGTCCAGTAATTATGACATTATCCAGGGTACGATCTGCACTGATGACCAGCTGTGTCCCCTCCCACCTGAAGTGCCTTTTACACTGATTTGCTGTGAGAGCGACCACTCCTATCTGCTCTCACACAGCCTCCAGCATGCAAATTACTTCCAGGTCTAACATGCTCTGTATGTCTGCATTAATTTGTTACATCTTGCCAGTGGCCCTGTAGGGTCTGCTGGGTGGTAGCTATGGTCCTTTTGTCATGATCTTATGAGTTAGCAGGTGTCTTCCCTGGTTTGTTAGAAAACACTTTGTATTTTTGCAGCGCTGACAGCACCACTAACCTTTCAACTGGTGTTAACTCACTACAGATATCAATGCTTTCCAGAGTTGAGTCATTTGGCGTTCAGCCATTAAATCAATGAGGTGGTGTGTCTCAGTTCCCCTTCTACACAGCAGATCATGTTTACCATGGCTACCCTGCTGTGATAGGTTTTAAATGTGTTTACGTGTACTAGCTGTGGAACAGCATTACCGTGAGGCTTTTTAACATGATATGTATCTTCATTTACCACATCTATCACCTCAAAGGGTCCTTCCCAAGCATTTTGTACCTTTTCACATGGTTTAAAACTAACACCTTGCTATTACAAAAGCACACTTACAAATATTTGTATCATAGCACACCTTTTGTTTGGCTTGCCTGTTTTTAAAGATAGTTGGAACAATACCCCTCATGTCTTTTAACTCTTTCCTGAACTTCTGTACATATTCAGTCACTGGATCTTCCTTCACCTCAGTGTCCCCTCCCTCAGTCCAAAGCTGTTTGTTTGTTCCTCAGGTGTTGTGGCTACTGTGGGTAGAGAGAAAGGGATGAATAACTTGGGGTGTCTGTTCCCCATTCTTATACTTTTTCTTCCTCTTTAAGATCCATCTCCAGCTGGGACTCAGGAGACAGAAATTCTGTGGGGAAGGTACCCTCCAGCTATTTCTTTGCCAAGATGTAAATTTCTCACTCACACCCTTTTTCCTGCAAAGAATGGCCACTTAGCCAGGTGATGGACCATTTGATTTTGTTGACACCTGGCCAAGGCATCAGCTTAACTTTTGTCTCTGAGGAACTGGTTTGTGGTTGCTTTTCTAAATGTTCTTTGGCACATGTCTCAGTAATGTCCTAAAGTAGACTCATAACTTTACATACAATGTTGCCATATACGTTTTACCAGGACAGTAATGTTAAGCAAATTATGACTTTTCAAATACCTCACAAAGTATACTTTGTACAAAAGGTATCATAGTCCTGTAAAAGGGGTACAGACTGTCCCAGTAATATACATATACTTGGTTGAAACAGTTATGAGCCAAAACAACAGAAGAAAGATTTAAACAAAAAAAATTGAATGATAAATGGGAACTGTTTAAGAATATTTTATTAGATGCCCAAAAATGAAAAATCCTAAAATCAAGAAAGAAGGTTTCACATGTCCAAAAAAAAAACCCAGCATGGCTTGGAGGAGAAGTGAAAGCATCTCTGTGTCTTTTTAATAATAAATGTAGAAAAGAGAACTTGAGAACAGTGAATAAAAATTAGAACCTAGGAACTGTAGAAAATTTATAAGGAAATCAAATGGACACAAGGAGATATTTATGGCCTGCAGAGTTAAAGACAACAAAAAGAAATTTCTTAACTGCATAAGGGAACAAAAGGAACCCTAACAATTGTACTGGTCCATTATTAGATGGAAATGGTAGAATTGTCCATAATAATGCAGAAAAGGAGAAGAGTTCAATAAATATTTCTGCCTGTATTGGGGCCAGGTGTATTTAATGAGTTTTGGAACACTGGCAAGCTCCAGAAGACTGGACGAAATGACACTTAAATCTAGCAGACGAAGGGGAAACACAATCCAAATGGCTAGAAGTTAAAGCTAGATAAATTCACACTACAAATAAGGTGTAAATATTTAGCAGTGAGGGTAATTAACCACTGGAACAACTCCCCAGAGGGCTGTTGTCGATTCTCCATCACTGGAAATATGTAAATGAAGAGTGGATTGTTTCTAAAAGCTGTGCTCTAGTTCAATCACAGCCATTGAGCCTGGTGCAGGAATTAATTCAGGGAAGTTCTATGGCCTGCGTTATGCAGAAGGTGAGATTAGATGATCACAATTGTCTCTTCTGGCCATAAAAGCTATGAAAAACATAGGCTTCATCTCCTCATTAGTTGCTGTCCACCAAACGCATCAACTTCTATGAGAAAAGCTCCCTTTTACCACTGAGAGTATTGGGAAGACCCATACTATTAGAATAAGACCTGCACCTGCCCCGTTTCCTGATAGCCTAATGAGCACAGATGGGCTGCATCAGCTAGGCCATCTGATGGGATGCCCCACCTGACTGGGTGAGAAAGCTAGCAGACTTGTTCTGAAGCCCGACAGGAGCATCAGTTTGATTGTTTCGATGTAAAACTATACCTATCTGACCAGCCAAATAGTGAAAAATTACAAATTCTTACATGTGATCTCTGAGAACAAGGTCACTTTGGGGGACCACATTGACAATATTAAAGATAAATGCAAAGGTTGAATTAACTTACTGAAAAGTATCTCTGGGGCATCCTGGGGAATGAATAAGAAAATGGTGGTAATGCTGTACAGAGTGCTAATTAGACCAATCATTGAGTATGAATGGCAGCGAACACAAATCGGAGAAAACTAGGCTATATCCAAGCACAGACATCACATAGCGCAGGTGGTGGCTTCATTACTATGCCTCTGTGTGTACTACAGATCGCAGCTCGTGAAATGCCTAGCACTCTGAGAATGAAGCTCCTAGACCTAGCCTTTTCAGCCAAAGTACTGTACTAGGTAATAGAGAAGATGACAATATGAAGCTAATATATAATGATGTTTGGAAATTAAGGGGAGGCCTGGTAGGACAAAAAAAAATCAAACTTCTCCACGTAAGTTGGGTACAGAAGTAGATAAAGCAGGTTAATGAAAAGAAAGGATTGAAAGAGACCGAAATCTATAGCTATGGGAAAATACTCTGATCACTGGACACCATAAGACAGACATGGACTTGTATAATACATAAAAAAGGAGAAGACTGCGAAATGCATGAGACATAGCAAGTATCTTTGTGATAAGTGGGAAAATTACTGCCAAATGTATAGCTGGCGCCAATGAAGAAGGACCAGGAAGAATGGGTACAGCGTTCTGCAGGCCTTCACTCAGACTCAAGAAAGCCAGAAGGCCATAAGTAACTTTTGAAACCATCTTTATGACTGAGCTAAAAGGGATTACGCTAGTACTAAATTGGGCATCAGATGCATGGCCAGCTACTGTGGCTGACTCTATATTAGGACTGCAGGCAATTTACAGTGGTAAATCTCATAGCGAAATTATATTCTTAATGAAATATTACTGCTAACAAGCGAACCGGTGCAATCAGCTATAACCATAGTGATAGCATGGATCCTGGTGCAAGTAGGGAGTGGCAGACAAGCAGGTCAAAAGTGCTATTAATCATGAACAAGCTGACCTAGGAATCAATCCCCTTAAGAAAACTAGACTTTAAACATCTAATAAAAAATGAGCTCAGGAAGGAATGGCAAGAACTGTGGGCAAATGAAACAGGAGGAAAAACTGAGATGCACGCCCACTAGTTGACAATGTTGTTATAATTCAAGGCCTGGAGAGGAAGAGCAAAGTGGCTCTATTTAGAATTGTAACAGCGCGTTGTGGATTAAATAGTAATTTATTCCTAATTAACATACACAAGGGTGGATTATGCATAACATGTAAAATCCAGAAAACAATAGATCACATCCTATGTAATAATACACGTGTACCAGAGAAAGGAGGTGTTTATATAGAAAACTCAAGGCCTTAAATTAACAAAATTTTCCTTGCAACAGCTGTCAAGAATACAAGAAAAATGGGGCCCAATTAAAAAAAAAATCTCTTCTGCTATTCTTTAACATGACTGGGAAAGGGCAAGACTCTAAGTCATGAACAAGACAAAGTACAGTGCATGGTGGTCATAGACTTAGGAAGCGAGCCTGCCACGCCACAAAGCCAAAGAATTTCACCAATTACTCAAGCCATTTGTCATGGTTGCAATAGTGCCTATGTCTGCTTGTTCCAAGCCTTGTTCCTGCCTTGTTCCAGCCCAGCTCCTGCCTCAGACCCAGCCCTGCTTCAACCTTGCCTAGCTCCAGATAACCTGGTTCTCACTCTTGACGCTTATTCCTGATTTCTGACCTCCGCTGTGACCTTTGGCTCTGGAATCTAGCTTCTGACCCTGGGCTCAAGCGCTGAGTCAAGCATCTGCCCTCTGACGCTGTCACTGATTCTAAGCTCTGATTCCTGGCATCTGATGCTTGGTCTAACCCGAGCTCCCTGATGCATTCCAATCTTCCCTGAAAGTTCTCTACTCTTTGGATTTCAACAAAACCAAAGCCTTTGGTTACATACAGTGAAACATGATAAAAAGTAAAAACAAGAATCCTGTAGCACTTTAAAAACTAACAAATTTAATTTCTGCAGGGCTGCAACCCACTTCGTCAGATGCAAGGAACGAAATCAGATAGGGGGTGTGTATATATATATATATATATATGCCCATCCAAAGGGAAGGAACTACAATGGGGAGGGTAAGTATTAACAAAGTCCATTCTGTTAGAATAGGTGAGGCCTATTCACAACCATTGATTAGAAGGTGGGAATGCATGAACAGTGACAATTACTTCTTGTAATGAGAGAACCATTCCAAGTCCCTATTCAGACCTAGTTTGATTGTATCAGGTTTGCAGATCAGTTCGAGCTCTGCAGTTTCTCTTTGAAGTCTGTTTTTGAAGTTTTTTTATAGAAGTATGACAGCTTTCAAGTCAACTACAGAGTATCCTGAGAGATTGAAGTGCTCTCCAGCTGGTTTATGGGTGTTTCCATTTTTTATGTCTGATTGGTGTCCATTTATTCTTTTGCATAGTGACAGTCTGGTTTGGCCAATGTACATGGCAGAGGGGCATTGCTGGCACATGATGGTATATATTACATTAGTAGATGTGCAGGTGAATGAGCTCCTAATGGTGTGGCTGACGTGGCTAGGACCTGTGATGGTGTCACTAGAGTCGATGTGTGGGCAGAGCTGGAAACGGGGTTTGTTGCAGGGGTAGGTTCCAGGGTTACTGTTCTTGTTGTGTCGTGTACGGTTGCTGTTGAGTATTTGCTTCAGGTTGTGGGCCTGTCTGTAAGCAAAGATAGGTCTGCTTCCCACGGATTGAGCAAGTGAGGGATCATCTTCTAGAATAGGTTGTAGATCCTTAATGATGTGTTGGAGAGATTTTAGCTGGGGGCTGTAGGTGATGGCCAGTGGTGTTCTGTTGTTTTCTTTGTTGGGTCTGTCCTGTAGTAGGTGACTTGTGGGTAACCGTCTGGCTCTGTCAATTTGTTTCTTCACCTCTCCAGGTGGGTACTGTAGTTTTAAGAATGTTTTATGGAGATCCTGTAGGTGTTTGCCTCTGTCTGAGGGATCGGAGCAAATCTGGTTGTATTTTAAGGCTTGGCTGTAGACAATGGATCATGTAATGTGTCCAGGGTGGAAGCTGGAGGCATGAAGACATGTACTGTAGTCAGTTGGTTTTTGGTATAGGGTGGTATTAATGTGATCATCCTTTATTTGTATTGTAGTGTCCAGGAAGTGCATTTCCTGTGTGGACTGGTCCAGGCTGAGGTTGATGGTGGGATGGAAATTATTGAAATCCTGGTGGAATTCTTCAAGGAACACTTTCCCTTGGGTCCAGATGATGAAAATGTCATCAATGTAGTGTAGGTAAAGGAGAAGTGCTTGGGGACGAGTTTTGAGGAAGCGGTGTTCTAGGTCAGCCATAAAAATGTTGGCATACTGTGGGGTCATGCGGGTGCCCATAGTTGTGCCTTGCATCCTTGCATCTGATGAAGTGGGTTGCAGCCCACGAAAACTTATGCCTGCAGAAATTAAATCTGTTAGTCTTTAAAGTGCTACAGGACTCTTGTTGTTTTTGCTGTATGCAGACTAACATGGCTACCCCTCTGGAACTTTTCGAGATAAAAAGTGAAATCCCTGCAAAGAGGGATTAGTTTCTACAGGAAAATCTGCCTTACAGAATTGTGTGGCTGATCAAGAGAATTCTCAAAGAATAAGGGACATTTCTAGCTCTGAATGTAATAATTACCATTTCACCATTTCAAATAAATGGTGAGCCTACTGCACTACAAATAATGTGATTTATAATTAATATATTAATTGTATATATGATATACATGCACAATATTTGCAGATTCCATTTGTGCTGCGGTATCATATGCATTTATGTTCTGAAACAACATCCTGCCTACATAGCAGAGGGCCTCATTTTGTTTTATTAAGTAAGGTGCTGTACCTTGTTGACAGAAATATGAATAAACGTCTCTTTCCATGGCAAGACAATTGTGATTTTTATTCCTCTCACTATCAAAAATGTCTGGCATGCTCTCTTTGACCCTTGCAGTTGACATGAGTTTGTCACTCTGCTCTGAGGTCAGAGATTAGCCTTGTTCCCACTTAAAGTGCACAAACCGCAGCCAATTGAATTCTTCAAATTACTGCTGGCAACAATTGCTTGCTGCTGTGATTGACACTTGTCAGATGACTTTCTCAGCTGAGTAATCTTCTGTGCTAGCAACCACTATCAGCAGTACACAAAGCACAGGCACTTTGTACATTAATGAAGAAAGACATACAATGAACTCCTGTTCACAGAAATATAAAGAGAGGGGAAGGAAAGATTCAACAAAACGGTGTCAAGGGGCAGAGTAAGAGTAAGCCCTCTAGGAAGACAACGCTGCCAAAAAGGAAGATACTCTGATAATGGAGCATATCTTTGTTTACATTCTGGTGGGAAAACAATCCCACTTATCACAAAACTTGGCTTCTAGGAGGAACATTTTGGTCTCTTGAGCAATGTTATAGACCTGCTCAACCTGTTGGATCCTGGCACCAGGGGAGAAAACTGCTCGTGCTGCCTGAACATGGTAGGGAGGGACAAGATTACTACTACCAGACAGGGAGTATTGCCTAGAGGCTGAAGCTCGGCGCTGTGCATTTGGCACCTAGCTAGACGTGTGCTGTATGTAACAGAAAAGAGGGGGTCTCCCACACTCTTTACAGAAAGTGAAAGGGTGGGCCACCAGTGCTTTTTTGAGATAGGCACTTTGTCCACAGGTTCTTCCTTGTCATTGTCTTTTCCTTGGGAGTTTAGTCTTCCTTCTATTGCCAGATTGTCCACTTTACACACGGCACAGCATCTGTCCACCTGAACCAGGTGTATCTGCTAGCTGAAGATCCAAATTATACGAAGCAGCACAGTGTGCTGGTTATGGGACAAAGCCTGTCTGGTATTTAGTAATCCTGTGTTGTCTTCACAGGATCAGATGCTACCATATCAGACACTGTCATAAGATTAATGAGACAAGAGGAAAGGCATTGAAACGGGAGTTAAAACATCATCAACTGTTACCAATTTTAGAAAGTGCAGAAAATGCTACCTTGAGCTTTTTGAAGATACCACAGAAGTGAATAACTTCAAACATACTTCACAATCACACAATTCCTGTCTAGTGCCGAAGTCCTGAATTGACTTTGTACATATAGCTAAGAACTAAGAATGGTCATACTGAGTCAGACCAATGGGCCAGATAGCCCAGTATCTTTTCTTCCAACAATGATCAATGGCAAGTGCTTCAGAGGGAATGAACAAAACAGGGCAATTATCATGTGACCGATCCCCTGTCATCCAGTGCCAGCATCTGGCAGTCAGAAGCTTACAGACACCCAGAGCATGGGGTTGCACCCCTGATCATCTTGGCTGATTGAGGGATCTAACATCCATGAACTTATCTAATTCTTTTTTGAACCCAGTTATAGTTTTGGCCTTCACAACATCCCCTGGTAATGAGTTTCACAAGATGACTGTGCATTGTGTGAAGTTCTTCCTTTGGTTGGTTTGTTTTAAACCTGCTGCCTATTAATTTCATTAGGAGAGCCCTTGGTTCCTGTGTTATGTGAAGGCATAAATAACACTTCCTACAAAACTATGCAAGATAGTTAAGTCCAAAGCAGACAGCAAGGAGTTACAAAGGGATCTCACAAAGCTGGGTGACTGGGCAACAAAATGGCAGATGAAATTCAATGTTTATAAATGCAAAGTAATGCACATTGGAAAATACAGTTCCATCTATACATATAAAATGATGGTGGTCTAAATTAGCTACCACTACTCAAGAAAGAGATCTTGGAGTCATTGTGGATAGTTCTCTGAAAACATCCATTCAATGCGCAGCAGCAGTCAAAAAAGCTAACAGAATGTTGGGAAATCATTAGGAAAGGGATAGATAATAAGACAGAAAATATCATATTGCCTCTTCATAAATCAATGGTATGCCCACATCTTGAACATTGTGTGCAGATCTGGTCACCCCATCTCAAAAAAGATATATTGGAATTGGAAAAGGTACAGAAAAAGGCAACAAAAATGATTAGGGGCATGGAAAAGCTTCCCTATGAGGAGAGATTAATAAAACTGGAAGTTTTCAGATTGGAAAAGAGATGATTATGGGGAATATGATAGTCTATAAAATGACTGGTGAGGAGAAAGTAAATAAGGAAGTGTTATTTACGCCTCATAACACAAAAATTAGGAGTCACCAAATTAAATTAATAGGCAGCAGGTTTAAAATGAACAAAAGGAAGTATTTCTTCACACAATGCACAGTCAACCTCTGGATATTGTGAAGCCAGAGGATATTGTGAAGGCCAAGAGTATAATGGGGGTTCAAAAAATAACTAGATAAGTTCATGGAGGATAGGGTTATCAATGGCTATTAGCCTGGATAGGCAGGGATTGCTGTTTGCCAGAGGCTGAGAATGGCTGACAGGATGAATCACTTGATGATTACCTATTCTATTCATTCCCTCTGAAGCACCTGGAATTGGCCACTGTTGGAAGACAGGATATTGGGCAGGATAGAGAGACCATTGGGCTGACCCAGTATGGCTGTTCTTATGTTCTTGTCCACTTGTTTGTTGACCCTCTTAAAGAATTCTAAGAGATTGGCGAGCCATGATTTCCCTTTACAAATAGTCAAGTTGACTCTTCCTCAACAAATCATGTTCCTCCATATGTCTGTTAATTCTCTTCTTTACTATAGTTTTCAGTCAATTTGCCTGGTACTGAAGTTAGGCTTACCTGTAGGGTCTGGGGCCTTTTTTAAAAATTGGTGTCACATTAGCCTATCCTCCAGTCATCTGGTCTAGAAGCTGATTTAAGCAATAGGTTACATACCACAGTTAGTTAATCTGCATTTTCATACTGGAGTTCCTTCAGAAATCATAGGTGAAGACCATCTGGTTCTGGTGACTTATTACTGTTTAATTTATCAGAACGTTCTCTATTGACTCCTCAGTCTGGGACAGTTCCTCAGACTTGTCACCCAGAAAGAATGGCTCAGATGTGGCAATCTCCCTACATTCTCTGCAGTAAAGACCAGTGTAAAGAATTCATTTAACTTCTCCGCAATAGCCTTGTCTTCCATGAATGCTGCTTTAGTACCTTGAAAGTCCAGTGGCCCCACTGGATGCTCGACAGGCTTCCTGCTTCTGAGGTACTTTTTAAAAAATTGCTATTGTAAGGAAGGTTTTAGTGGAACTCCCCCCTGCTCAGACAGTCTGAGTGGTGCTCTCTCCTGCTCAGTCAGCTGAAAGGAGGGGGGCACTTTGTTTGCATGGGCTTTGTATTTGCAAATAAGCACACCTTGGTGCTGAGCATAATGGGAAATGGTTAGCATGGCTGGTTCTGGGCTACAAACCACTTTTGTGTTAACTGCTGGGGTAATGAAATGTTGTCCTTCAATTGTATGAACAGATGTCAGCAAAACTGTGCTTAGCCTGTTATGATAAAATACTTTACCCTAAACTAAATAGAGTGCCACGAAGGTGGCGGACAGATGTTTCAGCATTGTAAAGGGGGGGGAAATATGATGAATCGCCTATTGGGATTGCACCAGCCCTGGGAAAGGGTTGCTCCCAGGCATGGAGTGACGATCTCCTCCCATTGTTAAAAGGTAGAATTAATGACTCCTCTTGGAGCCTTTTTGTTTCCTGAAAACAGGGACATTGCTTCTGTGTCAGCAGAAGGTTTACCCATGAGCTGAAAGTCGCTAAGAGCTGAATCACTGCAAGCTGAGATTCACTAAGAGCTGAACTATTAGAGAGCCTGGGAAACCTTGCCTGACAACTGACAAAGCTGAGTCAGTTGGCACCGGTGGTCAGCGGGAGCCTGGCGCAGTTGGTGCCAGCCAGGTGTGGTCAGCGGGAGCAGGTGCAGTCGGCACCAGCGGTCAGCGGGAGCCTGGTGTGGTTGGCACCAGCCAGGTGTGGTCAGCGAGAGCAGGTGTAGTCGGCACCAGCGGTCAGCCGGAGCCTGACGCGGTCGGCGCCAGCCAGGTGTGGTCAGCGGCTGGGGAGTTGGCAAGGCCCGGAGGCAATAGGAGACAGCCACGGAGGAGGCCTGGTCAGCCGGTGGCCAGGGGAAGTTGCAGAGGGGCAGGCTGAGCCCCAACTGGACATTGACACTACGATGGTCAGTACAGGGGAAGGCACGAAGGGGGAGGCAAAGGACACGCCCCGTACTCTGGGGTGGGTTTTAGCTCATTGAGTTCATGAATTCTGTTTGCACTGTTTCCCAAACCAGTGCTGTGTTCTCTCTCTTCTGTTATTAGAAGGTTTACTTTCTACACTCAGACTCTGTGCTTGTGAGAGGGGAAGTATTGCCCTTTGGGGCGCCCAGGGGATAGTGTGAGATTTCCCAGGTGACTGGGTGGGGGCTCGCGCCAGTTTGGTGTTGTATCATTGACAGGGACCCCTAGGTATAGAACCCAACCCTTGCTGCTGCTGACTCTGGCAGAAGGGTTACACGCTTAGTTTGTGTCTAGTTACTCTTTAAATTATTTTTTGGCCTGCCTAATAATACTTTTACACTTGACTTGCCAGAGTTTATGCTCCTTTCCAGTTTCCTCACTAGGATTTGACAGGATGCCTTTCCTGTCTCTAACTGCCTCATTTACTCTGTTTTCCCATGGTGGCATTTTTTTGGTCCTTTTACTATTTTTTTTTTTTTAAATTTGTGGCATACATTTACTTTGAGCCTCTATTATGACATTTTAAAAAAGTTTCCATGCACATTGTAGGCATTTCATTCTTCTGACTTTTCTTTTTAATTTCTGTTTAACTAACTTCCTTATTTTTGTGTCGTTCCCCTTCTTGAAGTTAAATGTTACTGTGGTGGGCCTCTTTGGTACTTTTCACCCCCTCCCCCACAAGAATGGTAAACTTAATTACATTATGGTCACTTTTCCTGAGTGGTTCAGTTACAGAACACAGTGTGATTGGTTTGCAGATACAAATCACAACATATTAGCAATGTCATTGTACTGTGAATAGTGACCTTATCGGAGTATTGTGCATACTACAGCTCTGGAAAGAACTTCAAGGTGGAAAAATATGCAATCGGTCAATCAATTGCTGCTGGTACAAAGCAGAGGATTTCTTTGTCACATCCTATTAATATAAGGAATGGACAGAATGTGAAAACAGCATCAACATCATGCATCCTTGCCAACAGAAATCATGTGAGGCAGCTAAATATGATGGCCTGTCTACTGTCATTAACATTACCTGTTACTGGTGGACTATCCTGTAGCCAGCACAGACAATAATCTGGTTATTCTTGATGGACTAAAATCATATTCTTGTGTCTCATTCTGTTCTCCAGACACACAACACACGTCAGCCCTCCAATCTGATCAAATGCACTGGACGTATCTGACCCTTGACGAAGTGACAGCAAATACACAGAAGTCAGAAGCAACCTCAGAACTCGCAATCCTCTGTCTGGGGGATGACTTCAGTGTGCTTTAAAAGCCTTATCCAACACCCCTTGGAATCAGCAGAAATACTCCCATTGACTTCAGGGGGCTCTGGATCAGGCCTGCAGTTTCTAGGCCAGAGCTCTGGATGTGAGCCATCTGCCTGCTCACCAGTGAAGAGACACTGATGATATCTGTAAAATGGTATATTAACCGTGCCCTCCCTCACAAGGCCATTGTGAAAAATAAATTAATTGTTTAAGATGTGTTTAGGTACAACAATCATAAGTTCCACAGAAAAGCCCATGAGGGAATCAATATTTCCATATTCAGTGCAGAGTTTGAATGGTGTGCTGTAACAAAGGTATAGGACAGAAAGGAGTAGGAAAACACCTCTATATCATGAACTGTATATTTGATTATAATAAAACATTCTACCATTGACTAGATTTTTTTCCCTTCCAATATGCATTAAGGACCAGTCCTGCAAACCATATTCTTGCAAATTATCTCTTTGACTTCAGTGGGACCACTCCTGTGAATAAAAATCACTCATGTGAGTGAGGGTTGCAAGATCAAGCCAACAGGAAAAGTCTATCACATCGGCATTTTCTTCATCAATATTTATTTTTAATAGTTTAAGAAATGTTCATTCCGTAACATCCTCTATAGCATAGTTTTAGAGTAATCTAAAATAAACAGCATCAGTTCCTCATGTCAAGATGATGGTTTTTAAATGTGGTCTCTTCCCAGTACTCTGTTTTAGGACAAATCTTTACCATTGAATAACAAAAAATATTGAATCCTCTTTCAGTCGATATGTTGTGTGTACTCAAGAAGTAGAGGAGACTGCTAAGAATTTTATTAGTTTTCAAATGCCCTTTGCTACAGCCCAGCATTCATCAGTATAAATATTGGAAATTTGATATCAAATTATTTGAACTAGACATAGGACATGAGACAAATCTGCCTTCAAACCAGTAAAGAGGTATGAAAGAATCATGCAAACTAAAACACAAAATAGAAAGGCATGGAAACCTACTAGAAAGATTTGAGCCCAAGGAAATGGCAAACATACAAGGTAACAATCATCGTTAGACATGAATGGAAAGGGAACTGAGGTATGTGACCATGATCTGATTAACCCCAGGGCTTCAGGGTAGTGCTCAGAAATGAAAGCATTGTTTTCACAGAAAAGATACCAAATCCACATATAAAAAAGGATTAAGAAATGATTAAACAGAAGAAATATATCCTTGAAAACACTGAAAGGGCAACTGAAGGATTGCACACTGGGAAGGTCCACGATTAGATGACTGTCCTTCAACTCCTAACTTCATGTTTTCTTCCAGCCCTCCCAAGCCAGATGTCTCAGATCCCCACCCACTTTATCTCTTGGGATGAAATCCTGTCCCCATGTAAGTCGGTGGGAGTTTTGCTAGGCCTGGATTTCACCCTCCAACCCACTCTGAGGCCCACAATCACAAACAAAACAAATCAAATCCATTAAAAATATTATTCAAGTTATTTCCCTCTTCTGAGTCCCCTAGCACATGCCATGTTCTCCGTCTGTCTTGTAGATGGCCAGCACGTTGGTGCTACTACAGTATCTTTTTCAGCTCTGAGAGCTTTGATGAGACACAATTAGTAATAACAGACTCTGTGTGAGCTCCTAAAAAGTATTTTGAGATTAATTAAACCCACTTGGGCCTGATTCTCATTTACACCTAGGCTACGCTACACCACTCCTCCAGTGCAAAAGGACAAATTATATTTTCACTCACTTTAAAGCTCCTTTACTCTGTCAGATCAGTGAAAGTGCAAATAAGAATCAGGCTCCTTTTCTTGAAGATGTCAAAAACTTCATTTCTTGAGAGGCTGCAGACTCTGGAGGGTCTAAACCAAGTCTAACAGTCAGAAACTCCTGGGTTCTAATGCGGGTTCTGCTATGTGGCTCATAGTGTGGCCTGAGCAAGTCACTCTGCCTGTTTCCTCCCACTGGTAAAATGGAGCTAATAGTACCTACATCTCTACTTCCAATGTGTACTGGGACTTTAGATCTGTGCAACACTTCGGAAAATATGAGTGCTAAGTATTATTATTGATGGTGACCCATCATGTTAAAAATGCCTCAGCCTTTGGCCCAGTCTTCCACTCATTTATATTAATGGCAAAATGTTCCTTGACTTCAGTGGGAGTAGGACTGGGCAATTTATCTGGTAGAAATAATTTGTTCTTGCCAACAAACATGAATTCCTAGCTAGTAAGAATTCTCTGGTAGCCAGTTATTTCTAAGTGAATTTCAATGAGGATATCAGCTGGGGAAGAAACACAATTTTATATACTGTTTAAAATATCTTTATGCAACAGTGAGAATTTGTTGTGTAAATACAGAAATCTTGTGAGGTGTCTAAAGGAGGTTGGTATGAGGGATGTGATCTGTGAACCATCTAAATAATTGGAATTCATCTTATCTTATGTTACCCACAGGTCTATTTTTACAAATCTCAAGGTAACTCACAAATTTACTGAATAAAAGAAATTTAAGTATTGCTTACAAGTCTCCTTTATTTCTTGCCATTCCCTATGTGCCTCCATGAATAAATAATCTCTGTAAATAACTCTGGAGATCAAATGAGAGAGAGGTGATGGTGAGAAAAATTCCCAGTTGTATCCTTCATAGGATAAAAGACTTATCAGGTCACAGCTCACTGGTTACTACAGCTTTATATTGTAATTATTTATACAGTGCAGCTAAGCATGCTAGGCACTTATAGCCCTTGACGAGAATATGGCTGTCATGTGGAGTTATTTGCTATATGTCTTAATTTCCCTTCGCATGAACATATGGTGTCTGACCCGTTTGTGCACGGGGTAGCCAACTGATAATGCCAAGGTCAGGGCAGGCTGTAAAAGGAGAGCAGATTCTCCCCAGCACTGGTAGGTGACACTGAAGTCAGACTTCCCAACCAGCCACACACAGTGCTTCTGATTCCCCACACTGGTTATCAAGAAGCCACTGTGCAAATACACACAGCCCCCTTTATTGCATTTCAGTCTCTGGTTCCCAGTCAGCAACTAGGTCAGGTAAAGAGACCAGTTATTTAAACTCTATAATCCTTACTAAAAAGGTTCCCTCTGATCCAAAAAAGATTAGCCACAGTACCAGATTACTATAAGTTTGGATCTTACCCAAAATACCACACTGCCAGCCAATCCTTTAGTAACTAAAACTAAAGGTTTATTATAAAAAGAAAAACAAACAATAAGAGAAATGTTAAGGATTAAAGCAATCACGTACATACAAATGATTTGAAAGTCCATATACATCTGGTTTCTAGAAGAATTGTGGCGTTGCAGGCTTGTATAGTCCCTCTGGTATACATCTAGTACCTGGATGGGTCTAAGTCCTTCGGTTCAGTTGCAAAATGAATTGATCCAGAGGTGGATAGGTGTGTGCATCTGCAGTTGGCCAGGACAAAGACAAAATGGTTTCTGTGGTTTGCTCTTATATACCCTCTGCCTCTGGCCATGTGGCCTGTGGACATTTACAGGAATTAAAATGGAGTCTAGAGTCACATGGGCCAATCCTGGTAACTCTTCAGGTATGACCTTAGTTCCTTCCTGGGCTTTTTGCTTCTGTAAAGGTCTTGATGGGCCATTAAGTGGGCTACTGTCCTGCCGCCTCGCTGTCTGGGGTGTGTCTTATACAGCATAGTTTGAAATACAGGTATATCAAAGATATCCATAACTTCCATTACAGATACAACACATGAACATAAACATTATCATCTTACTCAGCACATTCTAACCTTTCTAACAGAACCTGACATGGCACATCTCACAGGAATCACTATGATTTTGACATACTGATATGAAACAATATAAGGAATGCCTCCCTCCAGTCTAACCAGTGTGACACCCTCAATGCGAGACTGGTGTAGAAGGGAGTAATCGGAGCTCCTGAATACACCTCACGGCCCCCCCCAATCTAGTCAGCATGACATGGTGATTGAAGTCTATCAAAAGTTTCCTGTGCATCTATCACTAAAAGTAATGACAGAAGCCCCAGTCCCGGCATCTAGCTCAGCTGTGCTGGGCTTAGTACATGTGAGGACAGGGAGATTTAGGCGATCTAGGGTTTTCTTTTATCCGTATTTCAGTTAGAACAGCCTCAAGGGACTCACCAGCTGCCTAATTAAGACAGGTTCAAGGTTGTCTTATGCCACCACTGCAGTGCAAAGTAGTCCTAATGGGGCCCAGGAACAGGTTGGGAGATTTGGGGGGGTTATTTGGCAGTGTTTAAATAAAACTATGGAGGATGCCTGTGGATTTTTTCAGATGGATGTTGCTCCTGGTCAAAAAGCTTCTCTGACTGGTTGTAAATTATTTTGAGAGAGCCAATTTTAACTCAGTTGCTCCTGGCACCCTGGTTGTGTTTTGAAATCAGCATTATGGACCCAATGTGCAGGCCTTTACAGTACTTATTTGGGTAATTCTTATTTCCCTGAATAATCCCATTGAGTTCTGTGGGAATATGTATCTGAGTAAGGGGTTTGCAGAGTCAGGCATTAACAGGTTTTTTTCAGAGAGCAGGCACTTAATTTTGGTGTGTTGCTAAAGTACCTGTTACAGGCAGTGCCTGTCTTATATTTTGTATCATTCAACCATCACAAGAAACTATGAAGCACCATTCACGCAGAGTTACATAAATGATAATAAATAATACTTAATAATATTTCACACTTAATCTAAACCTCCTTGATATTTCAGTCTTATTTTCTGTAACACATTAGTTGCACTGTTTTGTCTGCTATGTCTAACTGTAACATTATAACTTTCCCACATGTCATTGAACAGATATCTCTCTGTAACTATATTACTGCTATGACGCAAACTAAAGAATTGAATTATGACCCTAAAAGTCTCAAAACAGTTAATATGTTTTAGAAGGTTGGGTTTCGAATGCTGTATTCAATATTTCACTGAACTGAACCAAGTCTATCCAAGGTCTATCAAAGGTTTAGCTAGAGAAACAGAGTAAATGCTATTAATCCTTCCTCTCAGTACTACTGCAATACACTTAAATATAATAAATTGCCTTATTTTAATGAATTACTGTATGTTCCAGTTGTGTGAGTGAACATTTGGCACATTCAGTATATGGGGCTTTAAGTTCCAGTAGTCATCAAGTATGGTTTCACATAGGGTTATTTTGCCTTCTAGAAACCTTAACATAGAAGAAGAATGACTAGCACATTTTCTCGTCTCCTGGCTGGTCGCCGAACTGCTGTACTCTTTGCAACGGTTAGCACAGGGGCCTTAACCACTGGATACCTACTGAATCATCACAATGTGAGAGCAGGATCTCATGAAAGACGAAAACTCTTTCCTCCAAGGTAAGCACTTTAGGTCAAGCCTTCAGTTGAGCATCCAACCCAAGTAGCTGCTGAAGTTCACTGGGAGACTAGGAGAGAAGGAATTGTCCCACAACAAAGCTGCAGAGCAGCTACAGAAATCACCATGGCCCAGATGTGACACCTAGGTGGGAAGGGAGGAGCTGAGGATGGGAGAATCCTTGGAGAGTGAAAATCCGAGAACAGTATCTCTCACTAGTAACCCTGGTTTTAGATAGATTCAAAATAGCATAAACAATAGCCGTCAAAACCAGGAATTGTAGACCTGGGTGAAAATGTAAAAAACCAAAACAAAACAAACAAAAAACTACACACACACACAGATTGTCAAACCTCAAATACAGTTCAGTTTTGGTTCACCTTTCAGGCAAAAATTCAGATTGGTTATTAACTTATCAGTTATCTAATTCCTAGCAGTAACTGTTGGCTCAGCCAGTTATCGGTGTAGACTCTACCACCGGGAAGTCTTTTCATATTTTTATGTACAAATGGTAAATTGTTGGACATAGTAAATACATGTAAGAAATCTGACTGCTGTGACTGAAATATTCCCATATCAGCTATAAACTGATTGACTGAGGATAGAAGCTAAATACAGCCCATATATGATCAGGTAGACTTCACTGGACTTGTACTAGCTTGAATTTGGCCTATTTGTGAAAAATAACACTACAGGCCAGATTCTGATCCTCATATTAATAGTATCTGTCCACAAACAGGCTCACTGAAGTTGCTGAGATTCCAGTTAGAGCAAGGTGTTACTAAACCAGGGTAAAGATACCACAGTCTGGCCCATTTAAAAGCGTTACCAATGCTTTATCAAAGGACTTTGCAACATCTCCACTTCACATGCTACGAACTAAAGATTTCTTTACTGATGGATTATAATACCATACAGCTTTCTTTAAATAATAAGATAATTAAAATATAACTATACTATTACAAAACTAAACAACTGTATATATATCTAAAACTCCTAACTATTGTGAAAGAGCTTGATGAATGTGCAGTAGAATGACACAACTTTACTTTAAGAGAGGGAAACAAGTAGACCGAGTAAGCACTCTTTCGGTCTGTCCCCTTTCCCTCTGGTATTTTCATAACCTGGCAAAAAGAACCAAGAATTACTGCTTCATTTTACCATGTCAAATGCATTTGTCTTTTTCACCCCTCAGTGCAGACTATCCCGATCTCCGCAAACATAACAATTGCATGGCTGAATGTCTCACACCAGCAATATACGCTAAACTACGGGACAAGGTGACTCCTAATGGTTATACCTTGGACGAATGTATCCAAACTGGTGTTGACAATCCTGGCCATCCTTTCATTAAAACTGTGGGCATGGTCGCTGGTGATGAAGAGTCTTATGAGGTGAAACATTTTTATTACACTGTATTGTTTAGCTTGTACTTATACTTCATGAGAGCTTGTTAGGAGAGTACAGATCCCTCATGAGAAGTGCACTTTTAAGGTAAATAGCACAGCAGAGTGTGTATAAACCACAAACCATATGGGTAATACTGGTGTTTTCTCAGAAGGAAGTACACTGAACAGGAACCATCATTAAAAGAGCCATCTATAGTGTTATCAAGGTTAATGAAGTGTGGGCTCAGAGGAAAAATAGTCTATTTGCTTGCAACAGCTACACTCCCTGCTGTTAAATTCCGTTTGTGGCAGGACTGTGGAAACTTGTCACCAAATTGAAATGATGTGGAAATTATATTGTAAAAAAACCAAATGTGTAGACGTGAGAAGAAATTTTCTTCTGAAATATGTGGGATGCTTGACAGCTAGACACTCGGCCTTTAGGGGCATGACAAATACCAATGATAGATACATTTGAGATATATTTTAATTCTGAAATAAGATGTACAAGAACTGGCACATTGTTATAACACTGGTTCAGATATTTAAGACTACAATCAATGGGCTCCTGCCTATATTACACTAGAATCTTCGTTATTCATTGCCTTTGTAGTAAGAGCCAGCATTCCAAATGCTGGGCTGCTAAGGACAGGGTTATGATACAGGTGTCTGTTTCATTGGGCTTGGAGTTGTCACTGAATCTCCTCTGTGGGAAGTGTACGTATTGTCTTCAGTGCTTAGGCATTACTATGCATACACATCATACCAAAAACTATACAAAAATCATACTTCATTCCATCCGGACAACTAAAAAATACAACAGAGCGCCAATTCTCTCCTGGGAGGGGGAAGAGAATATTCCAGCTAAAGTTAACCACCTGAGAACTCAGTGGTCAGATATTACCAGGTTCTCAGGGAAAAGGTGGGAGCCAAGTCTATTTACCATTATTGCTCTCCTCTTTTCCCAACATTCCTGTACTAGTCCCTGGGTCCATCCCCTCCCTACATCCCTTCCCTTTCCCTCCCCCCCACAGTTTAAACTGTTGATTTGACATAAGGTGAATGTTCTACCAAAGCACTACAGGTTAGAGAGGCAATGGAGTCCAATGGATAGGGCACTGGATTGGACTGCGACTCGGACACCTGGGTTCTATTCCTGGCTCTGCCACTGACCTGCTGTGCAAATCACTTCATGCCTCAGTTTCATCGTGCACCCTTTGTCTGGCTTTCTTTAAATTGTAAGCTCTTTGAAGCAGGGATTGTCTCTTAGTACGTGTGTGTACATGGCCTAGCACAATAAAACTCCGATCTTCACTGGAAACATTAAGTGCTACTGTAATACAAACAAAGAATAATAAGTGAGGGCTTGATTAAACCAGTTTTAGACTAGCAGAATTCTGATGACTGCAGGAGAATTCTTATGTATTTGAGTTTAAGTGAAAGGAGAATCAGGCCCTGTGTATCCTCTGATGATCTCCGGAGAGCTCATTTGCTCCAAAACCTCAATCATGCTATCAGAGCAGTTAGAATCATAAGCGTATGATTGAGATGTTATAGGAGAGTGTTACACACACCCCAGAAAGATCACCCTTATTGGGGACTGAACCCAGAACCTCTGGAGCACAAAACATGAGTATCTTCTGAGTGAGCTAAAAGGCACTTCCTTGTTAGCACACCAGATGTAGCAGACTCATCATCCTCTCTGTGTTCCAGTCACTGCATTGGGACAGAGAGCCACACTGTGTAACCATGGATTATAAAAGGTAAGGAAAATGGTGTTAAAAATACCCAATGCTGGATTAATACACCTTTAACTCCACAGGTATTTGCTGAGCTTTTCGACCCAGTTATTAAACTGAGACACAATGGTTATGACCCATATGTAATGAAGCATCACACAGACCTGGATGCATCCAAGGTAGGATCTTTAATCCCTCAGCTTCCTATCATGAAATGATATTGTATTTCATAGCTCAAAAAAAAGTTCCCCTCTCCAAAGAAAATAAGCTTAGGGATAACAGAACTTTGATGTCACAATGGCTGAACTTGTCAGTGCTTTATGCTCCCTTCCCAAGCAACTTTTTATATACAGCATGGCACAACTGGAAAAGAACAACACTTTTGATGCCTGCTTCTGTCCCCTGTCCCTCTTGTGCAAGGCCCTGTGTCTTAGGAGGCACATTAGATTTAAATTTTGTGATCTTCCCTTTCCTTAATGTTCAGCCAGAACAATATTCCTTGTATTTTTTATTTAGATCTTAAATTAAACTTATTTTAGGCTGATCTCAAATTCTAAAATTTCAGTGTGCTAAAGTTTTTAGTACTGGCCACAGTAAATGCATTTTAGAACTGGAGGTATGGATGGTTGGGTGGGTGGGGGACAATTGTGGCTTTTGGCACCCAAAGAGTCCTGGGAGGTGGTTTCAAGTGCTTTGGTAACTAAGGCCTAGTCTACACTTGCGGCAAAAATTCGGCGACAGTTGACAGGAGATAAACAAGCTATGTAGAGTAGCTTGTGTATCTCCCATGGACTTTCTAAATTCTATTTAGCACGGTGTCCCCATGATGCTGCACCAATGGAAATGCCCTCCTGTCGATGCAGCGTTAATCTTTTTATGGGGGCGGATTTATTGAGTCGACTTCTGGATTGATTGAGCAAGTCTCCACTTCTGCTCAATCGATCCCAAAGAATCGATCCCGCAGCACTGAATGTGCTGCCATGAGTGAAGACGTACACTAAGAGCCAGTCATGAGGATTTTGGTCGGGAGCTGGCACGTGTTCCTCTCTCCTTCCCCTTTGGGTGTGGACAAAGATGCCTTTAAACGTCTTCCTGGAAGCACTGCTGCTGCTAGGCTGGAGCCTGGGTTTGCTGCTATTATTTCTCATCCATAAATTGCAAAAAGAACTGTTGACTTGAACTCTGCTGTTTTTTCTGCTGTTCCACCAGTCATTTTGGGACCTCTTCCATTTTTCTCCCTCTGTGCTGACAGCATTCAATCCCACCCTGACCACACATATAAGCAAGTCGCATTCCCATCCTGTTCCTAACAGGAGGCTGCCTGGTGCCGAGTCCCTCTATTCTGCTGTGTATAGATTTTTATACAGTGCTTACCACTGTAGTGTCTGACTGCCACTTGACGCCAGCCTAGCAAAGCACTATGGGACTACTCGTGTACTTATACGTTTTGCTGCATCAGGATCAGAGTATTCAGCACCTTGCAGGATGGAGCCCAGAGCACACCCACACATTAAATATAGTCTAATTTCACCCACTTCCCAGGGTTTCCTTTATTGTTAACTTAGTTAACAACAAATATAAGCATGATCTTGGGCTTGGCTGTTTCAAAGAAACTTCTGCTCCTGTCCCTAGTTCTCTGCCTTTCAGGGAGCTACTGAAATAATTTTATATGTCTGGGTCGGAGTGAAGTGGACTCACGTGATCTGTCTGGCACGGTAAGACAGCAAAACTCTGGATCTCCATGCAAAGTACTCGAACCTAACACCCTCATGAACCTGCTAGTTTCATTGCTGAGTACCCAAGATTAACTGAGATCATTTGACTGAAGAGACCACATAAAGGGACATCCGTTAAATAAAAATGCAAATTAAATTACCATATGAAAAATAGGGCACTCTGTGTAGATTTTCATTTCTTTTGTTAGATCACCCAAGGTCAGTTTGATGATCACTATGTCCTATCATCACGTGTACGTACTGGTCGCAGTATCCGGGGTCTCAGCCTTCCCCCGGCCTGCTCCAGGGCAGAGAGACGAGAAGTAGAAAATGTTGCAATCACTGCTTTGGCTGGGCTGAAAGGAGACCTTGCTGGAAAGTATTATAGCCTGACCAATATGTCTGACAAGGATCAACAGCAGCTTATTGATGTAAGTACAGACTACAGTCTGGAGATTTAGAAGATTTTCATTAATGTAATTCATTTAATCACATTTATTTTTATTCCTGTCTTACTCTCTCATGCATACTTTCCTGCTTAGGTCATGATACTTAATTATAACAGTATCCCCGTAGCTAATGGTCTGTAAGCATTTCTATGACAAATTCCATTTATTTTGGCTAAAATATTGCCTTGGGCTGTAATTGTGCACACGGGGGTTGTATGCCAGGGTCAATTTTTGTGCCAAATTAAAATATATAAATATGGCTAGTCACCACCTTGGCCAATTGGTAGCTGAAAATTGGGACCTTGAAGCTCAGTTTCCTGTTTGGAGCAGAAATCAGTCACACGCAATGAGCATTTTCTTAGAGCAATTTGCTTATTTACAGAATGTTCACCAGTCTTATTTTCCTGACCTGTGATAGGAACAAACTGCATGCAGGCAATATAAGCCCCAAGGATTTGCAGGGTCAGGGCCACAGCAATGGTTTTCAGTGTGACAAGGACAAAGCGCAAAGGTTTTGGTCATGAATGTTTGTCATGCTAACATGTTGCTGTAGTCAGATGATTTGAGAGATAAAGGTTTGCAACTACATTACTGGCATAAGAGACAGTAACAATGTATTGGGTAAGCGATCTTGAAAATCCATAATTGGGATTTATATAATGAATTTTAAATATTATTACAAGCCACAAGATATTCGATAATATTTTAAAGTCCTTAAATACGCATTTTACAAGCCCAAAAGAATGATTATGTCCTATCATCTGTATTTAAAGAATATTAATCCACAATAATAACCAAAAATTATGTTAAAGTAACATAACTACCATTAATGCTGCAATTAGATATCACATTCAAATTCCTTCCAAAGAAACTGTTAAATCAGCACAAAACTGAAAGCATAGGAGTTTATTTCATAGAACCATAGAAATATAGGGCTGGAAGGATCCTCGGGAGGTTATCTAGTCTATCGCCTTGTGCAGAGGCAGGGTTAGGTAAACCTAGTCCATCCCCAAGAGGAGTTTGTCTAACCATTCTTAAAAACTTCCAATAACAGAGATTCCACAACCTCCCTAGGTAATTATTCCAGTGCTCAACTATACAGTTAGAAAGTTTTTGCTAATATCCACGTAAATGGCTGCTGCAAGCTAAGCTGATTTCTCGTCCTATCTTTGATAGACGTGGACTACAATTGATTACCATCCCATTTATAACAATCTTTACATATTTGAAGACTTTTATCATGTTCCCCTTCAGCCTTTGATTCTATATGCTAAATATTCCCAATTATTTCTGTCTTTCCTCATAGGTCATGTTTTCCAAATCCTTTAACCTTTTTGTTGCTATCCTCTGGACTCTCTTCAATCTGTCCATATCTTTGAGTGTCACCACATCACCCAAAACTGGAAACAGTATTCCAGCTGAGGTCTCACCAGTGTTGAGTAGAGTGGAACAATTACTTTCTGTGTTTTATATTTGACACCCTAGTTAATACATCTAGTTGTAATACAGTTTTACAACAGCCAGTTATTACCCACTTTATAGCTGTGCATTTGATTTTACCTTCCTCAGTGTATTTAATGAAAGTGCTCTGTTTCGTTACCTGTCTTTGGCAGAACTTATGCATATAAAGGAATGAGATAGTAAAGAAAAGAATTTCATCCATAACTAACTCATGCTAGTTCCATCTTTCTGCTGGTACCTATAGGAGAAACCGGTGCTGAGTTCAGGTTGCACTAGGAGAGAGAAGGGGAAAACATAATAAGAACAGAGGTGGAGAGTTCTTCTGATCTAATGGAAATGCAGTTTCATCATTCATGTAGTGTGTATGATCAAGATATGACCCTACTAAGGCCATGAATATAGTAAGGCCCTGCTTCTTGTAATGGAAATAGATGAATACCTGCACCTTCCTGGGCTTATTTTGAGTTCAATGAGGAGCCATGATGGCACCAGTTGTGGGGAGGAGGGTCCAACAGGCATAGAGGTCTGACCACACACATTATATTGCTGGACTGGGGCCTAAAGTCCTAAATGGAGAAAAAAGTAAAGCTTACTATGCTGTCTACATTGCCCTATTTATACTCCCTCCCCACCCTGCATCAGACCCCAGATAAATCATTTAAAAATAAAAATTTCACACAGTGGTACCTGAGGCTATGAGAGCTAAATAAACCCCCTTATTCATAACTTTCCAGCAGAAATGTGAAAAATTAAATGCTTATTTTCTGGGGGGTAATATAGGAGGAAAAGACAGTTCAGTCAGAAGAATCAGCTGAATGAGTTTAGGTCTTTTGGAATGGTACATCACAAACTGTGCTGCCTAACATTACAGGTGTTCAAGTAGAAATAGAAACTCCAGTTGAGATAAAGAATGAATCAGCAGTACCAAAAGGTCAAGCCACACACTATTTTAATTTCTCTCATGCTTTCCTACTCAAAAGAAACTGTTAAAACTATACGCTTGAGATATCTTATTTGTAGGGTGGGCACTAGACATTTTACAACCCTTAGGTCCCTCTCTGAACACTCTCTGTACAGCTGTACATTGCAGTTTTCAGTAATGTACATTAACTTGGTGCTGGTTAGGCCTCAGCTGGCCTACTGTGTCCATTTTTGGTCACTAATGTATAGAATGGATGTGGAGAAACTGGAAAGGATCCAGAAGTGAGTGACAAAGATGATCAAAGGGATGGAATGAGGAACTGGGTATGTTTAGTTTGGAAAAGAGGAAATTAATGGGAGGACATAATAGCAATCTTCATATACTTGAAAGCCTGCCATAAAAAAAGATGGAGAAAAGTTGTTCTCCCTTGCCACAGATGGGAGGACAAGAGGCAATGGGTGCAAACTACAGCATAGCAGATTTAGATTAAATCTCAGGAAAAACTTCTTAACTGTAAGAACAATAAACAGACTTTCACAGGGAGGTTGTGGAAGCGCCTTCTCTGGAGGTTTTCAAAAGAAGGCTGGATAGTCATCTGTCTTGGAGGGTTTAGACACAACAAATCTTGCATCTTGGCAGGGACTTGTGGTCCCTTTTAACCTTATGATTCTAACTCCCTATGAGATGTCTTCCTTATTTTTTGTGGTGGTAACCACCCGGCATTCCACGCAGTCTGACCTCACCACATATTAAGCAATAGGGGCCATTTTCTGGCTTGTTGGAAAAGGTGTGTGTCCCCAGCCAGGGAATGACTTTCTGCTGCAGCTGCAGACCAGATGAGCATGGGGATGCTGACCCATCCTCCCCACCAGGTGACTAGAAGAGAGGAGGGACTATATAGGTCCATGCTGGTGCAGGAAAAGCCCTCTTTTATCTGGACCAGGTGGAGCGGCACCCCCCTTCCCACCGATGGGAGTGGTGAAATACCAGGTTTTGTCAGGATCTGCCGCAGGCATTGCACTAATCTCTCCTTTTTCATAGGGCTTGGAAGGAATTTTTCCCTCATAGCCAGATTGGCCAGGGCAAAGTGGTCCTGGCCACTTTTTTCACCTTTCCCATGGTGGGTTTGGGGATGCTTAGTTGGATGACCATGAAATGGGAGTTAGGCTATGATGTTGCAACTCATTATGTAAACGTGGGGCAGATGCCAGTGCAGGTACTCCATAGGGAAGGGATACGGTGATCAGACAAAATGGATTGACAAGGATTTAATGGAGGTATTATTTAAAGGAGCGAAAATAGAGGGGTTCAGGGCTCCTCTGACTGGTACCATAGAGAGCCAATCCCCTGCCCCTTTATACCCACCTTAACCACCATTTGGTGAGGTCCCAGCAGAGGGTTGGCTGGGGCCCAGGATGGGTAAAAGGGAGGGCTGACAGAAGCCCCCTGGGTATATGTTGAAATGATTATGGAGTTACCTGCACTGTGCACCTTTATCTGCTGGGTACTCCCAGTCATTTAAGAATAATGTTGTGTCTCCTGGCCTTCTTCCTGCATAGCTGGACAATTCTCCTTTATCATGCCTAGCCAAAAATTAGCAGCAGTGAGAACTAGTAGCCACCAAGCCTCCATCCCCCAAAACACCTGAGTGAATGCTTTCAATCTGCAATCAAGGAATTTCAGCTTTATGCAACTTGTGTATCTGTGACCATCTTGGCAGTGTTAAATGTGCAGAACAGCATTATTTATCTGAATTCAGTTGCTTCTCTCTCTCTTTCTCTCTCTCCCTCTCTCTCTCTTTCTCACACACACATACATTTTGGCCTCCAGGACCATTTCCTTTTTGATAAGCCGGTATCCCCTTTGCTAACATGTGCTGGGATGGCACGTGACTGGCCTGATGCCAGAGGAATTTGGTATGGCATTTGAAGTGTGGACGTTTGTATCACGTGCAAGTCATTTTATTACAGGTCTCGCCTTGCTTTTCCTAACACCGCAGCTGCCATTCCCTGACACTTACTGCATGCTTAGCTGATTTTAAAAAATTGTTTCTTTATTAATTTTTTAAGGAAATATAGAAATAAATAAACAATAAAATGAGCAAGCCTTTCCATTAATGCAACGATCATTATTATCAGCAACAACACAAGGGAATATAAATAAGACTATTGCTTTAGGCTTTTCACTGCTGTTTTCTTTTTTATAAATACAATAATAATAAATAATTATAGAATATTATAATTATAATAAAATAATAAATAATAATAAAGAAATTTGGCACAATAAAGGGCAAGCAAATGACCATAAAATCAGTGGATCCAAGTTATAAATGTAATTGAAAAAGCATAAATGAGCTTACCTTAAATCACAGGTATGGGACACCAATATTCAATGTCTTTTCCTCCCATTTTATTGCTGATGTAATGGTATTTTTACCATTTTACCAGAGCTGTGGTTAAAGAATTCTTTCACACGTTCAGACTAAACTGAAGGAGCATTAGATTTCCATTTTTTAGCATTACATGTTTTGCTATTTAATGGACACATCAATACCCATCATTTCTTGGAATGTATTGGAAGAGGTAATTCATAGACTTTTAATGTGAGACAGATCTTTGTGTGGAAAAACCTTTGCTTATATTGCTCCACTCTGAGCATTTTTATAAATTGTGGCAATAAAAAATTAAGTGGGACAGAATAGATTGTTTAACTGCATCTCCAGCATTTACTGTGAATAGCTAAACAATTTTTAGATAAATGCCATGGTACCTGACCAAAGCCCACCTGAAGTCTATTGGAGGCTTTGATTTCAATGCACTTTGGATCAGGCTCCTGGGGCCAGAACAAAATCTTAAACAGATTTTACTAGAATAAGCATAAAGGTAAAAAATGGGTGCCTAGTTTTTATGAACTGAACAGAATATATTAAAAAAGCATGTAGCCCCAATGCATCACCTGACTAAAGCAGATCTGTGTTTGCACATTTTGCATGTGAAACATCATTTATATTGCATGTGAAATATACTTTGCTGTAACTGGAAAATGAGTAGATGAGCCAGAATTTTAAAACTTGGTTTCTCTTTATGCATCACAATTTGTAGATACAAATAATTGTGGGCAAAATGATGTTAGGACAATTTAGCCACAGGATGAAATCCTGACTCCATTCAAGTCAATAGCAAAACTCTCATTGACTTCAATAGGGCCAGGATTTCACCTTATGGGTCAGGTCAAGTCAGGTCAACACTTATGAGTTAGGTCAACACTGATCTCTTTTGAAAATCCTATCCTAAATGCCAGATTTTGACTGCGAAGCAGGTACTTGGACATCTAAGTAACTCTAATTTCAGCCACAAATAACTGCTCAAACACATTTGCACCTGCAGTTGTTTACATCAGCAAATTTCAAATACAAAAAAGAAGGCCCCATTAAGCCAGGCTGAAAGTCAGGCCTTTAAATCCTAGACCTACTGTGCTTTTCTCGTGATATTATTCATACTGTTTGTATGAACAAGTCTCAATGTATGGTCACAATTTATCTGATTCAAGAAGACTAATCCAAAGGCAGAGAAAGTGAAGAAATGCAAACAAAAGTGATCCCAGTTCCCACTTGTCACTTTAAATGTCTGGTTATGACTGATCAATTTGAACCAAAGTGGATACCTTGCCTCCAAGTACTTTATCTTAAAAGACAACCCAGCATCTTTAATTAATGTACTATCTTGAAGCAACACTTAGCTGCCTTCTCCCAACACATAATTTGATATATGTGCCAGGCCTGTTTTACCAAGTGATACAAAAGGAATGAGGATTTGATTTAGAAGAGAATACAGTTAAATAGGGTCAGGTTGCCAGGCCCCAGGCAGCATATAAACATCAGATTTTCTCACTTCAGAATGTGCTAATATCAGCAAATAACTTCCCCAATGATTAAAGATGTAGAACTCTCCTTCTCCAGTTCCTTGTTCCCCTAGCTGTATGTGCCTCCTGGCATGTTATTGCTAGACGGCAAAGTACTTTCTAGTGCAACAGCAGTACAACACCAATGTAATCAACAAAGCATACTGTTGTCATTGTGACCTAAAGAACCTGAAGGATTATGTTGGATAGGGGAACAAAATTGAGAAAGACCTCAATAGCTCTTATTCTTACCCCCGTCAATGTAATATTATCTTGCAGCACTTGTACCATGCATAATCACGAAAGATTAGGAGCTAGGAAGGGAAGGAATTGAAATTAAACTGAGAATGATGAGAATTATTTCTGAAGGCTTATCCCATTCTTTAAAGTCACCAATTTTTTCTCTCAACTAGGCATAACCATGACAAAACATTTCTCATCTGGATTAATGAAGAGGACCATACCAGAGTGATTTCCATGGAAAAAGGTGGCAATATGAAAAGGGTGTTTGAAAGATTTTGCCGTGGTTTAAAAGAGGTAACAACTCAGCCAGTTTGAGTTTTTAATTTTTATTATTCCTGTTTGTAGCAATTAGAGCGATGTCACCACTCCTTGATATGTTAATACTGAATTCCCCTTTCCACTAGAAATCATTATTTTTAATGCCAAAATGAAAAAAATCAATCCAAATTATACCCCACTTGAAAACCAATGGTAACAAGGAAGTAAAGACATATTGCGGTCATATTGTTAGCCAAAATTTAGGACAAACAAATCCCAACATTGCCAGAAGTTTTACAAACTCTAAAATCAACCAAACTTTTTCTGACTCTTTTTCCAATTTCAATGGCAACAGTTACCTATAAACAAATACACATCGCCTTACAGTGTTTTTCACCCAGTCTACAGCACTGAGAGCCTGAAAATGAAATTTACTGTTAGCAAAGTTAAACTGATCTCATTCATTTGATGAGAAAAATTTATAAAGGAAAACAAACAGCCAAAACAGTGAAAAATGGATTGGAGTTTTACAAGTCTTTCAAATTCTGACATAAGGAATGAACTACAAATCAAAACCTGTGATTTTTAGATCAGCAAAGTCTTTTTAAATATAAAAGTTACTAGTTTAGGCACTGGGCTTGGAATTCATTTGTCTATTTGAGCTTTTTATTTCGGCTTTATAAAAAACATAAATATGAAGAAAAAAATCCACATTAAAATGCTGTGAAGGTTATACGTATACTGCATCCAGATGAGCTAGGCAATCCAGGTAAGACTGTAGGCTAGAACTGGTCCCTGATGTAACCATTGGGCTGCTCTGACAGTGAGCAAGGGTCATTAAAGCTGCCTTAACTGAGCAGCTGAGGATTCCAACCTGCCTCCTTGCAGGGGGCATAAAGTGCATTCTAGGGGCGTGGCCAAGGGGAGAGGATGTTTCAGAACATTGCTGCACTCCAGCTGATCCATAGATGGTATAACTTCCCCTTAGGAATTCCCCAGTGCACAATTGTGTACTGGGGACTGGGTTGATAACTAGATACTATGGGATCAAGCCAACACAAAAGTGGCTTATAGATGCCTTTAGGCCCCTCCTCTCTCTAGAACTCTGTGGTCCCCAGTGTCTGGTCCATATCCTTTTCAGAGGCACCCCCAACACTGTACGAAGATAAACAAGGAGGTAGTGCAATGCAATGTTTAGAGACACAGACAAGAAGTCATGACTCCTGGATTCCATTCCCAGCTCTACCATTGACTCTGTAACTATAGCTCCTAGCATCAGCAGATATTAACCCCGCCATTTGACACAGGCATGAATCTTTTGTAACTCTGACACATGGCATATGACTGAAGCCAGGAAATAAAGACTTTACCAGCAGTCCTGGTGTTATTACAGTCTCCCTGTGTGACCTTGGGAAAGTCCTTTAACCTCTCTGTACTTCAGTTAACTTATCTGCAAAACAGGGATACTTACATACCTTCCAGGGCTTTGGTGAACCTTAACTAATTAACGAGCCTGAGTCTCCTCTCACATCAGATCGAAGCTGAAACTGCATAGAATTCAATGGAACTGCTCCCAATTTGCGCAAGTGTAAACAGTTATAGTCAAACTCAAGGATTCAAAATTCAAGTGTCAGGACCTGAAAATCATTAATTTATTTTAAAATAATAAATTTGGGATCTTTTTAATTGCTTTCTCTGGTTTGAACTTTAGGGTTCATGATTTACAGCTCCTCTCCCCAGTTACAAAAGCTAGAAACTTCCTTTGATTTCAAATGGAAGCTGAGATTCTTGGTAATTACCTGACTCCATAATTTAGGCTTTAAGAAAAATACCAAACAACACAAGACTTGCAATAAAATCGGATGAGATGACAACACTGTGTATGTGAGAGGATAATGTTTATAAAGTTCACTGAGGATATTAGCTGAAAGGTGCTGGATACATGCAAAGATTTGTACCTCAGCCATAGTTTCATTTGCACATAATTTTATGTTTTATATGCTTAATGAGCCAAATTCTGCCCTCACATACGTCTGTGCAACTCCATTGACCTCAGTGGATTTTTGTGGGTGTAACTGAGGGCAGAAATTGGCACTGTGGGTTTAATATTCAAATTCATAAAAGGCAGCAAGTATTCCAGATGTAAAGAACGTTATTGTAAGATGAGACATTGGAAGAGAGCAGTTTTCTTTGGTTTTTTACCTGCAGGTTGAAAGGTTAATTAAAGAACGAGGCTGGGAGTTCATGTGGAATGAGCGTCTAGGATATGTTCTGACCTGTCCTTCCAATCTAGGAACTGGATTACGTGCAGGAGTCCACGTTAAACTTCCAAAGCTCAGCAAGGTACATAAGCACGTAAAAGGGCCTGTGATGTAAATCAGCTTTTCATCTGATTCGAAAAGGAACAAATAAAAAAGGACAATTCACAGTGCTAATGCACTTAGCATTATACGTAACTATGAGGTCCCAGGGACAATATGTAATGAATTGTGAATATATTTAAACATCAAATTACTGTATCTGTTATGTGAATGAATCTGTTCACCCAACAGCCACTCAGACAGCCTGTAAACCCTAGGCATAGGAAAATATCCATCTCTGCCATTCTTTCTGGAGAGACTATTGAAGTAACTAATAACAGCATTGCCAGGAGTCAATACAAACATATAAAACAAATATATCCAAAAAGCCTGTAAAACAAAAATGTCTCTTGTGCTAGGATCCCAGGTTTTCAAAGATTCTGGAGAATCTGAGGCTGCAGAAACGTGGCACTGGTGGTGTGGACACAGCCGCTGTGGCAGATGTGTACGATATATCCAACCTGGACCGCATGGGCCGATCAGAGGTAATGTGTTTTTCCGGTTTTCAACGCAGTGAGGTAGATCTTCAGCTTGTGCAAATGGTCATAGTTTCATGGGAGTCAACTAATTTCAGTGGAATCACTGACTTCAATAGAGCTCTGACCATTGACATCAAATGAGAGTCACACAAGGTAAAGTTACTCACATCTGTAAGTGTTTGCATCATTGTCCCCTAAATAGTGGAAATATACCATATCAGAAAAAGGTCTAAGTATACATGAATGAAAAAATATATATATAAAAGGAGGTAGACAAATTGTGTAATATATTATATTATTTGAGAAATGGCAAGTCATCATGAATTATATAACATCTTTTAATATTTGATGTGTGCTTTTTCTAAGTTATTATTAATTAAAACACTTATATTGCATTGTTCATTTACACAGAGTTTTAAAAACATATGACTTAAACCTACAAATCCTTACACATGTGAAGATTTCAACTGATCAGTGAGGCTATGTGTGAGTAAGGACTAATCATGTGAGCAAGGATTTGAAAGTTGAAGTCTATAAATCAGACATATTCCTACCCTGAAGAGCTTTCAATCTAAATAAGACAAGACAAATACACACAGAAATGTCTTATTATGGGACATATATTTTTCAGAACATAATAAAATAGATTAGATTATGTGGTAAACGTATTTGCAGAACTAAATAATGTTCCCAATGGTGCAACATAAAGTTGTTTGGGCTGTGTTTGTTTCAGATACTAGTCAATGCAAACTTAATACAAAATTATTTTCATCTTTGAAGCTGCAAAATCAGACTTCTGATTTCCCAACACAGCTAGTCTGTAAAGACAATAAAACTGCTAAGCCACTGAAATGCTTTATAGTAAAAAACAAATCCTTTCAAAATCCATTATTTTCCCAATAAAGAGGCATTGGGATTTAGGTTGGGTAATCAGTTTTAACAAACCAGTTACTAAAGGTTGCTAATGAACCATTTCATGAAGATTTTTTTAAAAATATCAGTTACATGTTTGCTACCATCTTTAAAGTTAATAACACCAGGGGAGATGGAAACCTGTCATGCCACAGGGTTTGATAAAACTCTCCTGTCTCAGCCATCCCTTGTCTCTTCTTTTTTATTCTTTAATACTTTTAAAAGAGATTACACAAAACATCTGTTGCTTACTGTATGGAACTGAAGTTTCTGCTGCTACTTTTGGGATAAGATACTGGATCTGATTTTGATCCCATTTACACCAACGTGAATCAAGAGTAACCCCACTAAATTCAACAGAGTTATACCTGGTGTAAAACCACCATGAGTTTAGAATCAGGCCCACTGCTAGAGAAATGTGGATTAAAGGTTTCATATTACAGATCCTATAAAGGCAAAACTCCTGTTAGAGTCAATCGGAGCTTTTTTCTGCATAAGAGCAGTTGGTCACTGCTCTTGTGGGAGCATCAGAATAGCTCACTCATTGCAGCTGCAGAGGGACTATCCATTCTGAAATCATGGAGTAAAAGGATGACTATAAAGTAATCTAAGTGGTCCTATCCTGACAGCTGATAACAGGAAGTGTGAAACACTCCTTCCTGTTCAGAATTTGAAAAATATTTCATTACTACACCCACAAGACAACAGCTCAGCAAAAGACAGCAGCAACTTTGCTCATTTTAAGATTTGATGATACTGAAAGAACAGTCTAATGATTTTGCAAATCCATGACATCGTCATTCTATCTTTTTTTTTTTAAGTTTATCTTTGGCTTAATTATTTTCTCTTATGAGGCAGAGTAGAGATGAAGACTCATACAAAATAGTCCTTTAGAACTTGATAGTGATGAAACTAGCAAGGTTGTATGAAAGGTCCAGTGAAAGCCTGTAATATGTAATAAAGAGTAATAGCCTTCCCATAGGTTTTCTGATTCATCCTATAGCATTCTACAGAAAAGATATTATTCTTTATTACATTCTATAGGCTGGTTCAAAAAAAATCTATAGATGGGATAAAAATTTATATTGAATTCTACAGAAACTTTCTATCAAGGGAGTGGAGGAAGGTGCCGTACCTAGCAGAGGAGGATGGATGGAGGTACTAAAACACTGAAAGATATGCATTCTGGGTAATAGTCTGAATATGCTGGGAAATGTGTAGCCATTGTTCCTCCAGCACAGACATCCTGGCATATGGGGAAATGGGAGCCATAGTTCTACTTAGATATGCCCTGTTTGGAGCTACTAGTTCTGTTGGCAGGACTCTCCTCTCTCAACTATGTAATCTAAATAATTTGTTGTTTTTACTTGCTAAGGTGGAGCTTGTCCAGATAGTCATCGATGGGGTCAATTATCTGGTTGACTGTGAGAAGAAGCTGGAAAGAGGTCAAGACATCAAGGTGCCACCACCTTTGCCCCAGTTTGGAAAGAAGTGAGCTTGCTACAGATGATTAATAACTGATGTGAAATACTTCAGTTGTTCTGACAGAAAATTGTCTCTGTATAACTCAGTGTATAAGTAAGATCCTGACAACTTGTGAAATAAAACATTACCTGATGCCTTATGTATAGTCTGCTTTTTAGTAGCTAGTTGGGTTGGCATGAGTTAGCATTCAGAAACCAACACTGTACCATGACTAAAGACCAATAAGTGGATTTTAATGATAGATATGAAACTGCTCATGTTCTTTTCTAACATTGCCATCTAAGTCTCTTATGATTATGTATAATACAGTATATGAAATATTTTTCTACTAGTTCTACACTAACAGGAAAAGTTAGGGAACTACTGCAGTATGAAATAAACAGCCTATAAAATATATCAGAAATGAAAGACATTTTATATGGATTATGATTCAAAAGAAAGTTGTTAAAGGGTTAAAAAATATACCCCAAACCAAATTCTTGTTATGTGGAATTTCCTCCTTTTTTCTCCCATGGTTTCAGATTTCCCATGCCACCAATTTGTATTTGTTAAGGTCCTTTCCAGACTGTAAAATTCTGCCCTGCTAAATTCAGATACTTATTCCCTATTAATGTTTGAAATTATTTGTGTCTCTATTCTAAAGAACTTCAGGAAGAGCAATACACCGTGTGGCAAGTGCTTTTATAAGATTTTTATAGCATATTAATGATTACAGATTAACCCAGGAAAAACTTTAGGTAGTACTGCCTGAGGACCTGTTCCAGAGCCCACTGAAGTCAGATCAGGCCCTTGTACGGGGTCAGAGCTAGTGAAACTGACTTAGAGAGGTGAAGGGGGAAAGATATAAATACCGTAGGCCCAATTCTCCTCTTAGTTGCACCAGGAAAATGACAGTGACTTAATTGGCGTTGCCCAGGTGTAACTAAAAGGAGACTTTGGGGGTTAAAGTTAAAATTGCCATACAAATATTATCTGAGACTAATCAATATATCACGTTATTGTTATTTATTTATTTAACATTAATAGTGTGATAGCAGCTAGAGGTCTTTACCATGTTAGAGTGTCATTGTGCTGGCATAAACAAGGAAAATGACAGGCCCTGCCTCAAAAAGCTTACAATCTAAAAAAGAAAACGTAATGTTGGATGCGACAAAGAAAGAGGTTAGGGTGAGGGTGGGCAAGACAGAGTAACAAAAACAACAAGATGTGCATAATTCTTAGTCAATTAAGAGCAGTGATCAAATCATATGATAGCTGATATGAGGAACAATCAATATTGGTTGAAAAATAACCCATAATAATGCCTTTCATAGACTCAGATCCTTAAACTTTAAGGCCAAAAGGGACCTTCATGATCATCTAGTCTGACCTCTTGCATTTTGCAGGCCACAGACCCTCACCCACCCACTCCTCTGCTACACCCATAACTTCTGGCTGAGTTACTGAAATCCTCAAATTATGATTTAAAAACTTCAATTTACAGAGAATCCATCATTTACTCTACTTCAAACCAGTAAATGACCCATGCCTCCTGCTGCAGAGGAAGACAAAAAAACCCACTGTCTCTGCCATTCTGACCTGGGGGAAAATTTCTTCCTGGTTGCTGTTTGGTGATCAATTACACTCTAAGCATGTGGAGAAGAACCACCAGCCAAACACCTGGGTAAGAATGCTCTGGAATAACCCAGAGGCCTCCCCATCTACTTTCAGCTTTAGCTGTATAGATCTGTAGAAATGTAGGGCTGGAAGAAAGCTTTAGAAGTCATCCAGTCCAGCCCCCTGTGCTGAGGCAAGTAAACCTAGACCATTCCTGACAGGTATTTATCTAACTGTGACATGTTGGGGTTCAGTCCAGACCAGTAAGCAGTTGTCACCACCTGCCTTGTAACCCTGGATACCCTAAATGCTCTGCAGCTGTGGGTAACAGCCCAGACACCAACGGTCAGCAGCCAAACATGCAGTTCCTTGAGTGTTCATGTACTGTGAGCCCAGATTCAGCCCTGTAACCCTAGCAGCCGGCCTACAACATAACAGCCCCACCCTGATCTCCACCAGCCTTGGCTGCTACTTAAAGGGTGAGTCCAACATACTTTCAGTCCCGAATTTCCTCAAAACTGACTGCCCTGACGTATCCACCCCGCCCCTGCAATATTGAGGGAAGTAATAAGGTTCAATGCTCCTTTCAAGAGATGAAAAACACAGCTTATTACTTTAACTGGAGTTAATAATCACTTCAATTCAAACACAGCACTGGGTTGGTTTAGATTAAAGTGTATTTCTGCTTGACACATTAGGCATTTGTTTTCCCTTCATTCTCTGAAACAAAGCAGCCTTACTCTAAACACTGTTGGTATAATAATGGAGAGAACCCAGCCATCCAACTGGCATGTCAGTGAATGGCAATCTGATAATCCATTTTTGTCTGAGTGCTTTGTACATTATCATTTGTAGAATTTAAATTATTCTGATGCAATCTGTAGGCTCCATCAAGACACTGAATGAAGTTTAGCGCATTCCATTAATTTTTTTAGCCTTTCCTTGGATGTTTCAGTAAAAGGTCAAATAATGTCTCCAGTGAGTGGATAATTAGGCACATTTCTCCTGCTGTTATGAGATTTGTATGTCTAATAAACCTATATCACCTCCTAGACTGTATCTTCCAGTGTTCCATTTGATTTACAGTTCTCAAAGAGCTGGGCATGTTTACTGCAAAATGAAACTAGTCAAAGGATATATCTACACTGCAGTAAAACACCTGCGTTTGGCTCAGGTCTGGTTGTTTAGGCTCTGGGACTATGACATTGCAGGATAGACATCTGGGTGGGCTGGAACCTGTGCTCTAGGACCTTCCACCCTTGTGGGATCACAGAGTCCAGGCTCCAGCCCCAACCTAAATGTCTACACTGCAGTTTAATAGACCCCCGGTCTGAGCCCCAGGAGCCAGAATGAGCTGACCCAGGCCAGCCGTGGGTGTTTTATTGCAGTGTAAACATACTCCCAATACCTAAAATGTCTAATTGTAGGCTAATCCTTGCAGGCCTCAGTTCAGCAAAGTACTTAAGCACATGCCTAACTTTAAGCATGTGAATGGTCCCAGTAAGCTACTTAAGCATGTACCTAGTCCCACTGAAATCAAAATTAAAACTGAGCACATGCTTAAACAACTCGATGAATCTTATCACAGCCATCAGGAGCATAGCCTAGTAGACTGAGTGCAAAACTGGAGTGAGGAACAGCTGATTTCTACTCCTGATGCTGTCATTCTTTTGCTTGTGTGGCTTTGGGCAAAAAAGAATATTTATACTTTGACATTAATTACAGAATATGTAAACATTTGCCACAGACAGATAACGGAGATAAGTAGCAAACCAACATACCTTTCAAACATGGAAATCAATAACTTTGTATAAAAGCCCTCAAAACACTATAGGGGTGTGAATAAATTTAAGTGAAAACTGGCATTACTTATTCCTTTCTCTCCCTAGGCTTAAATAAAAAGTATAGCTACCAGATAAACATCATCCTGACACTGTGACATGTAAGATTAACTTCTGAAAGATCATAAACACTAAAAAGAACAAAGATACCATCAATCATACTCAGGTAGAATTGAACTCCCTAGTGCTTCTTCCTCTTCAGTTGACAAACCATTTTTTTATGGAGTTTTCTGATGATAAATATTCTTTAGCCTGACCGCAATCAAGGTCACTTGTCAAACTTTCTGCATCTCTGTTTCTTCAACTGTAATAATACTTCCCTGCCATTCACAGGTATTGTGACGATTAATACGTTTATATTTGTAAAGTGATTTGAAATATTAAAAGGACGTATTCAATGCTGTATTTTAGTATGAGTTATGTTGCATCTTAGACACAACCAAAGCAATGTAAGCAACCATGTGTGGACACGCTTCTGGGGAAAGTCTTGGTCCAGCAATACTTCACAGCTAATAAGATAGTCCTAGCCACCACTCCGGTTCTGCTGGTGAAGGGAGAAAAAATTTTCTGCCCAAGAAATTGCTCTCTGGTGGCAAGACCAAAGGGAACAGCCTGAAAATTTAGGAAAGCCATGTGGTAACTTGGGTCCTTGCAAACAGCCTTGACATTGTATACAGGTTTCACATTTCAGAGAATAAAACAAAGTGGGGCGAGACCGAGCTCTGTCTATTTATTTAAAGTGTTATAGGTGAGACCACATCAGATTTTTTTAGTTTTGAAATGCAAGTCTGAGTCTGCCAGTATTTTTTCCAAGCCTATTAACAAATGGCTCTTAAATGCCATTCATTGAGTTTTAATTTTTTTTTAACCTGCAGTATAAACACTCTAATTATTTCTAAATCTGTGTTAGTTCTTACTGGCACTAAAAATTATTTAATAGTATTTAATTTAAGAGTAAAAATCAATTTACTCTTTCTGCATAGTAATAAAGTCCTATAAATTGGGAAAAATACAGAAAGACAATTGTGTTGGGAAAAAACATATATTAACTAGTAAAATATATTTTTTTCTTCTTTTTTAACATTAGAAATTCAGGACTGTCTACCCAGGAAGGTTTATAGCACCTGGAGAGCTATTGAATTTATAAAGGCACAAGAAACAGGATACTGTAACCTGCACAATTGAGAAGGGAAAGGATTTGTGTTTTTAACACCTATTGACTACTAATGCAGAGTTCATACACAAATAATAGAAATGTAGGAAAGGAAGGGACCTTAAGAGGTCATCTAATCCATCCCCTTGTGCTGAAGCAGGATTAAGTATAGCTAGAAAGTATTCCTGACAGGTGTTGGTCTAACCTGTTCTTAATACTTCCAACAACAGAGATTCCAGAACTGCCTTAGATAACTTGTTCCAGTGCTTAACTATCCTTGGATTTAGAAAGCTTTTGCTAATATCCAACCTAAATCTCCGTTCTGCAAACTAAGCTGATTTCCTCTTGTCCTACCCTCACTGGACATGAAGCACAATTGATCACCATCCTCTGTTGACCCTAAACAGAGCCACGAACATCACCACCACCACCCCGTCCTCTTGCTACTAAGAGGCACTTCAGTCTGAGACATTGTAACTTCAGTCAAAAGCTAAAACCTCAACTGACTCTGATTGTTCTATCCTCTGAAATGTTCACTCTATTTTGTATAAATCTATTTGTTTTAAGATTGTTTGTAAAACCACTCCCTTGACCATTTTATCTGTTAATTTTACACACTTTCAATATATTTGTAAAAACCCTATTTTAAGTATAAGAAGCCACACTGTGAAATGTAATAAACTGACCTAATTGTGAAATGAAATGAAATAATGAAAATGAAATAATGTTTGCTTTAAAAATAATATGTGAATTCTTCAGCTAGGAGTTGGCACTGAGTGATTGAAGTGTGAATGGCTGAGCAATTGAGGTGTGTGCAGACAGGGAGAGTGATTGAACAATTGGTCTCAGTAAGGGATGTCAAAACAGAGGAAGAAAACACCAGCCTCACCTAAAAGGTTGAGGAAGAAAGAAAGGACCGAAGATAATAGTTTTTACCACTCTACTGGCTGAAGAGGAGCCCACCCTGATAACTTTGGAGTCAGCCCACTCCAAAGAACAAAATCTGATCAGGCTTGCAACAATGTGGATGATTAAGGATCACACCAAATGCAGATGCAGCATGACAGAGCAAAACCCCATAGACTTACATGGGGTCCTTTTCCTATAATATGGGACAGGAAAATGAAGGCTGGAGGTTCGGGTTTACATCACCACACCCGCCAGGAGTACTGATGCGCATTGGCAGAACCTTGTTCCTCACCCTCATGCTACAGTCACCTGGCCAGTGACTACCACAAGCACCAAGAGGCTGGTAACTATAACATCTGTGGGACCCCTATGTATGTTTGTCTGTCTCTGTGTATGAGGGCCGGTCTACCCTTACCTTCAGGATTCGGTGGCAGTCGACGGGAGATACTCAAGTGACATAAATCACTTGTGTATCTCCCTTCGACTTCGTGGCGTCTCCTCTGCACACCGTCCACACTGTGCTGCACCGAAGAGAACAGCGTTCCCTTTGACGCAGCGCTACGCCACTTACCGGGGTGGTTTTCCTGCGTCACTTGCTGGATCGACTGAGCGGGTCTACACAGACCGCTCAGTAGATCCAGAGCAATCGATCTCATGGTGGTGAATTTGCTGCCATCAGTGTAAACCCAGCCTGAGTGTAAATGAAAGTACCAATTGAAGCGTGTCAATGAAGTACAGTGTTGATACTATTTTCTTGGTATTTTCATTATTGATAAAATTGACCAAATTTCTATATTCACAATAAATGTGGCTTGTTGCCTTATCCCCTGAAAAAGATCCTGTGATATTTGTTATTTAGATAACACCTCTTTATAGCAACCTGTTACTTATTTGGAAATTGTTATCATGTCCCTACGCAGTCTTCTCTTCTCTAGCCTAATCATGCTCCGTTCTTTCAACCTTTCCTCAGAGGTCATGTTTCCAAACCTCTTATCACTTTTGTTGCTCTTCTCTGGGATCTCTTTCAAATTTGTTCGCATCTTTATTAAAATGTGGCATGCAAAACACTGGGTGACTTTATTAAAGTCCAGTTTGTCTACATCTTGATTAAACTGTGGCTACACTGCTATTTATTCTCAAATTAACTCAGTGAGAGCTGGTGCAAGCATGTGTGCATGAGTTAGTCACACCACTAACTCATAGTGTAGAATATGAAGCCTAAGTGTAGTACTTTGGACTTCTCTTTATTTAATCTTATTTTAATGATTTCAGACCAATTCTCAAATTTAAGAAGTGTATTTTGAATTCTTATCCTGACCTCCAAAGTGCTTGCAACTTCTCTGAGCTTGGTATCATCTCCAAATTTTCTAAATTGGACTCTCTAATCCATCATCCAAGTGACTAATGAAAATATTGAATAGTACTGGACCCAAGACCAACCTTGGCAGAACATGTCCTCCTAGTTTGACAAGAAACCATTAATAATTACTCTTTGAGGGTAGTTTTTCAACCATTCGTGCACCCGTCCTATAGTAATTTCATCTAGACCATATTTCACAAATTTTCTTATGAGAATGTCAGGTGGGGCTGTGTCAAAAACCTTACTAAAGTCAAGATAAACCACATCTGCTGCTTCCCCCCATTCACTAGGCTAGGTACTCTGTCAAAGAGAGGAGTTAGACTGGTTTGGCATATTTGTTCTTGACAAATCCACGTGAGTTATTACTTATCTTATTATCTTCTAGGTGCTTACAGATATATTGTTTAGTAATTTGCTCTAGTATCTTCCTGGAGTATCAGGGTGCATTGATTTCAATCACAAATTTTAATCAAGCAGGAAACATTGATTTAAAGCATTGGTTTTAATTATGTTTTATATTTGCACTTTATAGTTTTCCTAAACAAGATTGAGTCTCATTGGTTTGTAACCATTAACACATGTTGATTTGCAACTAAATATCGCTTTTAGATCAAATGTTGTGCTTTTTTTGTTGTCGTTGCTCATCAAGAAGATACACTGTATCTATGCACATTTGTTTAACCTGTTATATGGTTTCATTATATTTATTCAGATTCTTCTTTTTTAACATTTTTGTGATGTAAGAAAATGGGGAACGATGCGTTTCTTATTAATTGGATTAATTTTTACTTATGATTTTGTCAACCTTATTTCAATGAAAAATCAAATTCAATCAAAAGTGCATAAAAACAGAACTTTAATTTTTGTATTAAATACAACTACTTTAAATGTATTGGATACATAAGAAAAAAGCTTATCAAAATGCCAACATTTAAAACTACGTGATTTATAGTTAGTGAATTAAACTAATTGTTCCTGGTCACCATGTCCTTCAAGATTTTAGAACTAGTAATCTTACCCTCCCACACCTACTTTTTATTCATAGATTGAAAGAGAAAAACAAGCTTTTCTGCTTTTTCTACTCCCAACTGACTTTTTAACTTCAGATGAATTAGTCATTGAACTGAACTAGTTGAATAAACTGAAATGAAGGAAATATTCTCTCTGCAAACTCAAAAGAGGTTACTGTGGGCAAAAGCTTGTTTAGCATGTCAACAAACTTTGGTCCCAGGTGCTCCGCTAGTTCAGTGGTTTGATTTTGCTTAAAACTTGGAAGCAAATATGTCCTGCTTAATATTTTTTTAAATTTAATTTAAATTATTGCCATAGATGATAATAAGTTTAGGCCTTAATATAGGTTGTCAGTTTCAAATTTGATTTTAAATAGGTGTGTTTTAAAAAATAAGCCTGTATTTAATTTAAATGAAAAAAAATATATTTCTTTATTTAAATCATCCATTTTTAGCCATACTGATTGAAGCTAGGCTGATTGGCCTATAATTCCCCGGATCTTCCTTTCCCACTTTTGAAAGACGGGTATTACATTTGCCCTTCTCTAGTCCTCTGGGATGTCACCTGTCCTCCATGAGTTCTTGAATAATAACTAATTGTTCTGAGCTTGCCTTGGCTATCTCCTTAAGTACTCTGGGGTGACTTTCAACAGGCCTTGCCGGCTTGAATACATTTAACGTATCTGAATATACTTTAACTTGTTCTTTCCCTATTCCAGCCTTGGTTCTTTTCCCCTGGTTGTTGTTATTAATTGTGTTAAGTATCTTGTCACAATTCACTTTTTAAAGTGAAGACAGAAGCAAAGAAGGCATTAAACACTTCAGCCTCTTTTGTGTTATCTGTTATTTGCTTTCCTTCTCTGGTAAGTAATGGACTTACACTTTCCTTCACCTTTCTCTTATTTTATATATAATATGTTTATAGAATCTCTTTTTATTGTCTTTATATCCCTTGCTAGTTGTAATTCATTTTATGCCTTAGCTTTTCTGTTTTTGTCACCCCATGTATAAACCTGTTGCCCTTGAAGCTCTGAATTGTTGCTTTTAAGGGGATGACCACATAAAGGAGAAAATGCGCATTTGATTATGTCTTGAAAATTTGTTCTATGAGCTGCACCCTGTGATTTTTCAGCTGCAGTATTTGAATCAGGCTGTTGCTATGTGGGAGAAAGTAGGGGCCACCTATTCCTACCGCTTCTCCTGCAGCCCCAGAAACAGCCCTGGTATGAACTGGGAGCCCTCTAAGAGCTTGTCTATATGAGGAAACTCCTAGTATAAACTAAGAAGATATAATTATACCAGTATAGCTTCCTGTGTGGACCCTCTTTTATTCTGGCAGAAGAGCACCTTTTTCAGTTTGGTTTATGTTGCTTTGAAAGGGGTTTCAGCTAAACCAAAAGAGGCCCTTATTCTAAAGCGGTCCCATGTCGATAATGCTAAGAAGCGGCTGACCCTTCCCTGCTCCACTGCTCAGCAGCTCCCCAGCTGACTGCCAGCTGCATCACAGGGGAGGAAGATGAGAGTGGCATGATTAGTCCATTACTGTCTTACTGGTTGGTCTGTGGGAGCTCCAGAGAGAACAAGATAGGAACTTGGCTGGCTCTGCCTCACTGCCTGCACTTACTAGAGCTGCTAGCAAAGGCCAGTACCTCTTCTCCAGAAAGCCACCCAAGGCAGCCCAGAGTGGAAAAGGAGAAGTTGAGAACCAACTGACGGTTATGGCTCTGTGATCCTCTGCCCCAGTCTAGGTTCAAACAGCTGGTCTAGGGGCTGGTCTAACTTGCACACCAACTAGCAACAGTCTGCTAAGGGCCATATAACACCTGAGAATAGCCCTTCACCACCAACATGCTTCCTGTGCCAAAGGCTGCTTGGAGCGAAGCACAGGAGATGGCTATACCAGTTCGGTGCCCACTGAAAACTTTCCCACACCAGGAAATCTGAAATGGGGGATTTTTAAGTGGTTTCTGCTCAGACTGTACTGCCTGAGTATTGATATTGGTCAATACTGATCGTGGCCCCTTGAGCTTTTTGAAATAGTGTCTGGCCATTAGACTGAAAAGGCTAGACACCACTCCATTAGTGTTTAATTAACACTCAGGGGTAAGAATGTCTTCATTAAAGATTCAACAGCCCAGTCCCAGAGAAGGTGTGAGAACTCACAATATTAATCTCTTGAGACTACCTCCACTGCTAAGAAATCCTCCAGCAAAACCAGGGAAGATTAAACTAGAAATTTGCGATACTACTAAAGTAAAAAACAAACAGAAAAACTTGTGAAGACAAATGTGCAGGTCTTTTTAGATGTCCCAAAAGAAGCAACAATAATGCACAAACCCCACTTTAAAAAATTATTTGCAGGTCACTTTCCTGGGCCAAATTCTCAGTAAGAGAAGTCCAAGGTCTATATACAAATGCAGCCTAGGGCTAGGTCTATACTGACGGCAGCAAATTCGCCATCAGATTGATTTCTCTGGATCGACTGAGCAGTCTGTGAAGACCCTCTTAGTCGATCCAGAAATCGACCTATGAAAACCACCTCCGAAAGTGGCGCAACGCAGTGTGGACAGCGGGCAAAACTGAAGCAGTGGAGTCATCGTGAGTTACGCAATTTTTTTACATTGCTTGCGTATCTCCCGTCAACTGCTGCCGAATCTCGGAGGTAAGTATAAATCAGCCCTAAGACTCCCACCTGCAGTTCTATGGCTTACTCATGTAAAGTTAAGCACTCACAGGAATTGCACAGGCAATTACTGTAGCCATGTACCCAAATGGATAGTTATATATCTAATTACAAATTATTATTATTATTATGTATTTGTATTATGGTAGTACCTAGAGCTCCCAGGCATGGATCAGGTCCTCATTGTGCTAGGCACTGTACAAACACAAAACAAAAATATAGTCCCTGCCCCCAAAAAACTAAGATGAGAGTCAACAGGTAGATACAGCAAACAGACAGCGCACAAAGAAGCAATGAGAAGATACTGGTTAGAATTATAGGCAATGATCATAGCACCCCACTCATTGCATAACCATTTAATCTCCAAACCATCTAACTGGCCACTTGTGCGGTAGTCATGAATTTTACGCAAGCCCTGAAGGTAACTGCACGCAGTTTGGAAAGGAGACCTTAGACTCCAGTTACTAAGACCTGGTCTACATTAGAAAGTTGTACTGCCAAAACACTTTTTTTTTTGGACACAGCCTAATCAACATTTAATTTTGTCTTCTCCCAACAACACCTTCTACTTTTGCCAGCACAATTATTCCTTTTTGAAGTAACATAAGCCCCACCCCCAGTACAGTTGTGGTATACACAGTCCTCCAGCTGCATCTCACAATGCTAAATTCCCTTCAAAAGGGGCTGTCTGGTAGCTTTTTTTTAACCCCACTGTGTATTGCAGGGACTGGAATTTGGTCCACAAAAATATATGAAAACAACTTTTAAAATATCTCATAGTCATAGGACAGGAGCAACTGGTGGCCAATTATATAGAACCCTGACCTACTGTTTGGAAAACTCTATGGTCAGCTCTACTGTGAATAAATCTAACTGACTTTGCTTAAAAGAGTCTCCTCAGCTGGTAGATATCTGACCTATGACTTTCTCCATTGCTACAACCAGTGGTCTTCAACCTGTGTTAGCAACTGTGGAAAATATTTGAAAAATTTCCCTAAAGTAGCCAGGACCAGAGAAGAGTGTTGAAAACTTCAAATATTCTCCAGCTACTGCTGCTGCAGAATATAAACTGATTATTTCCACCAGAGTCTGACTATATGATACCTAGATGAATGTCAGAAGTTGAGACTGAACGACAGAGATCACTTGAAAATTGCCCTGTTCGATTCATTCTCTTTGAAGCATCTGGCACCAGACACTGCTGGAAGACAGAATACTGGGCTAGACGGACCATTGGTCTCACCTATTATATTCTTAAATTAGAGGAACTGGAGCAAACAGGATTAGAAGTTTCAGCCACTCTCCAGGGACTACTTAACACTGCAGGGAATGAGATGGCCTTTTTTCTTTGGTCAAATATACATATATATACGAGTTACACAGAGACACACAGTTTTACTTTTATAGGAAGGGAAAGGTTTTTTTCTTCCTCTTGTTCCTTTTCTAGGTCTAGATTTTCTGGGAATCTCTTGCAGTGAGGTCTGCTATAAACAAGCACTGAACTTCACATTTAAAAAAGAGTCAGTGGGAAAATACACCCAGCCAAAAATACCTTTTCATTTAAAATTGTAAAAACCCACATCTGTTCAAGTTACTTTCACAGGAGAACTACAGGTGTATACTCCCTCTACTGGTACATTTGCTTCAATATAATAATAAAACAGTCCAGTAACTAAAACAGAAAACATAAGAGTACAATATTCTTATCTGACAAGAAGTGAAGATGAAATTGAAACAAGTTGAGACACATACAGAATAAACATGAGCTGCTTTGTGGAATTTTTAAGAAGCACAAGATTTTTAAGTATCCATGAATATGTCGTGATAATTGGATCATCATTTTTGTAGTTTATGATAATACAAGGAAGAAAAGAATCTTACGATAATACAAGGAAGAAAAGAATAAAAAATTACTTCAAACTGCTGTGTTTGGAGTAATCTAAATAAGACTGAAAAGTTCCAGCAGGGTAGCCGTGTTAGTCTGTATACAGCAAAAATAACGAGCGTCCTGTAGCACCTTCAAGACTAACGAATTTCTGTGGGAATAAACGTTCATGCGCTGCAACCCACTTCATCAGATGTATGAAGTGGAAATCACAGATAAGATATATATATATACATCCAAGGGTCTGAACAGGGACTTGGAATGGTTCTCTCATTACAAGAAATAATTATCACTGTTCACACATTCTCACCTTCTAATCAATGGTTGTGAATAGGGCTCATCTACCCTAACTGAACTGACTTTGTTAGCATTTGCACTCCCCATTGTTGTTTCTTATCCTTGGATGTATATATATATATATACCTATTATCTGTGATTTCCACTTCATGCAGCTGATGAAGTGGGTTGCAGCCCACAAAAGCATATGCCCACAGAAATTTGTTAGTCTTTAAGGTGCTACAGGACTCTCGCTGTTTTTGCTAAATAAGACTATACATTATCATGGTAATAAACAAAGCAAAGCAAAGCAAAAAGCACAATTCACTCTGGATAAGTAATATTTTTCAAATAAGAAGCGTTCATTGCTGAAAATCGTGACAGTATGGGCAACTGCGGGAGAACTTTTCTGTGTATTCCATCCTCTTGAGATCTTTGTTGGGTGGCATTAAGTAACTGCAAATAGAATGGGAGAGAATATTTGTCAGCTGGTGACACAACTGGATTGTTTTTCATGGTCTTACACTAGTATGGTAGAGAATTCTCTTCTATGGCAGTCTAGTTCTTATACCACAAACATCACAGTATTTATCTGCAGGGCATGGTATCTGAGTGCCTTCATTTAGCACATTTAGATACCAGGGCTGTGGGAGGGCATTCTCTTACAGTAGCTGTTGGCTCTTTCATTGCATTCCACAGCAGTATTTGGTGGAGGCTTTTTACAAAGGGGTGTAGCTAGGAATTTAAAATTTGGATCCATATAGTTTATTCAGTGTCCTGTACCCACAGTATACTTCATAAGATTCCCAGGGATAGACATGCCCTCTATCATGTGGCATGAAAACTAACATTGGAGACACAGCTGCTTGGAGTGACACAGTGCATTGTTTGTAAAAGATCCTTAGGAAGCCAGAAATTCTGCCAGTCGTCCAAGAAATGATCCCCTTCACTCCTCACTCTCCCAAAGTTGTATGCTAAAGGATACATGGTATGTACCTACCTATAGTCACACTTGTCTACACCATTGTTGGCATAGCATTACTCTACAAAGAGTCCACTTTCATTTAAAAAGAAGCAGAAATGAATGACTTTGCATCTAGTGTACACCTTTAAACTTGTGTCTTGGTTGAATCAAGGGTTGATCAGCTAAAATGGCTTTAGAATGTGTCTCTGTAACTCATATGCTTGCATTTCAGTGCACCTACCATGCTGTAAATAGGAGAGTAAACAGTAGGGGAATACAGTTTCCTTGTTTTATTTTGGAGTGCTTTAGGTGCCTATGGATCGGTAGGGCTTGTCTATCCGACCAGTTAGATGGGGGCAAGCTGGAGTGTGAATCTACTTGCCTGCTGTGCTCTGTCTACGTGCACCCTGCTGATGCATGTTAACAGCTTCTTAGAGAACTTTGATCTAGTCTTCTTTAAAAAGGCACTACCTCAAAGCACATTAACGAACTATTATCATGTGTCAGGGTGCACCTAGATGGTTAGAACTTGGTAGACTTGTGCCGGGACCACACCCCAGCTTGCTGCCAAGTAATTGTTCATGTAGACAATGCCTTAACATATCCAGGTGGGGCGGGCGGGTGTGTGTGTGTGTGTGGAGGTGGTACTCTGCTGGAATGGGCAGGAACAAGCCACAAATTGGTGGTGGTGACCTCTGGGCACATTCACCTCAAATGCTGGTTGATGCTATATGAAAAACTCCATTGGCTGAAGATTGAAGAACCTGACAAGAGCTTGTGAGGGGAACCTTTGAATGGGTGGGAACACTTGGGGTGGGGCTGCAGTTGTCAGCAGGGGAGCAGTGTGGGGGAAATCCTAAGGATCTGCTGTGTGGGCCACAGTACAGACTTAGATTTTACTGGTTAGGCTGCAGCTCCCTCATCTTGTTGATGAAAAGGACAGAGGATTAGCAGCGGGCCATGTGAATTACAGACTGCTGCCTGGAGTCTGAGTGTTTGAAAAAAAAAATGACTTGAGACATTCTTTCTTTAGCACTGGAGAGTTGTCATGTTGCATGTAAATAGGCTTGAAAGGATCAGATTTTTATCCATAAATGTCCGTAAAAGTCACTTTCACGATACAAACACAAACTGACAAAAATATTTCCATCCATAGTAATCTAAATATACAAAGAGGCAAAGTAAGAAAAATGCTGCTTGAGAGCTTATTAGTTTGATTTAAGGATATTTACTTTGTACATTTTGAAATGTAATGTTATCAATTTGTGTGTTAGTGGTTATAAAGTGGTTAACTTTTTGAATTTCAAATCTACTGTGACTAAATATCATCTGACCCTCTCATAATATCCCACCGCCGTGAAAATCTAAACTGGTAAAAATAAGAGTGCTTCAAAACAAACATCTAATTCTGCCAAGCCTCTATACATGTCTGCTACGGGGTTTGGCCGCACCCTGGCAGACACGGAGAAGGGGATAAAACCTCCGCACGAGGATCTCAGGATGGGTATGCGTGTTCCCCGTGTGTAGAGGGCGACCTGTATTTGACCGCAGAGACCCACCGAAGATGTCGTTTTCGTTATATGCGGTTATTGACACAACCGCCCATTTCCCCAGGAGGTTTCAGGAAGCTGCCGGCTGTGTCCGAGTGTCCACAGCGCTCCACGCTGGCTCGCTCCCTCGGGTGAACGATGCAGGCAAGCCCAGGCGCAGGCAGCCCCACTCCCCTGACCGAGCACGGGAGGCGGCCCGCGCCCCGCGAATGGAGCCGAGGAACACCAACAAGGGGCCAGAGGCACCCCCCCCATTGCTGCCCGAGGCCGTTCGCAGCCGTGCACGGGCCAGGGTCAAACCCTCCGACTGCAGGGCGAGGGCGGGATCCCGATCCCCGCACGGCCCCGCGGGACGGAGCCCCGGCCCGGGTGGCAGGCGGCGGGGCCCGCTGGCCGGGCGGTCTGGGCCGGGCGGGCGCTCGGCGCGGGCCCCGCCCCCGCTGAATCGCTCCGCCCCGGCCGGGTTCCGGAACAAGCCGACCCCGCCACACAGGAAGTGCGGGCGCGGGTGGGTAGCGCTTCCGGTGCGGTCGGGCCCGGTCCCTCCCTCCCGCCTGTGTGCGGCTCTCGACTGCCCTGGAGGCCCTGGTCCCGGAGGCTGCGCGCTCGGCCGGTGGTGAGTGACCGCGGGGCGCTGCGGACAGAGCCCGCCGGACTCTCCTCGCGTTCTGCGCCCGCCAATCCCTCCGCGAGGCGGCGGAGTCACACGAGGCCGGCCCGTGCGGCGGCGCCGCTGCTGAGGCGCGCGTCGGTGGTGGCGGGGGGCTGGGCCCGCGGGGGCTGCGCTGTGCTTGGCCGCGGGACGCTGGGCCGGGCCCTGCACGCTGGGTTCTGCGGCTGCGCTGCGGGGCGCGTGGCGCGGGGGCGAGGGGCGCCGATACCAGCCCGTCGCTGCCGCTGCCTCTCCCGGCTACTCGGCGGGGCCGGTTGGCAGCGCAGCGTCGCCGCCGCGGCCCCCGCCCGCAGGCCGGGACGGGAAGGGGCGGCGCGGCCTGGTTCCTGGGGCGGGGTCTGCCCGGAGCCCCCTTGCGGCGGCCCAGCCCGGGCCTGGACGGGACCGCGCCGCGCTAGCGCAGGTGGCTCCTGTGGCGAGTTCCCGAGTGCGGTGGTTAATCCCCCTTCCCGCGAGCGGGACCTAGGCCGGGGATGATACCGGGGTTAGGCCGCCCCCGCTGTGCCCCTGAGGGTTTGTTTTCACTCAGGGTCTATGGAGCCCAAGGGGGGACCTGCTCCGTCGGTCCGGACGTCGACTCAGTAAAGCCACCCCCCGAAAAAGCAACTGCCTCGCCAGGAGAGCGTTTCCCGGAGCATAGGCTACTCCGTCTAGCGCCTCTTGACTGCCACCAGATTTCGCGGTAAGTGTAGGTCAGGCCTAAAGGTGTCTCATTTTTCACAGCTCTGAGCAATACAGCCCAGTTGTGGGATGCTGGAACCATTGTTATATAGTGGGGGTGGGGGGAGCTGAGAGCCACTGAACCAGACTGTAAATCTGTATATAATGGAAACCAGGTCAGGCTAGGGGCAGCACCCCTAGTTCCAGCACCTATGGAGATTGAGCCAATTTTTAAGCATAGATTTGCCCCAAAGTTGGCTGATGCAGAAGTGTGGTTAGATTATACAAAACATGATGGTTTAGCTCCACCCACACACCACCGCTGCAGGACAGTATCCTAGTGATGCTTGAGCAAAGAGACTTCGCAAGCTGTGATACCAATGTTGAATTTTGTTTTCCTTTGGATGGGGTTATTTTACACAGTTTTATTATTCATAATCTTTTGCATAGCAATAATTCTCAGAGGCCGCTATAGTTAAGTTGTGCTAAATTTTGTGCAAACCCTGAAAAAATTTACTCTGCCCAAATGAACAGTTGTGACCTACAATATTTGTGTTAAAGCCTTGTAAGATATTCCAGAAGAAATCATGACCAGGTGGGCCCGTACAAATACCACTCATAGCAAAAAGCCTCTGGATGCTACACCATGGGAAGACATGAAAAATGGATCCACCAGTGGAACAGTGAGGAATAAACGGCAAAAGTATTCAAATACACTTTCTTTAAAGAATGATCAAGTGAAGAAAAAGAAGAATAAAAAGAAAAAAGACTATTTGAATGAAGATGTTAATGGATTCATGGAATACTTAAAACAGAGTTCACAGGTTATACATCATGGAAAGGTGAGAGTAGCAGACAGCCATGAGGTAAGGAAAGAAGTAGCAACAGCCTTGAAGAAAGACCAGCGTCGTGAGGGAAGAAGGTTAAAGAGACAAGAGACGAAAAAAAACACCATGGTGAGATCTCTGTCCCTTTCTGTCCTTTCTCGTGGTTCTCTGTTATCAGTTACCTATCTACCAGCCATGTAGCAGTCACCTGTACAAATGAGTCTTGAATTTGGCTTAGGGACATGGAAAAAGGCTCTTTTATTTCATTACCGATCTTTCTGAGCAGCCCAAGTTTTTGTTCCTAAATTAATTCTAGAATTAAGGTAAAAGTAATAGTGCTGTTTTTTATACAAATTGCAAACCTTTGTAAAAAGAAGTCTTAAAGCTTGCAGAATCAGTGTAATGTTAACTGCTCACTTGTTTGGAATCCACAAAATGTACCAAACTTTTATAGAAGGAGTGCATCCTTCCTCAAAAAGTAATCAACTGTTGATCAGTAAATGCCCAGTACGAAATTCTACATACACCTTTGTACAATCTTATAGAGGGATGAACAATGCCTATAATATTGGAGCTTGATCATCTCATCAGTTGTGGGTGTGGGCCTGTAATGACTATTGTGTGGTTTATTAGGCAAACTGGATTTATCCCTATTCTATTCCAGGAATTTGCCCCTTAAGACCTACCATCTACGATTCATAAAGTGCTTATTAGCCTGGGATTTTGTGCGCTCGCTTTCAGTGTCAGTTATTGAATCTTAGACCCTGAGATCATTATATGTCTCATTGGGCATTGGTGTGACCTTATTTTATGTAAGGGCCAAAACGTGTCCTGATTCCAAACTCTAAAATTAAAGGTTGCCCATGTTCTCTTACCCTAAATATGTGTCTAAGACATGAGAGATTTTAATATGAAAAGCAGTTTAAAGAAAATAAAATTCTGTTGGCTGTAAATGCTAATTATGTGGTATTAGCAGTAAAAGTATCCTTAAATATTGTTGGCTGTAAAAATACATAGCAAAACATATAGTGAGTTTCCATGATCAATTTAGTAATTCATGTTTTATTTTCAAGGTATGTTTCCACTGTAGGAAGCCTGGCCATGGGCTTGCTGACTGCCCAGCTGCACTTGAAAGTCAGGATATGGGTACTGGAATCTGTTATCGATGTGGCTCTACAGAGCATGAGATCACCAAGTGTAGAGCAAAAGTAGATCCAGCTCTTGGTACGTTTTAACATCTACTTTTCTCTCTCAAAGGAAGTGCTTTGTAATGGTTTTCTGATCACTGAGATGGTTTCTTTTTTAGTCAGAAAATTTAATAGTTTTGAGGACATACATTACCTGTTAGTGTTTAACAACACTGCAATATTGATTTCTGTAAAAACACTGTGAAATGATCTGTAAGTTTGGTGTGAAGGTTTAACATGTTCTTCTGTTAAGATGTGCAATTGGAATCTTGCAGGGGAATTTCCATATGCAAAATGTTTTATTTGTGGCGAGATGGGGCATTTGTCAAGATCATGTCCAGATAATCCTAAAGGACTATATGCTGAAGGTGAGTGTAATTATTGTAGTAAACCATACATTTGCTCACATTTAACCACCATTATAAGAAACAGAGAACAAGGTAACAGCTGTCAGGTACTCAACAGCATAGTGAACAGAGCTCCTTGTAAGAGATACTTTATTTACACATAGTAAATAGTCCATGTGGCAACTCTATGCTTACCTTCATTAGCTAGGGGTTGCCCCAAGAAACTGAGCATCAGCAGAATGAATAGAAGAGTATGGAAGCTAAATTTAATTTGAAATTCAAAAAAGGGGTGTTCTTAGTGGTTTTATGAAGGAAAAACCCACTATGTACACAATGCGCACGCACACGCACGGAGAAAGGGAGACATTCTAAATGTGTGGGGAGGGGAGATGTATAGGCTCTTTTGACCAGAAAAACACCTTAAAAGCTAAATACGCGGTTCAGTCCTCCCATTGCATGTTGGATACATGGATCTCTGGTATTTTATTTGGTGTTAGCCAAACCAAAGTTATTACAGCACTAAAATTCTATGTTTAAATATGTGATGACAGTGCAAAAGAACAAGGAAATCAAAGTAAAGGCAGACACTCTGCCTTTAACTTGTACTTATGGATTGTAATTCATACAGCTTTTGATATCACATGTAGATTGGAAACGTGCAATGCCTGGGCATCTTGGTAATTGCAACATGTTCTTAGTCAAGCCCTTATTTTAGAAAAGAGACCACCTCAACTTAAACCACACTTCTGTCTGAAATTGTTTAATATAAGAACGGGATTAAAGTGAAGTCTTATTAATTTGATAGTGCTCTTTCTATAATAAACTTTCATTTCCCCGTATAATCAACTAGTCTGTTTATCTTTCACACAGCAACTTAGAAAAAATAAAAAAGTGATTGTAAAATCTCAGTTTAGTAGGAGGACTCAGATGTATTTAAGATGACTTTTAACGGGTTTTGAATTGGCTAGGTCTCAAATAGCTATTGCCCCTTTAGAAGCTGGATTTTGTCCTCTGACATCCATGTGCAACTCCCATTAACTTCAAAAGTAGTTGGTGCATGCTGGCATCTTGAAACAAAGTTTGATCCTATGAAAATGTGAGAATTTCAAATTACTCAGTATTTCTAGGAAAATATAATGCAAATGATTCTTTGTAGTAACACTAATACTGGATTTGTAAATATAATTTGGCATCCATAGATACGAGTGCTTTATAAAGGAGGGTAAGTGTAATTGTCCCCATTGTATAGATGAGAAAACTGAGAGACAGAGATCAAATTACTAGTTCATGTTCACAAAACCAGGTCTTGTATATACTGGACTACGTTGTCCCAGGTTAACTGGAAATGTAATCTATGAAAGGCCTCTGAGCTTGTCTCTAGAGGCAATTTCTGTCTTAATTTGTGCTATACCTTTGGAAAGGAATATATTTTGAATTTATTTTTAATATCTACATTTTCTTGTTTCAAGTCAAGATCAGTCTTTATAACATGTTGACAAGTGCTTTAAAATATGCATAACTTTAAAGCAAATATTACTTCCACTTGTTAAGAAATAGCTTTGGATGTTGCTCTCTTAATAGGAGGCTGCTGCAGGCTTTGTGGATCTGTGGAACACTTTAAAAAAGATTGTCCAGAAAACCAGAACTCAGGTGAGAGCCGTGGGAGTATAGTTTACATGTCAAAGATTTAAAATATAAAGTTTAATTATTCTGTTGTAATGATGAGACCTACAAAGAGGACTTGAAAAATGCACTCACCTAGTAGTAAATATGAAACTGTTTGGGAGGAATATGGGGGGTGTATGTGGGTAAAGTGCAGAAATTCACAACTTTCATTACAAACTATTCTAGCCCGTCTCACTTCAGAAAATAATGGTTCACATATAATTTATATATGAACCAATAGAAAGCTGTCTTCCTGAGACAGACTGCACCAGTGCCTCTGATACAGCTCTCTACTTTCTCCAGGGGCCCAAGGGTGAAACTGACAAAGTGGTCACCCTACCTGTGGGCAGCAGTGAAACTGAAGAAGACCGTTTCAGAGTGGAAAAGCTTTGCATGGCAGTTGGGTACTAGAGCTATTTGAGGAAGAGGAGAAACCCAAAATGGAGACTAGGGATCCTCCCTGCCCTAGCAGTCAGGAAAGAGAGGGGCTGACAAAGGGAGAATAGTGGATCCTATAGAGCTCTCAGTAGGAGGAAAGGGAGATCCCTCTGGCTGCTCTAGGAATTTCAAATATCTACTGCTGATCAAGTCTAATATGAAAGATGAGGGTTCCTGGGCAGGATCTAGTGACTACAGGGCATGGATCTAACAGCTTCTGGCTAACTGTTTTAGTTCTGTGCTAAAGATTGTTGGTTAGCTCTTCTAAGCCTGGTTACAAATTCTGCCAAAGATAGATTTTGTTCAAATATCTGCAAAAAAATAATGGAAAACTTGTTTACTGATCACTCTGAAAATTCATCATTAGGTTTTATTTTTATTTACTTTTGTTTCCCCCCCTCCTTAATGCTGACACTACCTACCAGTGTTATAAAATTATTTGTATCTGGAAGATGTGATTTAATGATCATGCAGAGAATGGAGTCCAAGTATTCCTAATGCCTAATAGCTTTTATGCTATTGCTTTGTTCTCTGAATATCTGTAATAGAGACTAGAGGAAGGTCAATTCACAATAGAGGGATTGTATGTTATAGTGGTTCAGTAATTTTGAGTTGCACACATCCAGTTGCAAGAATTCCATGCACTGCTGCAGACTAGGGAGCAACTGGCTAAGCAGCAGTTCTGCAGAAAAGGATCTGGGGGTTACAGTGGACAAGAAACTGGATATGAGTCAACAGTGTGTCCTTGTTGTCAAGAAGGCTAATGGCATATTGGGCTGCATTAGTAGAGGGATTGCCAGCAGATCAAGAGAAGTGATTATTCCCCTCTGTTGGGCATTGGTGAGGCCATATTTGGAGTACAGTGTCTTGTTTGGGTCCCCCCACTACAGGAAGGATGTGGACAAATCGGAGAGAGTTCAGCAAAGGACAACAAAAATTATTACAGGGCCGGGGCATGTGATTTAGGAGGAGAGACTGAGGGAACTGGGCTTATTTAGTCTGAAGAAGAGAAGAGTGTGGGGGGATTTGATAGCAGCTTTCAGCTATCTGAAGGGGAGTTCAAGGGAGGATGGAGCTAGGCTGTTCTCAGTGGTGGCACATGACAGAACAAGAAGCAATGGTTTCAAGGTAGCAGTGGGGGAGGTCTAGGTTGGATATTAGGAAAAACTTTTTCACTAGAAGGAGGGTGAAGCACTGGAACATGTTACCTAGGAAGGTGATGGAATCTCCATCCTTAAAGATTTTTAAGGTCCAGCTTTACAAAGCCCTGTCGGGGATGATTTAGTTAGGGTTGGTCCTACTTTGAGCATGGGGCTGGAATAGATGATCTCCTTTCAACCCTAATTATCTATGATTATTTTCACTTCCCCCTCAAACAGTTTTTAGTGCCATTGGCTCTAGAATGCAGTCAGATTTCAATAATCAAATCCAGTTTCCTGCACCAAGATTTCATACACACTTCATTACTACAAAATGTGTATATATCCTGAAAATAAATATGTAATCTGTTGGTTTTGGGAGTACCTCTGCGCTGGCATCAGGTATACATGAATGCCTGAAGTGTTCTAATTGTAGAAGCATATTTTTGTCACGAAGGATTTGTTGGGTTGTTTTTGTTTTTTGTTTTAACTGGTGTATGATTGTCAAAGATCTGTAGTTTAGAAGGGCAACTGCTGGTCCTTGCAGTAAATTGTTCTTTGAACTTTTCCAAAGGTTAGCAGTCAGTATAGATTTTTGTTAGACATAGTTTGGACAAAAGCCACTTTTGGTAATGTAGAACAAAAGAGATGTTTGTTTAAGGTTGGGGAGATCTGAGATGATTGATACAGAGGTTCAAACCTAGTCTTAATGACTGTTCCAGCCCCGACCATTTTAGAGGGGATTGTGAGTGTATGCTATGGAACAGTGAAACCTAGGACCTAGTGCAGTGTTATGGCATTGGTGTCTGGACACCCCTTGACACTGCTGGGGTTGATGCCTTGACAGTGAGCACCACTATATTGCCCATGCTGGTATCAGATGCTTGAGTTGATGGCCTCTGGCTCTGGAGCTCTGATATCAGACTCCTGGTTTCCAGTGCCTCAGTGGCAAGTTTTTCTTTTATGCAGTTGTTCTGCATTAGGACTCTTCAGGAGGGAGTCCTGAGGACATAGGCAGGGTACATGAGCAGCCTAGTGGTCAGGTACCGTTCAGACATTCTGACCAAGGTGCTTTTATCCCTTACAGTATGTACTCATGCGGACAGTAGTCTTGGGTTACTGCATTTAAGTAACCATTTTTACATACCGTGAAAGAGAACACGTTGTGTGAGAGTGGCACAAAAGCGGAAGTTGGAGCAATTTCAGGAGGTGAGGAGGAATTTTGTAGTTAGACAGTGTTCCATTAAGAAGAATGACATGAATGACACTGCCATTGCATGAGTGGCAACCTTTAGTTGATGGATTTGGTTTTCATTTAGCTGTATTGGTATTCACGTATGTAAGCAGGCAGGAGATCAACACTAAACCATGTGCTTACTCCATGCAGTTCCTGTACTACAGAAGATAACGACAAATATGAGGGTCAAAAGTAAAGTCATCAGATGCCTATTCCTTGAAATATCTATCTTCTGTGTGATAGGTAATGGCAACTGACAAATGCCATTTTGTTTGCAGAAGGACACTGAATATCCCAATCTAGAAAAAGATGGCGCTCTCTCAGGATGATACTGAGACTAAATTATATATATATATGAAGCTGAACTGGAGTTCCATCATTAGAAAAACTCCCATTTCCATAATGAAGACTGACAGATGCTATGTAATTTCACAGGAGACCTCTTAGAACTAACACGGACATTTAAAAACAAGCATTGCTGTTAGAATAACAAAACTGTTAGAATTCATTGACTCTATAATGATATGCTGTGAAAAAGGAAAGAGAAAATTTGTAGTCGTTCTGGCTCATGCAAAGTGGTTAGTGGAATAATAACAATAACCACTTGGTTAGTGGAATAAATTAAGATAACTGATACTCCAAGAATCAGGGTAACAGTCAGTTGTTATAAAACACACCATTTTCCTTGGTGACTCTTATTCTGATGCAGTTATGTATGCAAAAGCTATTTTTACTTGTTTTAAACTAGAACTACTACATATGTACTGAAATTAGTAATAGTTTCAGCACATTCTGACTAGTTGGCCTCCAGAAATTGAACTGCTGTAGAAAAAAGAAATGTAGCATGCCAGTGTTCTGTGTTTTTAGGAGATGTTAACGAGTACTGAATGGAGTAAAGCATGGAGATTTTCTCATGATTAAAGCACAGGAGTAGGAGTCAGGAAATCAGCTGTGCCACAGACTTCTTGCATGACCATCGGCAGATCACTTCTGCCTTAAAATCCCAGTCTATAAAATGGGAATGATATTTACTACCGTCTAAGGGTGCTAAGGCTTGCTTAATATTGGTTAGTTACAATGAGGTCCTTGCGGAAGCTGTTGTAGGAGAAAGTACTATAGTTAACCATTCTGGTGATAATGGGAGAGGGCCAAATAGGAGAATCTTGTTGAACCCCCCCCACTGAGAAAATATACCCTTATATAGTGTGTTCCATGTTTTTTGGTTCTTTAAAGTTACAATTGTTATTGAACATCACTGATCAGCATACTTTGGAAGATAGCTGAATTTGAAGAGTAGAGGTTAAATGATTTGCCCAAGGTCATGGAGAGCGTTTCAGAGCTAGAATTAAAATGCAAGACACGATTTGCCAGTCTGTGTCTAAACCACTGGGCCATCCATATCCCTCTCAAAGTGAAAATCTGAGATATAAGAAATAGTTTTACATAATCTTTTGCCTCTCTTGCTCCACAGATCAAGCAGTAACAGTTGGTCGATGGTCCAATGGAATGAGTGCAGATTATGAAGAAATTCTAGAGAGCCATAAACAACAAAAACCAAAAGTAAAAGTACCAAAAGTTGTTAACTTTTGACAGGTGCTCTGGACTATCAGACTACATTAAATTTCATTTGTCTCCTGAATGGTGACTGGCTTATACAACTGAAAGGTAAAGCTGGGTTCCCTCCACCAAATTCAGCCATAGCATAGCAGGCATAACTCTACTGACACCTATGCAATTGCATCCACTTGCATCTAGCTATCACTGGCTCCAGAAAAAACTAGCTGGATTGCAGTTGCTTCATGACTTCCTGTGTATTGATAATTTTCTACACCATCTCCCCCACCTTAGGTGGTGATCACTTAAAAACCTAAACAGGAGAGAAGGTAATACAGCAAGCACATTTTTTTTTTTTAAATGCTGTTATCTAGCTGTCATGGTTCAGGGCTAACTACTCCTGTTGCCCCTTTCTGGTCACTCTAAATGCACTCTTACGTCTCAGGCCTTGTGCTTTTACGTCTCTCAGGGTGGAATATCACAATTCTCCCACTCCTGTATTGGGGATCTGGGCTGCAGTACTCTTTGTACCAGCCATCCTCACCCTGTAGGTCTGTTTGTGATCAGATACCCATGGTTATTGTTTCTCTCTAATAAGCGCAGCCTCCTTAAAATAAGGTATTGTTTATGAATGCATCCCTTCAGTGAAAAAAATTTAAACAAAAAGCCAGAACACACATGAAACCTCCAATTATGCATCTTCACTAACAGTCCCCAGTAACACTTGGATAGTTAGTTATACTTCTATATACTTATATATATACTATATAGTTATACTTCAAAACTTCTAGAAACCATTGCATATTAATTCTTTACACCAGTGTTTCTCAACATTTCAGACTACTGTACCCCTTTCAGGAGTCTGATTTGTCTTGTATACCCCAAGTTTCACCTCACTTAAACTACTGGCTTGCAAAATCAGACCTAAAAATATGAAAGTGTCACAGTACACTATTACTGAAAAATTGCGTACTTTCTCATTTTACCAATTAATTGAATAAATCAATTGAAATATAAATATTGTACTTCTATTCCATTGTGATACTTGAGCCTGTTTTTCACGTATTCCTTGTTTGAAGCTGGAGCCCCAGGCAGTGGGGCTGAAGCCTGGCAGGCTGAAGCATATAACTTTGCTTTGCAGGGGCCCCTGTGGCATGAGGCCCAAGGGAATTGCCCTGTTTGCCACTCTCCCCTCCCCCCTCCCAAGCCAACTCTGCACTTGTGATCTCCCTAAATCCATCCCACAACCCCCAAGTTGAGCAACACTGATCTAGATGAGTATCCCCTGGAATACCTCTGCATATCCCCAGGGGTACGTGTTGAGAACCGCTGCTTTACACAACTGTGGATCAAGAACCACAAAGTATATCTTAGTAGGATATCTGGCTTTTTGGTGGCGTACTATGGGTGCCAAGACAGATTTGACACATTCAGTATTAAATCTGAATTGCTAAAGCATTACAGACAAAGTATTTCTATGCACTTAAAGGGTGCTTACGGGTCACTGTCTCATCAAACTTAGTTTGATTCAAACTCCAATTATGAGACACTGTACTAAACTTTTGTCTGATACATAATCTTGGAAGGAAAATTATGTAGTGGTCAAGATGTTAATTTAACTTCCTAGTCTAACTTGTCCTTCAAGGGTGTGTCATGAGCCTTCCTAAGGTGATCTTCATGCACTTTGGAAGACGGCATGATTAGGTACAGGATTGGCTGTGCAAAGTCAGGGCTTGTTGCTGCCTTGGCATATACAGTTGATTGTGGTAAATCAGAATACGAGAGCTTATTGTTTAAATGCATTTTTATTTATAAATTGTCAATCTATATTTTTATAACATTATATTAAAAGTTTGGATTTTCTATCATAGTAGTTTTATTTTTCCTAACAATTTTCTTGCTTCTGGTCGTCTTCTTCCACAGACTAGCTTTCCTTTAAACTGCCTCTGTGGGCCTGACTTCAGGAAGTAAATCTTCATCAATGGCTCATCAGCCTCCAAAAAGTAGATAAATACAGTTCACAAAAGCCAGTGAAAACAAACAAATCCACAAGGGAAGTAAATACCAGTAGCCACCTGACTGTCTGGTGCATTATCAGAAGCAGTTAACTACAGAAAAAGCAGGAAGGGAAAGCAAAGAGTAAATCCTAAATCAGATCTTTTAAAGGTGGAAACAGCTTTGACTGAGATTTCAGCAGGTATATTTGTATTTGATTTACAGGACTGAAGGGGGAGTGGCAATTGTAATGTTCTCTCACAAAAGTACTGGAGATAAATGGTGTAGAGCAGAATTTTATACATTCCCTATTCCGGAAGCAGTTAAAGTAGCCTAAGGATTGCCCAGATTTCTGTTCCTTGCTGACATAGGCCCCATGGGTGTTTCGGTAGTAACTGTCAGGGCACAGCACTGCTCTGGCTATACCTACTTGCACCTCCTACGTGTCCCTCCAGACCCATTCCTCTCCCAGTGATATCTAAATGGCCATAGACATCACATAGCTGACTTTGCACCTTGTAGAGGGCTTTGCAGTAGCATTCCTGATGCCCACCCTCCTCCCCTTTCCCCCCCCTCAAACACACACACTAGTAATTGAGCGCTCACCCTCATAACAGTATTTCATAGTGGCAAGATTGACATAATTATTACTGTGACATCAAGAGGTTAATGCTATCTTACATCTATTACATTTCACTGTCTTGTACTCCAAAAGTAAAGGCCAAGTTCTTACAACCAATTATGAGCCATATTTCCAGAAATTAATAGGAAGCCCATCTTGCTGCTTTAGAATTTTTGTAGGTGAGCTGCTTTTGACAGAAGTTTTCATAATTTTGTATGACACTACCGAATGCTTGAAGCTCTATAAAATCCCTCATTTCCCCATAGTCTGCATTTAAGATTAGATATGGGGAGTGATTTAGTACTGACAGGATTTTGCCAATATATTTTTGTAAAGCGGTATAGAAGAGCTAGGTATCTTATGCTGCAATAAAAAGAAATGACATGTTTAATAATCTTCCAGCAATTTATTCAGAACAATTATAAAATGTACAGTGCTAAAATATCCTCCAAATGATTCCACTGATGCACATACAAATGAACCAGCAAAGCCTAGGTAGGGAGAAGCAAGTGAAAAGCACAGTGCAGCATGTGTATATTATAGACTGGGCAAATGCAAAATTAGAGTAAGTAAACAATGTTATTTTTCAATCACTGCTTCAGCTAGCCAGCTGCGGAGCTGCCTGACAGTCTATCACTGGGAAGAGTCTTTGCAAGAGCCAAAGAACATCTATAAACACTGGATTTTGCAGGTTCTCTGCCTGAGTTTCAGGAGTTGTACTGGAGTAAGAACTTGACAATGTAAATTGCTGGGGCCTTTTTGACTTTTGCATAGTCATTGCAAAGGGTTCCTGGGACCCTGCTTAGACTCAACACTTGGGGCCAAATTTTGGCATTAAAGAAGCTTGTTGGGGTTCACCTGGGGTTTTTGGAGTGTGTTTTGGTCCCATCCTCTTCCCTGCAGTTTCCCTAGCGCTGTGTGATTTACCCAGCCATGTTTTTGCTACCTGTGTGCCATATGTAGACAGTTGCCCACAGCTAGCTGCTACAGTAGTGTCTGCTGTCTTGCACTCAGACTCCCTTGCAGTCATCAAGGATGTAAGAGGCACCTAAGTTAGTGGAACTGGGAAGGGGCGGGGAGGGAGACAATGCTTTCAAAACCACCCAAATGACTCAGCCTATGGGTAACATTTTCAAGAGCACTTCAGTCCATTTTCAAAAGTCACTAGGCCCCATCGTCTCAAGGATAGTGAGTGAGGTGCCTGAATCCTTTTGAAGAGCTGGGCCACAGTGGAAAATGTGACTCGTATGTTGATGGAATGGATATAAGGAGGTTTAAAGGAGTCCACTTGGGTGTAAAGCAGTCTAAATTAGTTTTAGGAGACCAGATCCAAACTTCTTTTCCATAGTGCCAAATGGGGTGAAAAACCAGTTGCAGCTCCCAAGATGGGGATTTTCCAAGCAGGGGGAAAGGTGCTCACCAGATATACACCTGATGGAGCTGGCTCCTATACCACATGCTCCTACAGCTGTCAGCATAGGGACCAGAGAGGGGATGTGGCTCAGGCACTATGTGTTCTGTCTGCCAGCGTGGGATAGCCAGCTCTTAAGAGACTTTCACCAGTTATCCCAAAATAAGCTAGCCCCATGGCTGTTTTAAACTGCTCTGGGTGTCAAACTGGGATAAAGATCAGGGAGCAGTAACTGACTCCCTCATATTCCCCCCTATCTCTGCCTCCACCAGAGGAGCTGGTGGATTTTACAGTAATTCTACTTTATAATCCCAAGGACTTGAGCTAGCTCTAGTTGAAACCAAGGAGAGTCCAGAGACTTCAGTAGAAGCCAGATAGGGCATTAACTACTCAGGAGGTCTGAACGCACCAAACCATGAGCCGGTAGTGCAATCCAGAGGTGCACAAACATGATTCCTAATCTTTATTCTTTAAATCCATCCAAAGGCATTAATTCAAGCTATGATCTAACTGCCAGAAGTATATCATTTTTTAAATGAAAGCAGTTTTAGTACAAAAAAAGCTTCTGAAACCATCATTCTTTTAAGTCTACAATTTAACATAGCTAAAATAGTTTGTCATTATTATTCATTGTTCTATATTTCTACACAGCTATCATAATATTAATGCCCAGCTCTTCCATTGCACTTTTCATCAGTAGAGCTCAAAGCATTGCAGAAAGGATGTAAAGCTTCATTATCATTGCTATAGACCGGAGCAGATTTTTAGAGGCTTTTCCAAAATGGTATTTGTAATAGAAATTCTGCCCTCATTTATGCCAGTGCAAGGCCATCAATTTCAAGTGAGAGGTATAAATAAGGGCAGAACTTGCCCCTCTTTCTATTTAAAATTAAAATATGAATCAACAGGGGAAGGCCTAGTCCTAAATCAATGGGAGTTGCAAGTCCTGAGATACGCACAGGATCAGGGCTGAAGTGAGCTGTGTGGCTCAAAGTAAGTATTTCATTCTGGTAGATGTAGCTAGTGAGAGTCCTCATGTTTGTATGCAGTACTTAAACATGTTTTATGATAATCTTTAGTGCTCCCCTGATACTTTACTTATGCTACTTTCCATCTCCAAGAACCTGATGCATGCAGAAGCAGTGTCCTCAATGGATTTTGATGAGCCAGTGAGATTTGCAGCAAGGTAAGGCAGAACACCAGAGGTGACTTGGTTAAAGTAAGACACCTAGTTAAAAAAATAAAAATGAAAACCTCAAAACTTGAAGAATGTGAGGGTCATTTTCTCAGAACCCATATCAGCCTCAGTCCCTCAGAGTATTTTAATACTAAAAATAAAAGCAGTGTGAAAGCACTATTAACAGGAAAATACTCAGACTTCTGTTAGTGATCTTCGTGTCCCCTCTTCAGCTAACTACTCAAGCACATGCACACACCAGTGTAGCAGAGAGAAGAAATCGGTCCATCATATCTAACTCATTAAATACATTTGTTTAGTAACACAAATGTTGGCAGAGGGCAGAATCCTTAGACCAGGGAGGGTACCTGAACATTTTCATAAGTATATGTTCTGAGATAGTAACCTCCCCTTCAACATGAACACAGGTGTGGAATTATAAGCATTACACTGATTTTGAGAATAAGGAACATCTTAGTAGCCACAGGAATTCAGTGTCTAAGCAAATTTGGAAATCAAGTCATTCCTTCCATTGTGTCACTGGCTGTTTCAGACAGTGAACTTCAATGAGCTTATGCACATGCAATATTGGGATAGCAGATACCATTGTGAATTGTAATGGTCTTACCGTACAGGAGTTCTTGCCATCATTATGGATCAGGAAGCCTGCACATAGGATTTCATTTCTGCAATAGTGTGGAGAAGGTGGCACAGATGTAAGGGTAACTGACCTCACAGCAATCATGTAAGGGTCACTGTAGAGGGAAAAAAAATCCAAGAGATCCTGAGTCTTCAACAAGCTGTAAAAATATGTAGAAGTAATTTGAACTATATTCAATGTAGTTTACGGTCTTTTAAACCATATAAATAACATATTTTCTATGAAGAAAACATTAAACAATTTAAAGTTTCAACTACAGCTGGTCCATGTAAGGAATGAGGGACTTCAGTGGGATTTGGAGTGGCAGACTTATAAGAGGTAGAGTTTGCCCCTAATGTGTCTAACCAGCAGGTATATGCAAAGGGGTTGCAGTGAGTTTTCATTAAGTCCAGTAACACAATACCAGCAAAGGATCAAAAGGCTGATGGTCCAAAACAGTGGGTTCTAGAACAATAACCACACTCCAAACCGGACTCTGTTCAGTGAACCAATCTGGATTATCAGTGTTTCATGTACAGTCCAAGGGATGACCATACATCTGGAGCACCTGAAGGTCAGTGTTCTGGAGAATGAGGACCCGAGGAAGAGAGGAGTGAAGAGACTGAGGAACTGTCAGGAGATGAGAATCCATTCACAAAAGATTTTTGTGCTATAATTTTCCTTTTATTGAACTATGCCTTTTTCTTGACAGTGCATACTTAGGCCCCAGCAGGTGGATACTCTCAGTAGGAGCTGACATTCCTGGAGTGAGTCATTATTGTTATTGTAAGGGTGGAAGTATCCCAATTCCCAGAAGCAAGAAAAGTGGCAAAAGGAACACAGAACCTCTCACGGGATCTAAGCGTACCACTCTATTAATGGTCGACATGCTGCAGATGCACAGTTACTGAACAGTGATGGAGGGGACATGACTTCAGATAGGATAACAAAATATAAAATATATGAACTTTCATGCTTCGGACCAGAAGCCAATCTCTACTTGCCTGAGGCTAGGAAGAAACGTATCCTATGAACAGAATCCTGTTATTTTAAACTATCCATTTCAGGGGATTCTCGCATCTTCTGGTACGAAATGCTGCTGACCACTGTCAAAAACAGGATACTGGACATCCTATGTGGCAATTCTTACACTTCTAACACGTTTCTCTTTTACAATGCTAAGGAAATCTGGCACACTAAGTCAACGTAAAGGCTTTAAAGAAACCAGTAGTCCATCCAAAGTCTCATAGGATGCAATAATATCTTTAACTACGTTCATTATTTTTGGAGCTGTTGTCTAGCTACACACGATAATCAAGAGTAAGGTTAAGATTTTGTCATGGTTATTTTTAGTAAAAGTCACGGACAGGTTGTGGGCAATAAATAAAAATTCACAGGAGCTGTGACCTGTCTGAGACTTTTACTAAAAATAATGGGGGGCAGAGAGGGCTGGATGGGGGAAAGGACTAACAGCAGGAGCCCCCTGGGAAGGAGTAACAGCCCCACTGCCACAGGGCAGCGCACAGCCCTGGTTTCAACCAAAGGGTGGGGGCACATAGCAGTGGTTCTGCCCCAGCAGAAGCCGCAGGGGTGGGGGGCGTGCAGCCCTAGCTCCAGCCGCAGCACGTAGCCCCGGGAGAGGGTGGAGTGTGGGCAGGGCCTTAGGCGGAGGAGGCAGAGCAGGGGGCAGAGCCCCAATCTGAGCCCTCACCCATATTTATAGGGAACTTCCGGCTCTCCTGTGCATAGCCTTCCCAACAAAAGACTGACACAGCCCTAGCTTCGGCTGAAGCTGCAGGGTCGTCCAGCCGCAACCTGACTGAAGCCATGGGTCTGGGGCGCACAGCCCAGGCCAAAGCCAAGAGGCAGCGGTGCAAAGCCCCAACTCCGGCCCTGGGCGCAGCCATGGAGGGGGTGGAGTGGGCGCACAGCTTTGGCTCCTGCTGCAGCTGCAAGGAGGATCGCACAGCCCCAGCTCCAGCCGAAGCTATGGGTTAGGGACACACGGCCCCGGCTCTGCTGCTGAAGCCAACTCACGGAGGTCAGGTAAAGTCACAGACTCTGTAACTAAAGCAAGCCAAAACCCTTAATCAAGAGTTATGAGGTTTAGCACCACTTAAGCTCAAAAAAACAGGGTTACTTACCAGTAACTGTTGTTTTTCGAGGTGAGTGCGCGCCCCTGTGCATGGTTCACGGACTTTTTTCTCTTAGCAGATCCCTTAGGGCCAGCTCCGGTGCCCCCTGGAGTACCGCGCTAATGCCATGGTACATAGGCCGCTGCCGGCCCTACAGACCCTCAGTCCCTTCTTTCTGCCAACTCCGACAGCAGGGACGGAGGGTGGGTGTGGAATGGATATGAGCAACACATCTCGAAGAACAACAGTTACTGGTAAGTAACCATGTTTTCTCCTTCAAGTGACTGCTCATATCCATTACAAGCCATGCTTGGAGGTGGGTAGGAATTACCAGTGAGCTGCCCTCAGCACAGCTCTGCCGAATTGCACATCCTCCCTCGTCTGCTGGGCAATGGTGTAGTGTGATGCAAAGGTGTGTACTGACGACCAGGTGGCTGCTTTGCAGATGTCGTGCAGGGGGACCCGCTCCAGAAAGGCTGCCGACGAGGCCTGGGCCCTGTTTGAGTGCGCCGTTACAACCCTGGGGAGCTGGACGCCAGACAACTCGTAGCAGTGCTTTATGCACACGGTGATCCACTTAGAGATGCACTGTGTGGAGAGTAGGGATCCCTTCATCTTGTCTGCCACTGCGATGAAGAGTTGTGTCGTCTTCCGGAAGGGCTTTGTCCTCTCAATGTAGAAGGCCAGGGCTCGCCTTACATCCAGGGAGTGCAATCTCCTCTCCTCCTCTGACCCATGCAGTTTAGGAAAAAACACAGGGAGGAAGATGTCATGATTATAATGAAATTGCGAGACCACCTTGGGTGGGAGAGCTGGGTGGGGGGTCTCAGCTGCACCTTATCCCGGAAGAACACGGTATGGGGGGCTCCGAGGTTAATGCTCTTAGCTCAGAGACCCTCCTAGCCAATGTAATGGCCACCAGGAAGGCCACCTTCCAGGACAGGACCAGCAGGGGGCATGTGGCCAAGGGCTCAAAGGGGGGGCCCCATGAGTCTGGAGAGCACCAGGTTGAGATCCCAGGGAGGCACCGGGTCACAGACCTGCAGGTAAAGCCTCTCAACCCCCTTGAGGAACCTCACTGACATAGGGTGGGAAAACAGGGACCGCCACTCCAATGGCTGATGGAAAGCCGAAATGGCTGCCAGGTGCACCTTAAGGGAGGCTAGCGCTAAACCCTGGAGCCTAAGCTGTAGTAAATACTCCAGGACAGCCTGTATAGGGGACAGACCCGGGGGGATGCCCCGTGACTCCGCCCAGCAGCATTGAGCAGGCCCTCTCCTCCTCCGTCAGCCAGAGAGTCTCCAGGCCGTCAGGTGCAGGGAGTCCAGGCTCAGGTGCAGTAGGCGACCGTGGTCCTGGAAGAGCAGGTCTGGAACGCTTGGGAGCTCAATCGGTGTGGCAACGGAGAGGTCCTGCAGCATGCTGAACCAGTGCTGTCTCGGCCATGCTGGGGCAATCAGTATCACGTCCGCCCTGTCCCATTTGATTTTCAAGAGGACTTTGGGTAAGAGCGGGATAGGGGGAAACACGAACATGAGGGCCCCTGTCCATTCAATGAGGAACGTGTCAGAAATGGAGCGTGGCTCGCGTCACTGAGGCAGGGGCCGACAAAGTTCCCTGCCCAACCTGGGCCCTCCGTGGACCTCAATATGGCCACTGCCACAGGCCCTGAGGCCACCCCGGTGCCGGCATCAGTACCGGGTGCTGCACCTCACCACGGCGTCAGGAACCTCTGCCCTTCCGGGAACCCGAGCCGCTGGAATGGTGCCGTTGGTGCCATTTAGTCCCGCTGCCTCTGCTCAGGGACCTGCTGCTGGATGACCCTGAGGATGAGTGGCGGTGCCGTCTGGACCAGTGCTGACGTCTGGGCAAAGCCAATGATGACAATGAAGACTGGTGCCACGGTACCAAAGACTTGCAGTGCCTTTTCCCCGAAGCCAGCGAGCGGTGCTGGAACCTGCGCCTTGGTGCCACGTCGGAGTCCGAAGCGCGGGACTGTCCAGCTGGCAACATGGTCTTTGAGCGGTGCCGTCTCCGGGATTGGCTCCGGTGCCAAGAAGACGCGTTGGAGTCCGAAGAGGAAAAGGAGCTGTCCAGCTCAACTCTCTGACAGACGAGTGGTAGGCAGCCGTTGCTCTGGTGCCGGGCCTGCCCACCCTTCGGGGACACACATCGCAGGCTTGCCCTGGGATGCAGGCCCTCTCTCCCTCGGCTGAGGGAGGGTCAGAGGCATGGGCAGGGCCAGCAAAGCTCGAGCCGCTTGGAATGCCTCCGGTGTCGAAGGGTCCTACAGAGGGGCTCCCCCACTCACCAGAGTCGGGGAAGGTTCCCTCATGGACGATGCCAGTACTGGAGGCTGCTCACGCAGTTCCAGCACCTCCGGCCTCGACCTCAGCTGCTCCAGCGGTGCGGGGGAGGGAGAGCGCTCCACGCGCTGGCGCCATCTCTTCCTCAGCACCGGTGAGGCTCAGTGCCAAGATGCCCCCGGTGCCTTGGCGACACGCTCGGTGCCAAGGAGGCGTGCGGTGGCTCGGATGCCGGACAGAGCGCTGCCTCCATCAGAATCGCCTTCAGCCAGATGTCCCTTTCCTTCTGGGTCCTTGGCTTGAAGGCTTTCCAAATTTGGCACCTATCCTTATGATGCTGTTCCCCTAAACATTTACGGCAGCACTCGTGAGGATCACTGACTGGGAAAGCCTTCCCACAGCCAGTGCAGGGCTGAAATCCGGGTGAGCCCGGCAAGGCCGGGTTGCTTTGAGCCCAAGGACTCTCTAAATCCTACACTATACTACCCTAACTTAACTTTAAAACTAACTAAGTTTAACGAAGAACTGCTATACTAACTATAAAGAAGGGAAAAATACTTGTGGGAGCAAGCTGTTGTTACCGTCACCGTCATGGGCGGAAAGAAGGAACTGAGGGTTCGTGGGGCCGGTGGCGCCCTATGTACTGTGGCATGAGCGTGGTATTCCAGGGTGTGCCAAAGCCGGCCCTTTGGGATCTGCTAAGGGAAAGAAGTCCGGGAACCATGCAAAGGGGTGCGCACTCACCTATAGGGGAATGGATATGAGCAATCACTCGAAGACAGAACCGCACACTTACCTAGTCTTACAGGGCTGTCTTCGAGACACAAGCACTACAAAATCCTTGGGTTTATCGCCGTTCACTGATGGAGATGTAATATGATATATTTTCTCATCTTCGTTCACAATCCTTACAACCTCACAAGTTCTGCAAGTACATTTAGCATGCCATAGTTAGGACAGTTCAGGGCCTGAAGTGTGCAATAAACTTTTTAAAAACACTGCATCGGAAAGAATACCTTATGAATGTAATGTAAGCTGTTCAGTTTTCCTTCAGATTACTCAGGTAGTGCTAAAACTAGGCTGGCAACTAGTCTGCAGTTCTTTCAAGTTGGCCTTATGCCACAAATGATGTTACTTTTATGCTAAAAGGAGGCTAACAGCATGTTCTCAAAGAATGGAGGTGGAATGAGACCAAGTGAAAGAGCCGCCTTCTTTGCAACTCCTCAGCTTCTTATGTCTCTGTCCCCATCTCTAAAAAAAAACCCCAACCCAGTAAAGTTCCAGAAACTGCAGATGTTGAAACAAAGTAGTACAATGCTCTTACACATTGTCAGTTCCTCAAACTGCATTCAGTACTACTTCCTCAGTATCTAAATGTACCACCAAATCAGTGGATTTATGGCTGATTACAACAATTTATAACCCACTAATCGGCCCCTCTCTACCCCCTCTCCCGGTCTTTATTTTGCCCCTTTGACTAGAGGAGTGTTAACAGGCCACTTCACCTTTAATGGTCCCTTGAAATATGTGTTGATTACTGATGGTAAACAATCAATTCCAACTTGAATTTAGCTATGACATTTCCCAGACCTAAGAAGAGCTCTGGGTAAACTCGAAAGCTGCTTGTCTCTCTCTTACTAACAGAAGCTGGTCCAATAAAAAAATTACAACACCCATCTCACTCTTTCCCTCCCCTGTCAGCCATATCTTAACATACACAGCAAAGGCAGAATCCCAGGGGTGTGCTCCCCTGACAGATCTATTTCCCTGATGCATGAAGAGCTTAAAGCACTGACTGAAAGACTGCGCTGCGTGCAAGACTAGAAAATTTTCTCCAGAAACTTGTGGGCCAAGATCAAACTGGCTTTCTAAAGAACAGCTCCTCTGCCTGCAATGTCCCTGGAGCTCTGTGGGCCTCCAGACACTCAAAACTTGAATCTATTTCAGTCTTTTTAGATGTAGAAAGAGCATGTGATAGAGCATCTTAGAACATTCTCTTTGATGTTTTGCATAAATTTGGATGAAATTTGATCCAGTGAATCAAAATGTTATACTCTCATCCTAAAGCATCTGTACTAGTTTTTATTCAAAGTTGCCGAGTGGTCTGTTTAGGAAAAGCCACCTGCCAGGGTATCCTTACTTGCTCTCTTGTTAGAGCCACTAGCCACTTACCTTAGTGATTTACCTTTATTTCAACATATTCAATATGAAAACATACCTTCAAACCTGCTCTTTATACAAACAATATTTTTTGCTTTATTTCTACTCCTAATACATCAGCACTGAGCACTGGAGCCAATAGATCATTCTGGCCGGTCCTCTAGGCTATAGATTAGTTATAAGAAATCTGAAGCTCTGGGTATAGCGCCACATATGAATTTCACTTTTCTTCAGACTTTCCTCTTTGTTGGGCCCAAAACTTAGCCAGGTAGGCTGCAAGTCCCCTCAAAGCACCACTCGGAGCATAATCAGAACATTTATCCTCTGATAAAAGCCTTTAAAGATACAATGAATAACCGGAAAAGCCTACCCTTTTCCTTAAGTGGGTGTATCCATCTAATTAAAATGGTACCTATGGTACCTATGGTATTCTATGCTCTGTGACGGATATTAAGATCACAGAGTTTATTTGGATTAGAAATTACTCCAGAATTACTCTAAAACATAAAACATTTTTGGCATTTAGGAGACTAGGAGTTTCCTGATCTCTGACTTTACAATGTTGACATTCAGCTGTGTCACACTGAATTGGTCACACAGCATAAACATGTTTAATTAGAGCAGACTATGACTGAGCGAACTGTTCTGCCTTGCTTCTTGCACTGTGAATATACACTATTACCTATACGATACCCTTTATTTTACATCATGTTTGGGGCATGGAAGCTTGCTCATTCTTATATAGGACAACCTATGGCCCAGCCCCCTTCTATTGTCAATCGAGGGCAATCCCAATTTTAATCAAGAACAAAGGTTAGTTATCAGCAGAAACAAATATTGCCAGAAAAAAAAATATTGAGTTGCTCTTACAAGAAATGTCTGTCCCATTGCCTGCGGAGTCTGAAATCGGATAAAAGGCAGAAAGCTAGATTTGATGGTATTCTTACTTGCATTTCTACCTTGACAGACAAGATATCACTCTCCTCATGCGTGAATATTTTTATCTGAAATAAATGAACAGCATTTTAAAAATACAGAATGATGAACATAAATGGACAACTTCAGCAGCTTTTCACTTGGCAGGAGAACATGCAACATATGTCTGACAGGCAGAGAGATGCAGATGAGTATTCAAGATTAGTTTTTAAATCATTTTTACATTTAAAAATTATACATTTACGAAACCAAAGTTAATAGATGACGGTGTGATATCGTTCTAAGTGATTTTTAATTGCATAAACTGGGGTAATTGAATTGTTCATGAGTGATGAAGGCATGAGCATAAGCATCAATAAAAATCTGTATGTTGCCCCACATCAGCATGTATTCTGTATAAGCCAGTAATAGCACAGAAAAGCTGTTTCACAAATGTTTTAAGAGTTTTTAAATTTTTTGGTATTCCTCTACCTCTTAAGCCAGGTCAACTCTAAGCCAGGCTTAGGGTATGTGACAAAGCCCAATGCCTGTGTGATTTCTATAAACACTAGGACACCCTTTTCTGGCACAGAAAAAAAGCTTCAGAAAAGTCCTCCGATCTTCAGGCCACCTATTCAAAACAAAAAGCCAACTCCTGGGACCCCTCAGAAGTCCCCCATGTTCCACTCAAGTGCAGAGATATAAAATATTGGACTTAAAAGTCATGACATTTTTATATATAGAAAAGCTGTTATTGGCCCAGAATTCAATTTTGTCCATCCTGGGCGTTGAGCAGGTGAAAATATTGTAAATATTGAGGGAAAGAGGAGGGGCAAATACCCCATTTAGGGAGCGAAGGAAGAAACTTTTTTTGGCAGGTTGATTTTAAAAAAATAGTGATGGAAATCTGGAAATTCTGTGTTAGAATAAATCCTGTGGGAGACAGATTAGTGGGCACGGAGCATCTGGAAGTGGTGCTGCAATTTATTACATAGTTATCTTTACCATATATGTGGTGTGATATAGACACATGATGGCCAAGATTATCAGAAGTGACTAGTGATTTGCAGTTTTTGGGAGCCCAATTTCAGACATTGCAAAGGGGTTGGAGTTTCAAAAAGTGCCAGCCAAGATTTTTAAAAGTAACTAGTGATTTTGGATGATTTATTTTTGTATAGGCATTGTCTTATTAGATCAGATCAGTGATCCATTTAAGTTTCTTCTTAACTTCCAACATCAACAGTTCGAGGTTGGTCCTGAAACACACACCTGTTTCACAAACATTCATTTTTTGCTTTTAATCCTTATTATTAACTCTGGATGTTTCATTTCGCTCTGTGTTGAAGAATTATTTCCACACCAACACCTTCAAAATGTATTTCTGACTGGTTTACTAGATATTGTATTAAAATTACACTTCAGACTGTCTCATGTTTGCACAATACCTTGACTTGGTCATTTTGGCTGTAAATGGGATGACTCAGGCACCCAAAATAAGGCATGTCTGTCATTCTTTTCAGGATTGGGACCTTAGTGTGTGTCATAAAAGTTGTATTATAGTACAGACAAGAATTAATGTCATTAATCCTAAACACTCTCACCTACCCAAATTTTAATCTAGTGAAGGACTTCCTGAAAAGATTTAACCAATTTTCATTTTCAGTGATGCAAGATTCATGAGCATTACAAAACATGTTGCTCATGTATGCTATGTCAGGAGTTGGCTTATGGAGCATTTACCAAACAGCACAGATCTGTATGTTTTTATATTTTGTGTGTATTCACATTTATGAACAGAACACAATTACAACATGCCTCAATATAAAGTTTTAGCAAGACAAACCTTGGTACCTCGGACCTGGAATGCTTATAGACCAGTGGTCTAACTGTTAAGTCACAAGATGGGATACAGGTGGGGAGTCTATTATAAAATCAGACAATGGAACAGGATGAGTAGCTCCTTAAACATCTATCTATAATGTGTAGACAAAGAATGTTATCATGGGGAATTTCAATCTTGAGGACATATGCTAACGGTTTTATACTTCCATTAGTAAAACATCCTTGGAATTTATAAAAATTTTAGACAACAATTTTCTTACAAAAAAAGTATTGCAGGATAAGTCTATATTAGAACTCATTCTTATTGACAGGACAGGGTCCTGTGGAAAAAGTAATGTGAGCATGTAATTAAAGACTGTATCATATAACACATATGCACAAGGAAACCAAATTAAGATTGCACAGGCAACCTTAATTCTGGCATTTCCTAACTTTTGAGTAAAGTGCTTTGCAACCTTAATGTTCTTTTAATGTAAGTGTATTGTGACAGGGTCAGGACAGACGGCTACACAAGGGTGCTACTATTTGGAATCCGGGGTAGGTGGGTGGGCGCGAGCCCACCCACCGCTAAAGGCTCCCCCCGCAGCCTAGGGGCGGAGCCACTGGACCTGGGTCCAACTGATTACGGGGGACAACAGATGAAAAAACAGGAAAGGGCGTGGGGGTCACAGGTTAAGAAGAAGAGAGCCAGAAGGGGACATCGAGCAGAGAACCCCGGACAGCGCCCACTGCTCCTCAAAGGTGTCCAGGGAGCCAGCGGACGCCGCCCAGAGGAACTCTGCCCGGAGACGTGAGTTGACCAGGGAACGGAAATAGGCCCCACAGTCGCAGCAAGCCCCCCCCGCCAACCTCCTCTCCCTGGTCCTGTAGATGATTAGTTTGGCCAGGGCTAGGAGGAGGTTGACGAGGAGGTCCTGCGACTTCGTGGGGCCACGGATGGGGTGCGCGTGGATGAACAGGTGCGGGGAGAAGTGCAGCCAGAACCTCAACAAGAGGTTCTGGAGGAGCCGGAAGAGGGGCTGCAACCTGGCGCACTCTAGGTACATGTGCGCCAGGGTCTCCCTCACGCCGCAGAAGGAGCAGGTGTCAGGGTGGGAGGTGAACCGCGCCAAGTACACGCCCGTGCTCACGGCTCCGTGAAGGAGCCGCCAACTGATGTCCCTGGCGGGCCGTGGGGTCAAGGTGGAATACAGACTGGCCCACCGGGGATCCTCACCCTCCAAGGGTGTTAAGAGGTCCCGCCACTTTGTGTCTGGGCGGGACGCGAGGGCGAGGAGGTGAAGGGTGTGGAGCACGAGCGCATATAGATGGTCCCTAGGCGCGGTCTGGAAGAGGGCTGGCTGCAGGTTGAGCAGCCGGCTTGGGGCATAAGGATGGTGGGACTGAGGGGGTTCGCGGGGCCGAGGCCCGATGGTAAGCACCGGAGGGCCGGGGCTGAGGGGGGGGCGGGGAGCACCCTCCTGCAAGACCCGCTCGAGGTATGTCAAAGCAGTGGGGGGCAAGGCTGCCTTCACCTCCTGGAGTACATGTCGGGTGGTTCGAGGGGTGGAGAGCCCCATACGCCGAGCAAGCGCATGGGGGTCCACCCAGGCCCCCCGGGCGTAGTCCAGGAGGTCTCTGACCCTGGTGACTCCGGCCAGGACCAACTGCCGTTGCACCGAGGGGGCCTCCGCCACCTGCACACGCAGCTGGGGATTGTGTAGCAGGGGCTCCGCGAGGAGATCCTCCCCCTCGGTGACCGCAAGGGGCCTGGAGGCCGAGATGAGCCTCCAGGTCCGGAGGAGGTCCTGGTAGAAGACAGGCAGCTCGGAGAGGTCTCGCGGAAGGCCTCTCGGGTGGAGAAAAAAGAGCTGCCAGTTGTATCGGAGCCCTCGGAAGCGGCGGAGGGAGACGCGTGCCAAGTGGCTCCACGCTGGACTACCTGCACCATAAAGGAGTCTCTGCAGGGCCTGGAGGCGGAAGGTGTGGACCTGGCTGCGGATGCAGCACAGGCCCTGCCCGCCCTCCTCCAGGGGAAGACTCAGAATCCCTGCAGAGACCCAGTGCAGTCCTGGCCAAAAGAACTCCAGAATTGTCTTCTGGAGGTAGGCCAGGAAACTCGGGGTCGGGACCAGGGTGTTGAGCCGGTGCCAGAGCATGGACAGGACGAGCTGGTTGATCACCAGCGCCCTCCCCCGGAGGGAGAGGCACCGGAGCAGTCCTGTCCATCTCCGCAGCCGCTCAAACACCCTGCCCTCCAAATCCTGCCAATTCTCCGCCGGGGAGGGATGGGTGGCGGAGAAGTAAACGCCCAGATAGAGCAGCGGACCCGCGCTCCACCGGATGGCTTGAAGCGCGGGTGGGAGGGAGCTCGCCTGCCACCCGGCCCCTACCGTCAGGGCAGAGCTCTTGGCCCAGTTGACCGGGGCGGAGGAGGCTGCCAAGTAGACGGCCAGGCAGTCCTCCAGCCGCACCAGGTCGCCCGGGTCCTGGACGACGAGGAGCATGTCATCGGCGTACGCCGACAGCACCAGCCTTAGCTCTGGCTCACGGAGCACCAAGCCCGTCAACCTCCGGCGGAGGAGACGGAGAAAGGGCTCAATGGCCAGAGCGTACAGCTGGCCGGACAGCGGACAGCCTTGGCGTACTCCATGCCCGAAGCTGACCGGTTCGGTCAGGGTCCAGTTGAGCTTGACCAAGCACTCTGCGGAGGTGTACAGCACCCGGAGAGATCCCACAAAACGGGGTCCGAAGCCGAACGCCTGCAGGGTGCCCAGGAGATACCCATGGTCCATTCGGTCGAACGCCTTCTCCTGGTCCAGGGACAGGAGGGCGAACGACAGACCATCCCTACACACAAGTTCTAAGAGGTCCCGGACCAGATACAGATTGTTGAAGATGGTGCGGCCCGGGACGGTGTAGGTCTGGTCGGGGTGGACCACGTCCTGCAGCACGTACTTCAGCCGCAGCGAGACGGCCCTAGCCACTATTTTGTAGTCCGTGCCGAGGAGCGAGAGGGGACGCCAGTTCCGGAGGTCGCGGAGGTCCCCCTTCTTCGGCAGTAGGGTGAGCACTGCCCGCCTGCACGACAGGGGGAGCACTCCGCTAACCTCGGACTCGGCCCAGACGGTGACGAGGTCCGGGCCGAGGACGTCCCAAAACACGCGGTAGAACTCCGCAGTCAGCCCATCCATGCCCGGGGATTTATTGGTAGGCATGAGGCAGAGGGCTTCCGAGAACTCGGTCAGAGTGAGAGATTTCTCCAGCCGGTCCGGGTTGCCCGCGCTGATCGCGGGAAGTTCGTTCCAGAGCACCCTACAGGCGGCGACGTCGGTCGGCTCCGGGGAGAAAAGGTCTGCATAGAAGGCCCTGGCCCTTCCACGCATCTCCTCCGGATCCATGAGGGGGTGCCATCGGCAGCCAAAAGGCAGATGACATGCTTCCGGGCCCCCCTCCTTTTCTCCAGGGCGTAGAAGAAGCGGGAGCCGCGATCCATCTCCCGAAGGAGATGGATGCGGGACCGGACAAAGGCACCTCGGGCTCGAAGGTCCTCGAGGGCTCTAAGCTCCTCCCGCTTCTCCCGGCACGCTCCGCAGAGGGACGGATCATCGGGGCTGGTGGCCAATCGCCTCTCCAGCTCCAAAACCTCCCGCTCCAGCTGCTCTATCCCCACATCCCGCCGCCGGCTGGCCCCCCGAGTGTAGTCACGGCAGAAGAGCCGGGCGCGCACCTTCCCCATGTCCCACCATCGCCGCGCCGAGGGAAAGGCGCCTCTCTGCCCCCGCCAGGCCAGCCAGAACTCCCGGAAGGATGCCACGAAGCCCACGTCCTCCAGCAGGCTGTTGTTAAAATGCCAGTAGGCCGGCCCCGGCCTCTCCACAGTGAGAGAGGCCGTCACGGTCACCAGATGGTGATCCGAGAACGGGGCCGGCCGGACGCTGCAGGAGTGGGCCCATGCAAGGTGGTGCCTAGAGATGTAAATACGGTCCAACTGGGAGTGGCACGACCGATCTTCCCCCACCCAGACAAAAGCAAAGGTGATGTCGTCGTCCAGGTGGTGGTCGCGCCAGACATCCACCAGGGAGTGATGGTCGACGATCTCCCTGAGGACGTCCCTGGCGGCCAGGCACTGCTCCGTCCCCGTGCGGTCCCGCTCCTCGAGGGTGGTGTTGAAATCCCCGCCCAGGACCAGGCATTCTTGTGGATTCAGTGTGCCGAGGAAGGCAGCCGCCTGCTGGAAGAACCGCACCCGCTCCAGGCCCACGGTCGGGGCGTAGACGTTGACGAGATTCAACGCCAGCCCCTCCACGCGGACCCGGAGGTGCAGCAGGCGGCCCGGCACGACCTCGGCAATCCCCAGCACCTCGGGCTGCAGGTCAGGGGAGAACAGGGTGGCCACTCCGCCCGCGTGATCGGAGAGATGACTAAGGTGCACCCCGTCTCCCCACTCCAGCCGCCAGCTGGCCTCGGCGGCTGGGTCCGTGTGGGTCTCCTGCAGGAACGCTACAGAGTACCCCCCCTCCCGAAGGAAGGAGAGCACCTGGTTCCTGCGGAGACCCGTCCTGCAGCCCCTCGTGTTTAATGTACAGATGGTAAAGGGCATTACGAGGAGGGCTGGGGTGGATCCTGGTGGGCAGGAGCACTAGCGGTCCTCGTCGGGCTCCGCAGCAGCCCGTGGCTGGTGCCATAGATTTTGAGGACATCGCGAAAGCTGTGGGCCCGTTGGTAGGCCGCCACACCCTGCAGCCCGGTCCCTTTCCCCTCCTTCATAGTGGCCCTCACGGCCCGGAGGATGTGATGGAAGTCCCCCCAGCGCTGCAGAGCGAGCTGCACCTGGTTCCGGGCACCACGCGTGTCCCGGAGAAAGATGCGCAGCTCCTCACGCAGCTCCTCAGGGGGGTCGTCCTCTGGCTCGGCCCCCGCAGCAGCCCCATGGCCCTTTGGGGCGGGGGCTGGGGGGGATGGCAGCGGCTGAGGGAAGACAGCAGCCCCGAGTGGGCTGGGAGTGCTAAAGTCGAAAGCCGCCTCCTGGGAGCTCTTTAGGGGGAAGGAGACAATCCCAGGGGCGGCAGATGAATAGGAAGAGGGGTGGGGGGGAGAAGGTACGGGGACGGGAGGGGTGAGGTCAGGGGAGAGGTTAAGAGCGGGGAAGGGGTCGGGAGTTGGGGTAAGGGAGTGGTCGGGGGAGGGAGCAGAAAGGGGGTTAGGGTCAGACTTAGGGGTGGGGTCCTCAACCAAGACGGCCGGGTTGGTGGAGTGTGCAACCTCTTGGCTGGGGCCGGGCGCTGAGGGGGTGGCTGTAGGCCAGATGTCCTCCGGGGGGCCAGACTCTAAGGTCACAGCACCCCCGGTTTCAGGGCCCCGTGAGGGGGCGGCTGAGGAGGCTTCAGGGGGAGGGAGGCCAGCTGGCCCAGAACAAGGGGCGGGGCATCCGGTGGCCTGGGGCTCGGCCTTTCGGCTCCCGCCGGCTCCTCAGGGGCTGTGGCGATGGGCCCCACCTCCCCAGCATGGAGGGTAGAGAGGCTGAGGGGGGCCTCGGTGGTGGGGGCAGGGGAGGCAACTGAGGACAGGAGGGAGGGGGAGAGGAAAAGCAGTTCAAGGGTGCCCTGCCCTAGGCCCCCCACACAGGGGGCGGGGTCATCCTCCCCCGGGCAGGCCGGGGTCAACCCCAGGGAGTCAATCTCCTCCATTAAGGAGGAGAAGAAAGCCCCCCCTGCCACCCCGAGGTCCTCTCCGGCACCAGCAGGGGGCTTGGGTGGCATTGGGGCTGGGGGGGCTCCGGACGAGGACTCCTCCGGTAAGGACTCCAGGGGGGCGATGGTGTTGCGCACGTCTGCCACCACGACTTCCTCGGTCGGTGCCACCCGCTGGGCTCCGGCAGGGGGCACGGCGGCAGGCCCAGCCCCAGGAGCTCCCCTCCGCTTAGCCTTATGAGGGCTCTCACTCCCCTTGGCCGTGGGCTGGAGGGGGGGCTGGGTTCCGGCCTTGCGCGTCCCGCGCCTACCCTGCGCGAGCACCCAGCCCTCCAAGGTGGAGGGTCGGGCAGCGGGGGCGAGGGCGGGGGGCAAGAGGACAGGAGTCAGGGTGTGGGGAAGCAGAGGTGGGGCAGCAAGAGAAGGAGAGGCCTACTCCCGGGGCATGCCCCCTCCGATGCCCGACCCTGCCGGCCCTGGCTCCCTCCCCTCCGCGGGCCCTGCTGGACTGCTCCGGGCATCAGCGGGGCCCGTCAGCTCGCTCGGGCGAGCCGGGGGGGGCGCCCCCGGGGCCCGAGCGCAGGTGACAACTGCCGGCAGAGGGGGGGCGGCCACAGGGACCGGCCGGCTGCTGGGGGCGCCGCTGATGGTCTGGCTGGCGCCCTCCTGGGTCCCGGGGGTCCCGGGCCTCCCTCCTTGCCGGGCCAGGGGGCAGTCCCTCCGAACGTGCCCCGCCGCCCGGCAGAGGTAGCACCGGGCCTCCCCCGAGGCGTAGTGTACCCGGTACTGGGCCCCTTGATGGGGCACCAGGAATGACCCCTCGAGCGCCTCTCCGCCACGCGCCACCACCGGCAGCAGCTGGAGCTGTACCTGCCGGCGGAACGAGAGGACGTGGCGGAGGGCGGGGTACTTGCAGCCGAGGGGAAGCAGGCTGATGGTGGAGAGGGGCTTCCCCAGGGAGGCAAGGAAAGGCAGAAGGGCGGCATTGGGGAGGAAGGGCGGAACGGAGGACAGGACCACCCGTACGCCCAGGTCCTCCAGGGGCTCCACGGGGACGTGGATGCCCCCCACTGCCAGGCCCGTCTCCACCGCCTCCTGGGCGGCGGCCTCCGAGGCAAGGAAGAAGACCACCTTGCCATACATACGGGAGGCCGCCACCACGGCCGTGGGCCCCACCACCCGCACCATCGCCCGCACGTACGTTTCCACGTGGGGCGAGGCAGGCACCAGGAGGCACCGGACCCCATGCCTCCTGGTAAGGGTGGGGAAGGGGCCCCGGCCACCTGGGATGTTGCTGGAGGCGGTGGTCAGGGCAGGTGTCTTGGCAGCGGCAGGTGGGGGGCCCGCGGCCACCTGGGCGTACACCCTGGGGGCGCCGCCGCCCCCAGAGCTGGTGGAAGGGACAGCGGGAGGGGATAGAGGGAGAGGAGGAGGGGCCCCAGCCACAGGAGGTGTCGCTTTTTGGGCGGGGCCTTTGCCCTTCTTTTTACCCCCCTGATTTTTCCTCCCGACCGAGGGAGCGCCCCCCAGATTAGGGGGGGCAGGAGCCGTGGTGGCAGCAGAGTCCCTGGCGTCCCCACCAGAGTCGTCCTCCGCCCGCACCTGGGGAATGACTCACGGCGGCTCAGCAGGGGCAGCAGGACCGGTTGTTGAGGGCAGGGATGGGGTTTCAGGGTGGGAGGGAGGGGCAGGAGTGTCTATGGGGGGGGTCCCGGTCCCAGGCACACCCGCCATATTGGGAATGGGTGGGAACGGTTCGTTGGGGGGGGGTAAAGGAAAGGGAGGGAGAGTATGGGGGGAGGGGAGTGGAAAAGGGAGGGGAAGGGATGGGGTAAGAAGGGGAAGGAGGGGGAAGGGGAGTGACCGCTCCTCCCTGCTAGGCTGGAAGCAGGGGAGGAGGGCACCAGCAGAGGGGATAAGTCAGGGGATCAAGCCAGGCAGGGGCGCAGGGGGTAATGCACTCACCAGCCCAGGTGGAATGTCGGTGGCTCCTCCGGCTGCATGGGGAGGGACGGGGGGGCTGGGGTGTCAAATGAACTCAGGAAGGGGGGGCAGTGTGCGAAGGGGGGGTCAACAAAACTAGGGGAGTCAATTAAGGGAGGGGAGGGCCATGGGTGCTGCCGGAGCACGTGGGCCAGAGGAGGAGGGGCTACAGCAGTGGGGGAGGAGAAGGGGAGGGTCAGGGTCCCCCAAATGTGGGGACCAGGGCAGGGGGGGTAGCAGCAGGTGAGGGGCAGGGGAAAAGATGGGGCAGGGGTGCCCCCAAACACAGGGGGCACAGCAAGGGGCAGCAGCAGCAGGGGAAGGGGGCTCACGGCAGCGGAAGGGGGAAGAGGCAGCCAGCCAAGGGAAGGGAAAGTGAAGGGGCCCAGCTGGTTCTGGCCCTGGAAGCAACTGCAGGGGGAGGGTGGAGGAAGTAGCTGGGGGAGGGTGGTGGTGGGAAAGGTGGAAGGCCACACACACTCACCCCCTCCCTCCCAGCTGGGAGGGAGGCTCCCCAGCAAAGCCCTGAAGCAGGGGTAGCAGGAGCAGCAGAAGTAGGGTCCCCCAAAAGAAGAAAAGCAGCTGCAGAAAAAAAGAAGGGGGGCTAGGGCCAGACCGGGGGGGGGCTAAGCAAGGGGACCTGAAGGCATGGATCTTAGCCCCAGGCTCAGCAAAGCCTTATTCCCTGGGTGATTCAGCTGGGGCTGCTTAGGCAGTTAGGCCACCTGGGGCCAATCAAGGAGACTGCCCCAGCACTTAAAAAGCCTCCAGCTCAGGCAGGCAGTTGTGGGTTGTGGAGTTTGGAGTGAGGAGGAGTGGAGGACGGAGGTTGGAGTTTGCAGATGGGATAGGGATAGGGATAGGGATAGGGATAGGGATAGGGATAGGGATAGGGATAGGGATAGGGATAGGGATAGGGATAGGGATAGTTTGCAGCTTGGAGCGGGCGGGCTGCAGCCGGCAGCCGGTGATCTACAGCGGCTTGGGGCTTTCCCCGTTGAAGCACAGCACCGGGGCAGAGCACCCAGCTGGGGGAGCAGGAAGTGGACCACGGACTACTCCAGGGCAAGTAGCCGTACCCCAGGGCAGAACCGTCCCCGTCCCCTCCCCGGAGCCTTTCCCCGGCTGCACCACCGGCCGGGCCGGGAGAGCACGAGACCCACGAGGGCGGAGCATCTCCCCCTCCCACCCCCACCTTGCCACAGTATGCGATAGTCTATAGGTTCTTATACTGTTCCGCTCAGTGTAGTATACCAGGGTGGGATTCACACAGGTAAAATCAATGGGCATTAAGAAACCTAACTACATTGGTGAGATTCATAAGGCTATTTAGGCACCTAACTCCCATGGATTTCAATGAGGAGCTAAATGCCTAAATACCTTTGTGAATCCCAACCTGAGCACCTTCCAGAAGTGCATTAAGCCACATGACTAACTTTTGACATAATATTGTTTATTCTCTCTCTCACCCTCTCTCCAGGAGGAGAATTGTGTGCACGGTGGAGTATTTTTGGAGGTTTATGCTTATGTTTTTCTTTAAATATATATATTTCTCTAGGTTTGTATTAGAGCTGTCCACACAGAGACTTTGTCCACAGCAGGCTAGTATATACTGCAGATTTACACCCCAGCACTAAGTCTTCATATGGACAAGTCCTTAGAGAAGGCAAGTGGAAGTTAGAAGCACTCAGACTAAATGTTTAGCCTGTTAGCAGTATGTACTGTGCCTTTAAGAGCAGAGCATATGTTAGAGGGAAACAGCCAGGGATTAGTGAGAACAGGTTGGAGGCAGTCTAGTGGCAGCTTCACCAGACACACAGCTAAAAGCTCTTGGCTCTCCTTTAGCTTACGTAACTCTGTTCTAATTCTTTAATTCTTAGACTTTCTCCTTATGAATTCACAAGATAACACATGGTACCTGTGGGGTACAAGCGAGGACAGAGAAAAATGGACTTGGTACAGGAATAAAGGAGACATCATGGAGAGGGAATAACTAAAAGCCCCAAGGGGTTGAAACTGTCAGGTAGTTCAGCAGACCCTTGGAAGGGATTCAAACAGAGTTTTGATATATAAATGCAAGCTGCTGGCTCTGCTGAGAAAGAAGACCAGCAGAAAACATCAATTTCCTTAAATATTTCAGGAATTGAGGCAGTGGGTATCTTTAATAGCATGCAACTAAATCAGGCAGACAGCAAGTTATGACACAATTCTGCAGACATTTGAAGAATATTGTATACCTTACAAGACTGAAACATTTGAAAGGTGTAAGTTTCACCTTGGAAGACAAACAGGAGGGAAGGAGTGTCCTTTGAACTGAAGAATTCGTAATGAAGCTGATACTAATGAGCTAAACCTGCAACAATATGGACAGTTAACAGATTCAGTTATGAGGGATCAAAATGGAATTGGAATCGAAGATCCAAAGCTGAAAAAAAAGAGTGTTGGATGATACAGAGCTTTGGATAAAGCAGTAAGACCGTGTCAGGCAGCAGAAATCACTCCAAACAGAATAATACAAATGGATGGAAAATAGGACACTACCATTCCGGATAGAGTGACAAAAGAGAAAAAAAATCTGGCAAACAGTAAGTCAGGACAGAACAAAAAACACAGAGGGGCCTGAAAAAAGCAAAGCATGAGACTTTGCAAGGGAAATCTTCAAGGACTGCACAAGATGTGGACAAAACCACAGACTTCAACGATGCTCAGCTTTTGGGAAGCAATGCAATATTTGTAAGAAATACGTTCCTTTTGCCAAAATCTGCAACTAGGATGAACAGCTGCAGAAGAGGAAGCAAAACATGCATGATGATGCAATAATCCAGGAAGAGAGCTGGGAGAGCAACACAAAAGAGTTCTGTCTAGGACAGTGGTCTTCAACCTGTGGTCTGTGGACCTCCAGGGTCCACAGACAATGTCTAAGGTTTCCAAAGGGGTCCGCACCACCATTTGAAACTTTTTAGGGGAGCACAAATGAAAAAAGGTTGAAAACCACTGATCTAGGAGCTGTATCTTAAGAGGATGGAACAGATGAATGGACAATTTCCTTAGATCCTAATGGGATTCTTATAATCTACAAATTGAACACTGGTGCTTAGGTAAACATTGTTTCAGATATTGGCTTTAAAAGGTTAAAGAAGAAACCAGGGAACATGGTGAGCAAACAGGCTAAACTGAAAGTTTCTAATGGGGAATTCATTCCTACTAGAGCTCCAAGTGTACTAGAACTGAAGGTAAAAAATATGGCTGGCACAAAGTATTTTACTACTTTAGATGCATCGTCTGGATTCTGGCAGAGTCCCTTAGATGAGAGGAGCTCCAAATTATATACTTTTATTGCACCATATGGAAGATGCTGCTTTCTCAGATTACCGTTTGGTCTAAAATCCACTCCAGAAGTCTGTCTTAGAACTGTGCAGCACATATTTGAGAGAACTGAAGGCACAGAAGGGTAGATAAATGACATTTTCATCTGTGGCAACACAATAGAGGAACACAATTATAGGTTAAAAAGAGCATTGGACAGGGCTAGAGCAGAAAGCCTGAAGCCAAATAAACAAAAATGTAAATTCAGGTTCAGAGAAATTACCTATTTAGGAGAAAGGTTAACTGAATAAGGCAGATGTACTGATCCTACCAGAACATAAGCTATAACAAATACACCACATCCAGAAAATAAGGAGGCAGTACAGAGGTCCATGGGAATGGCTCATTTTTTAGGTAATTTAAACCTAATTTGGCTGCAAAAACCAGCAACGTCCATGCACTCGCACAAAAGAAAAACCAGTGGACATGGGATGCTAATTTGGTCAAAGAGTTTGGTAATTTAAAACAACTGTTTCAGAAAGCCCCTATTCTAAGATATTTTGACAGCAGGAGGCAGACCAAATTGTCCACTGATGTCTCCAAAGAAGGCATAGGGGCTGTATTGCTACAAAAGTATGATGAGCATGGAGACCAGTGGCATATGAATCCAGGGTTCTTACAAAAACAGAATGCCACTATGCCCAAATTAAAAAGGAAACTTTACCTCTGGTGCATGTTTGTAAAATAATTAATGTATTTATTTATAGAAGATGAATTGTTGCAGAAACAACATGGTTTATGGCCCTGGGACAGCCTGCCACAGACTGAGTAGGATATGGGGAGCCCAGGGCTTTCAGGGTCCAGGGCTCTGGAGCAGCCTGCCACTTGGACTGCTTCAGATTTGAAGAGCCCACAGCTTTCAGGGTTCATGCTTCCAGGACAGCCTGCCAGATGAGGTTTCATTCATAAAGCTAGGCTTCACTCCCTTTTCTTGGAGAGTGTGATGGGGTATATAAACTCCTCACTGGACAGGAGGGGGTTAAGGAGCAACTCTGGGCTCGGGAGGCCCCACCCCTCTGCCCATGCTGAGCATGCTCAGGTTGGAGGCAGGGTTTAAAAGACTGCCAGGCTGCTCAGTCACATGCTGGCAGGCCAGGGAGAAGGACACATGGACGCTCCAGGGCAGGCTGCGACCTGATTCCTCCACCAAACCAGGGAATGGGGGGAGCCACAGCTCTCAGAGACTGGGACCGGTGTCAAATCCTAGAAGGCAGTGCCCCCCCTGCATGGATGGTGGCCAGCTGGGATGTAGAATGAGGTAGACAGTGACTCAGGAGAGCAGATTTGAGGCTGATGCAAGGCACTGTCAGGTGAGCAAAGCTGAAACAATCTCTGAAGGCCCAGGGTCAGAACCCAGTGGAATGGGAGGACCTGGGTTCCCTACCCTGCCCAGGAGGTGGAGCTGCCATACATGAGCTGTACCCACCCAGTAGGCGAAGCTGCTGCTGGAGATGAACCATTGGGTGTAACTGTTGCCTTGGGCTCTAACTGCTAAGCAGGAGATGTTGCCTCCCACCCACAGAAAATTTCAAAATTTTTGTTTTCCCTTCCTAATCAGAACTAAGCCAAATTTTGAAATATCAAAGTATTCCATGAACTGGAATACCTTTTGTCTGCCCAATTCTAATAGTGAGCATAATCTGGCCCTCCAAATGTAGTATATAAACTTATATATATATAGTATATGAAGTTGGCATGCGACTATTCCACAGTTCTGTACTTACATTATCCAGAGTGTGGGTTATTTCCCATCCACATTTTGTTGCCAAGACTGTCAGCGTGGCTACATTGCTGTAACTCAAGTATGCCTGAAATGTAAGATGTATGATTAAAAACAAAGGGCTGATATAAAAGAGACTCTCATTACTGTCATGTGTAGTAATATGTACCAGAGTTACTCCAGAATCACAAATCAGGCAAATGTTTTTTTCCCCCTTAAGTGGTCTTCTTCCAGAAAACACAGTCCAGTAGTTTCTGAATTAAATACTTTCAATAGCTGGATTATGTTTTCACATGGCTGAGGCAAAAGAACCTTAATAAAAAACCACTAATTTGGGCTTCTTTGATAGAAAAAATAGAGCAAAAAAATCCTCTACTGCCAGAGAGACAATACTTCTCACCTCTGAGGCTACAAAATTAATGGTTTCCTTCATTTTCCTTATAAGTAGTTAAAATCTGCTAGCAAATTAACCTCTTCACTGCTGTCAGATTGTGCACATATTTTGGTAGTTGCTTGAAAACGGAAGGTGGAATCAGAGGAGTGGATGTCTGGATATGCCTATTACTTGTTTGACAACACTGGAGAAGTACGTGTCCTGGATGGAGCTGATATTTAGAAGTGGTAAAAAAGAGAACGTACAGTTCAAGAATCTTTAAAGACTTGTTTTGATTTAATATTAAACAAATCTTGATTATTCATTTTGTTAAGATCTACTGTCTGTTAATATTTACTTTCCTGCAGAAAAAAATTTCAACGTCCACAGAATTCACTCCAATGGTGACACATTCTAGTGCTGCCACAGTTAATGGCAAATAATTTCCTACATTATACATCTCCAATTATTAGATTTATAAAGTCAGAAGGGATCATTATGATCATCTAATCTGATCTCCTGCACAATGCAAGCTACAGAACCTCACCCACCCACTCCTGTAATAGAACCATGACCTATGACTGCGTTATTAAAGTCCTCAAATCATGGTTTAAAGACTTTAAGGTACAGAGAATCCACCAGAAAGTGAGCAGTGCCCCTGCTACAGAGGAAGGTGAAAAACCCCCACGGTCTTTGCCAAGCTGCCCTGGGGAGGGGGGGATTTCTTCCTGACCCCAAATATGGTGATCAGTTAAACCCTGAACATGTGGGCAAGACTTGCCAGCCTGACACCCAGGAAAGAATTCTCTGTAGTAACTCAGAATCCCACCCTATCTAACATCCCATCACAAGCCATTGGGCTTATTTACCACTAGTAATCTAAGATCACTCAAATACCAAATTAGGCTGTCCCATCATACCACCCTTTCCATAAATTTATCAAGCTCAGTCTTGAAGCCAGCTAGGTTTTTTGCTCCCACTGCTCCCCTTGGAAGGCTGTTCCAGAACTTCACTCCTCCGATGGTTAGAAACCTTTGTCTAATTTCAAGTCTAAACTTCCTGATGGCCAGTTTATATCCTTTTGTTCTTGTGTCCACATTGATGCTGAATTTAAATAACTCCTCTCCTCCCCTGGTATTTATCCCTCTGATGTATTTACAGAGAGCAATCATATCTCCCCTCAGCCTTCTTTTGGTTAGGCTAAACAAACCTAGCTCTTTGAATCTCCTCTCATAAGGTAGGTTTTCCATTCCTCGGATCATTCTAGTAGCCCTTCTCTGCACCTGTTATAGTTTGAATTCATTTTTCCTAAATATGGGAGACCAGAACTGCACACAGTATTCCAGATGAGGTCTGACCAATGCCTTGTATAATGGGACTAACACTTCCCTATCTCAACTGGAAATACCTCGCCTAATGCATCTGAGGACCGCATTAACTTTTTTCACGGCCACGTCACATTGGCAGCTCATAGTCATCCTGTGAATGACTATTATTTATTTACTTTTAGATTAAATTAAAAGGACATAATGAAACATCAGGGAGCCACTGGGGTTTTAAAAAAACCCAACAAAAACTTAACTACAATTTTATTATTCTGTAATAAAATAACACTAAGAATTTGTATGAATACACAAAATAATGGAAATTCAGGGTCAGCATTGCTAATCCATTCTCAGTTCACCCCAGGTATTGCTGCAAAAACACTATACACATTTATCCACTCTTTTGACATTACTGCAATGCCTAGGTAAAGCAGGCCATGTTAAGAACAGTTTGGGCAAGACCTTTAGCATTGTTTTAACAAGTCCAAATGTACCCCAAAGACTATGTATGTGGATGACTTCAGATGATGTAAGTATTACCTGGTTGCTTCTATCCCAGCAAGCAGAGGAAGGAATGTCTTCCTTATTGGAGAGAACGTATTTTCTGAAATGTATATTAAGTATACAAGGAGGTCAAAACAAATAGCATTTATTCTCTTTGCCTTTCTGTCAGCATACAATCATAAAAACCACTTACGCAGTACTCAGCATCTTCTGAGTGCTTTACAAATATTAACTAATTCATCCTCACAATAACAAGGTGAGTTAAGTAAGCATTAGCTCCTTTTTCCTCCCAAAAAAGATGGGGGAACACACAAAACAGCCCAAATATTTCTTGACATAGGTGAATAGTTGCCATTGGTTTCAGTATGACTTAGGCAAACAGGATCAGGTTCAGAAATGCTAAGTAACAATAGCCATTGCATCTGAGAAGGCTCAAAATAATGGGCAAATACTCCTGTTTTCACAGTATATGTCAAGAAAAAAAAAGTTCACTTCTGCCATCTTATGAAAGATAACTTGGTACTGAAAACTGTCTTTGAAATTGATTTATACCTGGTTAGTCTAATCTTCCTGCGTGCAATAGCTCCATGATATCTTCTCAAACCATCCTTCACAAGAAACAAAACAGAAATAATCTGACTGAATTATGATCCATTCTACTTTGATAATGGTGTGCAAATAAAAGACCATTAAAGATTATTTACTAAAAGGGACATTGTCATATACCAACTCTAGAGTGTGTTCTTTAAACCCCTCTCCAAAAAATAACTGCACTTATTACAATAGAATTGGTCAATTATTTTTAACATGATAGTATCCCTTTAAATGAGCAAAAATAAACTAAGTACCAGTCTGGAGTATTTTAGTAGCATAAGTGCTGGTACATGGACTTTTACTCAGAAACAACAGAGAAGTGCAATGCTAGACATTCTGTACTTGCCAAAAATAAAATATTAATCCAAGGAACCTTCTATACAGTGCTCAGAATGGGAGGAAATATTTGAGGGATTTCTATATCACTTTAGCTTGTGTCTGAGTTTGAAAGCAGAGTGTAGTACATTATGACAAGTTGGGAATGAGCACTCCACAGTAGGCTTGCACCCCACAAACTGATTCTTCATTCACTACTTTCTTCCATTGCTATTCTATTTAGAACAGAAATTGCAAAAGAAACTAAGTAATTTAGCACAAATCCCACTGAAAATCAATGAGACTTGTGCTCCTGTGTGACTAAGGTACTTTTGAAAATATCACACAATCCTATTTTAGGCTGTTAATCTGCATATTTTTTCTTGTTCAACTGAAATAGAAAGAAGCTTTTTTAAATTTTAGCTTCAGAGCTAGTACTCAGCTCCTCTTAGAAAAAAGGTAGTGGGGTGAATGCCCTGTGAGCTGTTGCTTAGTTGAAGCTTTGCTCCTCTGGTGAAAGTTAAAATGCCATGGCATTTTTTTTTTTTAGAAGAGTGGACATAATGCTGAGGTAGGAGTCAGCTTTCCCTCTCAAAAGAAGATAGAGTTTAATGTGCAAGGCAGTACTTAGCCCAGTGCTGAGTGTGCATGACTTCTCATTTCCTTATAAAGTCATTACCCTACTGGTCATTAATTCACTATTTTAGTAGCTTTTTTATTCCTGCCTTTGTACTTTATAGAATTCTATGGTAAGAAAAATAAGAGCTAACGAAAGATTACATCATAGCAAATTCTTCAAAATAGCAGTTTTATATTCATGAAGGTTTAAAAGCTCCATGAACTATTTTAAGGTCTCCATGTACTTGAGCTGGGATTTTCCAAGGAGCCAAAGGGAGCTTAGGCACCAATTCCCCTTGAAATTCAATGGGACTTGGGTGCCTGACTCCAGCAAGTGCTTTTACAAATCCTCAGGCTAATTAGGAGATGTTCAGTTATCCTGCAAGCTTTCTCAAGTTCAGAATATCCTCTTGAGGAGGAGGAAGAGAAAGTGGTTCAGTGTGTAACCTTGTTTAGCCCTTCACGTCCTCAGAGTAGCTGCTAGTGGTTGGCTGTGTGATATGCATTATTTTGAGTTGGACGATATAAGCCATGTATATATTCATTCTTTCTCTCATGTAAAGAGCTGACCTTTGTAGTGGGTTTGACTCTGGGAAAGGTGAGGAGCTCTCCTTTGTCATTTACAGCATTAAAAATGAGAAAAGCGCTGTTAATGTGCCGCGGATGGCCCTTGGTCCACTCCTCACAGTTGTAGGCCTCAACACGAACACCAACCTCAACACTGAAAGAAGAGTTTAAATGAATTATTTAGCCACCATGGGATGACACAGAGGCAGCAATGAGACAAACATAATAACCAGAGTTGTTATACACTTCTTGGGTACAGGGAATAACAGTGGGGGAAATCTGAATATGCCAGATATACAAACAATAAACGATTCATTTGCTATCTGGAGACAGTCTCAGCAGTGATGTAAAAGTTGAAGTAAAAGAGAAATGTCAGGACTAAAATGGGCAGAAAATGGACTGAAGTAGCAAAGAAGTGTAGGGGCTTAGATACATACTGATGAGCAGAGTGTGGGAACTGAGGGCTGGGGGAAAAGAGCAAGCTTGCACTCATTTGGCACTCAGATGTTCAAGAGGAGGGTAACTCACATCAAGCTGGTGTTCTGTGGGGACCAAATTCAACCCAAATTCAGAAAGGAGTAGCAACGGGAGTTACATCTATTTCCAACAGACACCTATTTACTCCAGAAATGTTGGCATGGCACAGTATAAGCCATGGTTCTCAAACTATTTACCACTGTGGGCTGCATATACAGCTCTCTGTGTTATGTGGGCCACATCCACACAACATATATACTATCTGTATGGCTCTGAGGATGTCACATGGACTGCAGCTGTGTGCTGATTGGGCCTCGGGTTGAAAACCACTAGTATAAACTAAAGTTGTGGGAGGGACTGCTGTACTTATACCCTCCTGTGGCTCCTCCTCCTGCCTTCTTAGGGCAACATCCTTTGGTCTAGTGGAGCAGTGCTTATCACTGGACATGGGGTAGAAGTGGGGCAAAGATGGGTTTAAGCCACGTTGACATTCCCCGTCCCAGGCTGGCTAGGGGACTGTCAGTTCCCTGGAGTCATTTACTTATCTCAGGCCCCAAGGAGTCATTCCAGTAGCTGGGGATCTGCCGGGCAAAGCAGTATTGCAACCACACATACTATTTGCTAAGGTTCAGAAAGGGGGTCATGATGTAGGAGCCTCTATAGTGGTCTTAAGTCACTGAAAGATTCCCCCACCATGGGGGGATCCCCAAGAGGAAGGATCCACTGTGCTTAAGTCTGCTTTATGCCACAGGAACTGGTACGACGCAGACTTACTTTGAACTCAAGCATCGGGCTCTTTCATTATGCTAAATAAATGCTTGTTACAATATTTTGTTATGCACACTCATATTCTGCCCATCTTACAACCAGTAACAATTGGTATAAAGGTTTCCATGGAAACTGCACCCATTTAGTCCAGGCTGCATGTGGCTGAGTATAACACTAGAGGTATTCACCCTCCCCTTTTTCCAAAACAAGAGTTTTGCAACCAGGAACCAGGGCCTGGACTCTGCAATAAGCACCACACAGATAGAACCTTATACCCACATGGAGTACACTGCAGGGTCAGGGTCCAAATGACAACAATGTCCCTCTGGAGCGTTGGAATTCCTTTGGATTGCTTAGCATGACACTTGTAATTAAGGATTTGCAGAACTGGGATGTCAATCACTAGAAGGTACAGATGATCTTTTAGATTTGAATAGAGAACACAAACAATAAACAAGCTTCAACTATTTTTCTATTCAGTGAGAAAAGCAGAACTATTTCTTCATTAAAAACTTGATAAGGAAAATCCCAGCAACGGTAGAATCTGAAATATTCAGCAGAGCTTGTGTTGTAGAAGAGCAGAGAGACAAGCACATATTGTAAATAGTTTTACCTTTTCTGAAATGTGTTGTTAACTATTGCTTTGAAGATCAGGCGATCACCAACAGTGGAGGGTCCCCGGAATTTAAACATATCAACTGATTTCAAGGTAGGATATGAATGACAGAGACGGCTGAATGAGAAAGCAGAAGAGACACAAAATGGACTTTATGGTCTTGTAATTCTTTTTTCTATATTGGTACAGCAGAGGATTATTTGGCATACATACAGTAATGAGGTCTGCACAAATTAGAAGTTTACCATGCAAACCGAATTTAATCCATAGGCTTCCCATAACTAACAGCATGTTCAGCTATATGATAGCAAAGAATTTGGGTCTCAAAAATAATACCACTTCTACTGTGCTGCTTTATTTACAATGCACTTTACAAACATTTAACTAATTAATCCTCATTCCTTGTTATAAACGTCAATTTGGCCCAGATTATGAAGCCCTTTAGTCTCATTTAGTAGTACCTTACTTCTCAAAGAGCCCCACTCATTTCAACAGGGCTACTTGTGGAGTAAGATATTGTTCAGTGTGAGAAAATAGTTCAAAATCTGGTCCTATTAGAGTAAGTGAAACTTGCTCAGAGCCAAAGACAATGTATCTATGTAAGAACTTCAGTCCATACATCCTTTTTAGCACTGATGGTTTCTGTACATTTATCAGAAATTAATATAGCTTTTGTATATGATTACATGAAACATTAATTAAAAATTCATCCAAATATAGTCTGTACTATTTTGCAATGACATTAAGGAGATAGGTCTTTTTATTGGTCTGATTTTCTAAAAGTTGCATGCAATTACTGAAGTTGAGTCTGGAAATTGGGTTTCTAAAGATGCAAATAGCCAGTTAGATGTACAAATGGCCATTTGTCCATGCAGAAATCCAAAGTTGCATTGCTAAACTTTTAAAAATCAAGGCTTAAAAGTATATTAATTTAATATAAATTCTCTTGTTATTGTTGTTTACCTCATCCTTCCATCCCCTTTACCTTTCTGTTGTTTACTACACTCACTAGTCTCGCCTTTTCTCAGTTTAGGTCCTGATCCTGAAAACGCTTAATCACATGTATTACTTTGCTCACCTGAGTTGTCCCATGGGAGCCTGGCAATCCCACTGGATTACTTAGAATTAGAATTGCATTTGTAATTAAGTAGTTGCAGGATTGTGGCCTTTAAATTTGTAAATTCTTGCAGTGGGCACTGTCCCATTGTTCTTCACATCCCCAATCCTGACTGGGGCCTCTCTGTGCTACTGCAGGATAAATAATAACAACAATGCAATTTATTTCCTGACTCGAAAGGGCCACATTCTGCCCTCATGCATGTGCATGAAATTCCCATCAAATTCCATGAGAAATGCACATGCATATATGAGAACAGAATTTCATCTTACATATTTTTAGCCTAGAAATGACAGTTTTGTAGTAGTCTCAGCTCTTAACTCAGCTGCAATCTTTGTTAACTAATATACCAGTATTGTTAAATGTGTACAATTATCTGCTGCTAATTAATTGAATGAAGCATCTTTATAATAGGCTAATACATTCAAATGACTTTGTAATTTCATTAGAAATAATTTGCTCTTCCTATTTAAAATGCTAAATGAGTATCTCATTTACAACACCCACAGTAAAGATACAACATTACCAAAAATACAAAGAGGACGAAAGGACATGATTTTTTTTAGAGGGATTTTTTCCTAAATACTAAGCTCTATTTTCCTAGAAAACTAAGCCCTGAATACTTTTATTGTTAATACAAAATATCAGAAAGGACAGGCCTGGTTCAACTGGTTCAAATAGTCCAGTCCAATTTTCAGAAAGAGGAAATAACCTTTTGAAAAACCTTTGTATGGATGTTTTAAATTTATTCTTCAAGAATTGCTTTTCCCCCCTCTCCCCACTCTTTCCCCATCTCAACCTGTGGTCATAGCAACTCTAACTGGTACCTACAAAGGTCAGATTGTTGCCATACTAATTGTTGGTGTACAAAAGGTTTGTAGTGAGGCCAGCTATTTCTCAAGCATTAAATACAAGCTTTCTGTTTCCATCCAATATTGTCTCTGCCATGAGACAATTTTCAAACCTGGTAAATTATGTTCAACATTCACAGTTTCAGAGAAACTATTTTAACTTTCTGGTTTGTTGTTATTAAAAAAAATCCGACCATTGATCTTCCTTGGCCAGATATATCAAAGGGACACAGGACCTGATATTTTGGGCCGGATCTTGGATACACTGGCATAAATGAGGAGTAATTCCTTTGAAGTCAGTGGAGTTACACACTGATTTAAAATCATGTGTTTTCTAATTTTAATAAAATATGCTATTTATCTAAGAACTATAGAGAATCTCTTATCAGTACAACTACTGGCTACAAATCAAAATTACATGAATAATGAATAGGAATGGCATTTAATAATTAAAGTAAAAAATGAACACATAGCTAGCATCCCTGCAATGAATTAGGTCAGATGGTGTGTGAGGGGAATTCTGATAGGAATTCGGATCTCACATACAAAGAAGCTATGTTTGTGTAGGAGAACCGTGCAGAGGCAGGGGTGATGGAACTCTCCAACCCAGAGGCAGAAGGCAGAGTAGCTGTGCACTTGGGCCATAGCCACGAATGAACCTGCAGGGTGTAGCAATAATTCTTTGCACTTTTCATCTGTAGATCTCAAAGCACTTCACAAAGGAAGGTGGGGAAGCACTACTGCTCCCATTTTACAGATGTTGGAGCTGGGAGACAGAGAAGTTAAGTGATCTGCCCAAGATAATATAGTGAGGCAAAGGCAATGGCTGGAACAGAACTCAGTTCTACTGACTCCCCTTCCAGTGCCCATCCACACGTCCTTGTAAGGGCTCTCACATTTTTCAACCCCCCAGCCACACTCGCATTCATCTCTGCTATGCATAGGGGGATGCAGACTGTCTTTGAGCAGCCTCTTCATTTTAAGATTTCCACTGATGCTGGGCCAGAGGATATTACCTTATATGGAAGGATACTCTTGTGGTCAAGGCACTGCACTAGCCATCACGAGATCTGGCTTCTAGCTCTGTTATTGACTTGCTTTTGTAGCCTCAGGCAAATCACATAAACTCTTTGTCCCTCAGTTCTCCATGTGGAAAAAGGAGATGGTAATATTTCTCAGTGGTGTTGTGAAGCACTCAGATGCTCTGGCAATGACTGCCACAGAAAAGCCTACATATAAATATGTAGATATCCCCTGCACCTCAAATGGAAGAAAGACCACAATACATTTTATTTTCACTTCTCATTTGTAACTAACCTCTGTGATGCACTTAACATTAAAATAGTGGTTTGGAGTACTTTTGATTTTCCACACAGCATGTCCTTTCAAAATCATACAGGAAGACACCAAACAGAAAAGTACCTTGCTGAAATAGTAGCTACTGTCTCCATCCAAGCCATTATCTGGCCACCAAATGTATTTCCATGATGGTTTGCATGAGGAGGTAGGACAAGTTCAATGCTCTGCACATGGGTTAGGTCAGTTGAAATAGTATCTTCCTCTGTATCACTTACATTATCTGAAACTTAGTAACAATACATTAATGGGACAGTTGAGTGAGTAAGCAGCTGTCCCAGGAGGGGAATATACCCTTTCCCCATCACTGTAGGGATCTATCTGCTGTCGGTACAATTTTTAAAAATGACTGTAGGGAGAAAGAAACCCACACCAGGGACTGCCTGAAAGCACAAGGCTGCTGCATCTTCCATAACAGCAACAGCCTGAAGATCAGCCATTGCGAGAGGGCACCATATTCTTTTGTCTGAGAAGGGGCAGAATGGAGAGACACAGAACGCCCTGGTGGTGGATCAAATTCTGTTGGGAGGGATGAGATGCTATCCATCTATCCTTTGTATAAAAGCTGTGTTAGAAGCACACATTCAGGGACTCAGACAGACAACTATGAAGCTCTCCTAATTAAAATTGTAGGCAACCTATATATGCCAGTAAATTTCATTAATACGCTTGCTTGCTAGGTATACTTAATCTGCAGTGTATTTTATAAGTACAGTTTATTAAATACTTTTCACATAAATGTCTTGCAGTACTAAAAATTGCTATACATGTGGATTTAAGGTTGTAGAAATTATATCATACTGTATTACTTGCGAAATAGTATGTGTTCATTAAATACTGTATTATAGTGAATAGGCATGCACTAGGGGGAAATTACAATTGTGTGCACAACATTAACTTTGCCAAATCATCTTGCAAGTGTTTAACCATACAGCCTTAGCATTTGCTTAATGTAACTATTTCAATAATCTACACATGTATTTTCAACATAAATATGTAAACACATAAATATGCATATTATACAAGTTCTAATTAAGAATCTGTGGACAAACTGAACCCTGGTGTAACTCAATGAAGTTACCTCAGGTATGAATTTGTCCCCCAGTGTCTTGTGTGTGAGGACTTAAAGGTCACACTCAGTTCAGCTAGGTATTTCAGCATACACTTAACTTTAAAGCTGTGAATGGTCTTACCAACGTTTAATGGGTTTAAAGTTACACGTGTTAAGTACCTTATTGAATCAGGGCCTTGACTGGGAGGCGTTCTGAATTTTAAAAAAACAGCCTTTGTATTTTCAGTTACAGCTGGATATAATAGTTTTAAGTGTCAGTCTTTCCAAGCATGCAACTTCCGTACCATAGGCTTTCATATGACCTGAATTACGTCTTTGGCTTCTGCCCTAGGAAACTGTGGTTTACAATAATCAAATAATCATTTGGACATCTGATAACCTTGCACTTTGGATCTACTGACGGTGTTGTATAACTTGTATTCAAAAGACAAACTTCATTTTTGGATCTGATATATTTTGTATTTATTTGGAAGCTAGCCATCTTCACATATACTAATCTCATTTTTTTACCTTATTTTACGTTCTGTATGTCACTGTTGATGTTGAACTGGTGTGAGCAATTGCAGACAATTTCTAGTAAATTTACCTAATGCACATAGGGCTGTGGAAACTGAAAGTTATCCCTCTCTGATTGTGCTTTGGTGGTCTCAGTAGTTTTCCTACCGGAAAGGTATCACAATAGTAATGCAAAGTGTCCACCCCAATTCCATACAACCCAATTAAATTGTGAAGACTATGTATTATATTTGCAATGGATGTTGTTTTTCCTCTGTAAATAATTTAATTGTGACTGAAGTTCAAAAACAGAGATGTGTACTTGATACTTTAAACACTAAAAAGTCTCTTAAGCATTTGTGAATAGTTTCATGTTTTTGGAGGGGAATACAGTGACATTGATTCACGTCATTTCAGGACAGATATAAGTCTGAGAAATAAAGGCAAATAAAAAGATGACGAAGGAAACCAGTTATACTTCAATTTTTTCTTTTGGTCCCATGGGTGCTCTGGACTTTTCCTGGCAGAATTTAGATTACCACTCTGAAGAATTTTTCTTCTCTTTCTTGAGAACAATCTCCTCATATGCACATAGTTTCTATTGAGTTCTCGGAAAGTTCTAGGCAACAAGCCAAATGGATTTCTCCTCCTATGTGTATCTTAACTGGTGCTATTGGATTTTATTTCTCCATTGCAAAATTCAGCTTGAAGTATGAATGAATTCTATAAAACCCTTAAAAAAACCTTAAACCTGTAAATTAAGGGTGTGTCTACATGAGGGGTTTAATCCGAAGCTTTTTTTATGAGCCTCCAGTAATTCACTGTATGTGAGTCACCCCAATAGTATGCACACAGAATGCCTGTTACGTTTTCAATTTGCATCGTGTGAACAAATGGTGGCAGCTTGCTGTGAATTGAGGGTGTAGCATTCTTTGGAGGTATCCTTTGGTCCTTTGCTTTGCAGCTAAGCAGTGTGAATCCTGGGACGTTTTTCTCTGTGACTTGTAGGAAACCAGGTGGTACACATTTTTCTTAAAAAAACAAACAAAAAACCTCATCTTGTTTCTGTCTCTGCCCCATTGTCTTGCACCATTTTAAAATTGCTGTCAGTGAGCGTGGATACAACAGTGCTCTGAGCCACTAAGGTGACAGGCGTGAAATATGCACAGGCTGCTTGGGCTCTATTACAGCACTCAGAGCCGGGATGAATTCTGCATTGGACTTCACCTGTCACACCACCAAGAAGATGATGTGGGAGCAGAATATTCTACGGCAGCAGCATCTCTTGTGGCAGCAGAAGGACAATCAGTGGTGACAGCATGATGAGGAGGAAGAACAGGAAATGGCAAGCTGCTGAAACTGGTTTATGGATCACCTACACAGCATTTAGGACTGTTATGGGGCCCAGGAAACCAGTTGGATTGGTGGGAGAGGACCATTCTGTTGAGCTAGGATGACCAGCCGTAGCAAGAGAACTTCAGGATGGGGAGGGTTACCTTTTCTTAAATCTATGCAGAACTGACCCTGAAGCTTCATCAACAGTGTACCAATATGCAGTGCCCCACACCCAAGGAGTAATGGGTCACCACTGCCATCTGGAAGCTGGCTGCCCCAGATTGTTTCCTGTTTGTAGCCAACCAATCTGGTGAAAGGACATGAACTGTTCAGACTATTCTCATGCAGGTCTGCTGTGCCACTGTTAAGGTGCTGTATAGCAGGGTCATAGAGATGGTTAATGCTCAGGAAATTACTGATGGCTTTGAACACATGGGATTCCCAAACTGTACTGAGGCAACTGACGGAACCCATATGTCTATCATTTGCTGCTCCCACCAGGGTGTGGAATTCATAACAGAGAGAGGTATTTCTCTATGGTGCTCCAAGGGCTGGTGGACCACTACCAGAGGTTTACAGACGCAAATGCAGAGTGTTCTGGAAGGGTCCAAGATGCTAGGATCTTTTAGAACTCAGTTCTAATTAAATTAACGGAGAAAGGACTGTTTGCCCCAAGGAGCACCATGATCATCAATGGTGTGATGGCTGAGCTGGTTATTTTGGAGGACCTAGCTATGGCTAATGGTGCCAATCACAGGCCATTTGGACAGAAGGAAGGAACATTTTAACATTGCCTCAGCAGTTGCAAAATGGTGGTCAAGTGTGCACTGGGCCTTTGAAAGGCAGATGGTGCTGTTTATGGACTAGGTTGGAAGCAGCAGGAAAAAATGTTCCAATCATGAATATTGTATTTTGCACAATATTTCTGGGAGCAAGGGGGAAAGCCTTAATGACGGGGGGAGGGAGGGCGGGAAGGGAGGGGTGGAGGTTCGAGCAGCCAGCATGGAAGTGTCCCACAGAGAACGCACATGCCCAGGGGAATGTTGTCAGGGATGCCTACCGTTTGTATTTTGAGTCACAGACCTGCATATGTTAGCCTGTGGTGGGGCAGGATGGCTGGGGATGCAGTTGCACTTTCCCTAGCCACTGCAACACTGTCCTTGGCCCATCTTCTGGGAGAGGTGAATTTCTTTCTCCCTCTGGGTCCTCATGTACAGTCTTCACCTCTTAGCTAGTCTGGCTCTTCCCTGTGATTCTGCCATGAGTTCTGCAAACATCTTGTCCCAAGTCTTCCTTTTTCTCTCCTTCAGGTTGGTCAGCGTGTCGGCAGTACACAGAGGCCCTGTCCTTGATGGTCTGGCAGTTGCACGTGCTGTGGCTTTGGAAGTAGGGGGAGGAAAACAGTTGTTTATTGTTTGTGTCACAGACCAGTCACGATAGCTTTTTTTTAGTATGTATATGTGACTTTACCTCCATGAGACTCTTCCCATTTGGGAGGGAACCTCAGTAAGTGGTATGAATGTATGGAGGGTACTGGATGCATTTGGATTTCACTTTACTGTGTCTGCTTTCGTGATGCTAAGGATGGAGTGGGACGTTTGTTCCAGTTTTTTGGGTTTATTTTGCAGTTTTGTCTGTGTGCTAGATGCACTTCTGTGGCATTGGGGGTTTAAAGGAAAAATCATGGGGGTGTGAAGCTGGATAGTAATCCCCTTTATATGTCCTTTAGGCTGTCCTGATGCTTGATAATGGTACACTGAGGCGGGTGACAGGGAGGCAAAGGTTGGTCTTATACCAAAAGGCTAAGGGCAGACCAGTGAAATATGTTGTGACGTTATTCACAGGATGGTCCCCCCAGAAGTGTTGCACAAGTGGAAGGGACTCGCAAACTATATTGGGGGGATGGGTGCACAGCTGGTTCCTATAATGTACAAAACAAATTGAGCTATTTCTCAGTGTTAAGTTCTGCTATGTCTCTCCCCTGCAGACATGGAGAAAATGTAGAGAAAACAGAATTCTGCAGTAATTGTCATCTAGAATTCATATTTCAGGGCATTTGTACCTCAGCGAAGAATGCTATTTTTTGTGCCTTGACCGAGCATGCAGCGTGCATTTATACCTCATAAAAACTAACCACATTTCTTTTCCTGTAAGCACTGTCTCCATAAATTATTGAATTTTGCACAAATTAATGCTTTTGGTGTTTGAATCTGCTGCTGGAGAGGGGCAGAGAGGGACATGGTACAGACTGTGATTGCACCATGCTGGCCAGTGCCATTTTGAAACAGAACAGAGAGGGTGGGGGAGAGGTGGGGACCCTAGCTCACATCAGCCAACACTAATAATAAATAATACTTTGTAAAGATAGCTACTTACATGCTGTAGTTTCCTTCAAGGAATCTGACTCTTCAGCCCCGACCTGGGTTTCTGGATGGGTCTCGGGCTCAGCCAATGCAGGGCAGGAAACGTGGTCCATTGGAGCAGGACAGGACTGAGGCTGGCTTTCCAGCTGGTCATCATCAGGTTCCTGAGGCACAAAAAGATCCTGTCTCTCAAGGAAGGCATCCTCCTGCTCATCCTCTAGTGTGTTGGGCTGGTCATCCTTGGTGAGGGGGAAGAGCATGGGCCACAGGTTGCAAATAGTGTCTTGGACAGCTTGTACTATAATTGTGTAGAATCTTATCCAGTTCATCAATAAAATGGTCAGATCGTGTCTCCTACCAGATTGTCTCCTTTTATCCCTCATTCCAGTGTACTTTTTCTGAGCTGCTTGTTCTGTATCTGGCACTGGTCAGCGTCCCTGTTGTGACCCCTCTACAACATCTGCTTTGCAACAGCCACAAGAGCTTCCTGCACTGGCACTTCTCCCCAGATGCTGTGAGATCCAGGTTCTCAGCACAGCTCCAAGCAGCTGTGGGAGGCATGCTGCAGGGCTTCTGCAGTGCTAGAGTGGTTGTATTGCCAGCATAATGATATACTGGGATCCATGGAGCAAAATCTGGCTCTGTGCCAACTTTTAAAGGTGGGGAGGGTCATCCTGTAAACTTGTGGACAACTGAGCAGGGGGACCACACAAATAAAAGGACAAGTCAGTAACAGTCGACCTGCAAAGTACTGTAGGAGAGCCATTGAAAGCATGAGAAAAGTGGTGCACAGTGACTGCATGCACATGAACAAAACACTGAACTAATTCAATCTGAAGTACACCCAGTCAACTTTGCAAGAGGACTTCAGAGTTCCCAATAAATGCAGAGTTAGTTCACTGTGATGTGTTGCATCATGTGCACATAAGGTTTTCATTCAAACTAGAATAAGTCAATTTGATCCAGTTTAAACCCCCCATGTAGACAAACCCTAAGTGAAAAGTAAATGTGAAGCAATGATCAAGCCACACATGGGCCCTGATCCTGCAATCTTACACCTGGAATCCCTGCAGGACAGAGCGAACCACCATGGACAGTTGTTGTCTTCCACACCCTCACAAACCTGGCAAGCCCCTTTCTAATCTCTGGAGCCTTATCCCAAGGGCTTTAGTATGGTTTTGCCCCTAGTCTGAATTGGCTCCTTTTTGCTCCCCTCTACTTGCCAATACTTGGTTGTGTCTGCTTTACTGACCGCAGTGACTCTCTTCCATATTACACTCTTGCATTAGAGTCTTAAAGACATGTTCCTGGTCCAGTCGTATTCTTCTTCTCTCAGTAGCCAGACTATGCTCCAGATGGTCTTGTGGAGACTGAAGCTTTACTGGTTTTAAGTTAACCTGTGCAAATGAAAAGAAGCTCTCATTTGATTGTATAATCATATCTAAGTGTGCTCTGAACTGCACTTTGAACCAACACCTTTGAAACAGCACAGTGGCATTGGCATTCTCTAGAATCCTTTACTGGAATTTCTGCAGTACAGCAAGTCATATTAATACAGATAAGGAAAGAGTTAAAGTTCAAGGGATTATGCAGTATCTGTGTTTTCACTTTTTGTCCAGAACCATTTGCCAAAATTCAATGACAGGTGTTTTTGTTTTGAAAAACTAAATACAAGAAACTCACGAAGACCCATTTTGTTTAAACGCTTCAAAGAAAACAAAACTGGAAATGCATTTTCAAATTTGCCTGAGGCTTTATGATAAGTGCATTGTGTCCTGGGTGCCCATTTGTACCTCCCCCACTACTTTCACCCACATACACTCCTTTGAAAATGCTATGATAGTGCACTTCTGCAGGCCACATTCCCAACACTCTCTTTCTGCAGGTGCAGCCCTTTTGCCCGCACATGTATTACACTTTTCAAACACAATGCAGGTGCAAATTCCCTTTATACCTGGTACAATGGGTAGAATTGGCCAGTTTAGTGGCACAAACTGTTTGAAAGTCTAGCCCATTGGCTTTTGAACAATGTTATCTAAACAGGAGACAGACAGAAACAGCTGAGTTGCAAGGAACAGCTGCTCTCTATATCCAGACTTATTCTCTGGTCCCTTCCACCTAGGCCCAGAACAGAACAAGAACAGAGCCCACACACACACACACACAAAAGAGAGTCCTGTAGCACTTTAAAGACAAACAAATTTAATTTCTGCAGGCATATGCTTTCGTGGGCTGCTTATGTCTGCAGAAATTACATTTGTTAGTCATTAAAGTGCTACAGGACTCTCGTTGTTTTCTTGCTGTATACAGACTAACACGGCTACCCCTCTGGAACTTTAGAGCAAACACACTGATGCTTCATGTGGCTGACAGTAGTTCCATTGTACCTCCATCCCAATCCTCTTGCAGACTTAGATTTAGAGGCCTTGTCAGGGAACCTGCTATGGCTTTAGTCACCAGCCATTTAATACTGCCAAAACCACCTCTCCTGGACCTATTTTCAGCAGGGCATGGAGCTACACCAATTTTCCCTTAATGTTCTTCTTCTCAGCTCTGCCCTCTCCCTTCCTAAACAACTCTGCCTTCTCCTCTTGCAAGGAAGTTTGTTTAATCAATCCCTGCTAACACTTCTCTGCCTTTGATTCTTTTCTCAAACCCTCTTACAAGCTCCCTTTCTCCACTTCCATCTCTGCCCAGAATCTTGCCAATTTTTTCTTAAAACAAAATTGCCCTCACCCCCAGCAGAGTTAGGTAGTCATTCCTCCCTCTCCCCAAACTTGTTTACAAAGCAACAACAAAGAAAGTCTAGTCAATAAGTGGGCTTTTAAAAAGGTATATAATGTTATAGCCGGTTTTTCCAAAATCTGAAATCCTGATGGATTTTGAACTGCAGTCTCAAATTGTCCTGCTTGATAGCTGCTCACTGAAGCAGATCATAGTTAATCATCACCAGTTTCATCCTGAAATGACCCGTTTGGAATATTGGGCTAAAGGTGCATGAGCTAGGGGGTTAGGTACAGGATCATAACAATAAGTAAATAAATAAAATAACATTTGTAATAATAATTAATGCATAGCATTTAAATATTCAAAATATTAACCAATTAATTTAGCCTCTAACCTTTCACAGGAAGGTTTCATTTTATGTTTGGAAATATCTGTTTTACCAACTCCATCAGTGAAGTTGATTATAAAGATGCCAATTATATTAAGGAAAAACTTGCAAAAATTATAAAGTAGGGACCTATAAAGAGGCAGAAAAATAGCCTGTAATGAGGCCAAGGAAAAGGTTTTTAAAATCTACTCGGTCTGGACTTCACATTATTTTTCTGCCATCAGGTGAGATGAGTGGATCATCTTTTTTTGTCAGTTTCACAATAAACAAACAAGACATTTCACAAAAGACTCTTTCCATGCCAGGATTTTTTTTTGATTAAATGAGATACCTTTTCAGCACCAACTGGTCTTACTACATAGGTAGAGAAAGCCACACTAATAAGTTTCTGAATATTAGTCAAAGTATCCTGTACTGTAACCTTGACACCAACCTAAAAAGAAAAAAAAAAGTTACCACACTGTTCATTTCCAGATAAGATATCAAGTCACAACACATGTAGAATTAACTGTTGTCTTGAGCTTACATCTTAAAAGAGTAAAATGCATAGACTTTTCACTAATGACCTACTATGACCAATGCACTTCATGAATATTTAAAACCACTGCAACATGTCTGTAAATGGAGGTTTAGCATCACCTCTAAAAAACAGTACAGACATTTACATTTGGCTTTATGAACTATTACTTCTGTTTACTTATGTATTGTTTCGGTTCCCTGCTTGAATCTTTAGAAGCAGTAGGACTTACATCAGCAAAAATCGGTACACGTCTATAAAACACAATGTGAAGTGAATGACTAGTGAAATATTTTACTAGTTCATCAGAAACAGACATGACATGCATCAAGTCTTTGGTCTTTAGAATGTTTTGAACACTTTGGAATACACTCTCCCATAGATGCATTCACATCACTCCCATTAAAGCTAATTTGCACAGGGGCAGAGAGAGGAAAAGAGACCCCCTGAGGTTCAGTTCTAATTTCAGGTAAGTGACTGAGCAATGCATTGCCCTGTCTGTTACAACATAAACAATACGTGCACTGACACATCTGAGACAAGGATCTTTTGTATCATGTATTTCAAAAACATTAAGAAATCCATCTATTCTGCGAGTCTTTCTAGCTATGGGCCCTGATCCAAAGCATACTGAGGTCAATGGGCTTTGGAATAGGCCAATATTGATGATCTACTCCACTCAGTATTTGGTTTTGCATTACACTTCCTAATGCCTTTACATCCTAACTTCAGGGGACCTTATATTAGTCAGGCATAGCTCACCCATCAGACAACAATGTGCTGCTATATAAATATAACAAACATTTAGGTGAAGCTGTTTTATATGAGGATAATGTACATTATTTATGAGTCTGCAGTAAGCCCCTTCTGAAATTAACACAATAAAGTTACAGTGCTAGAATTTTGTTCCATTATCTTTCTCCTCCTATCTGTCTGTGCAGCAATTTGTTAAAGAATTAATTGTAAAAATAAGAAATTAATATCACTTACCTCCATGCTAGTATTGAACGCTCGGTTTACCTTTGCTTTGATGCTGATAATTTGTCCAACTCTGTTAAGACAAGTGTAATCTCATTAAATTGCACAGTTATTACATGAACTGCATGATCACTGAAGTCAATAGGAGTCAATAGGGGTCTTTCCACTGACTCCAACGGGCTTTGGATCAGGCGTTATAAACATTGTCATTTCATTAATCTGCCTCTGTAATATAAAGGAATACCACCAATGGAAAGCAATATGTGCCAATGCACATTTTTCAGATAATGCACAGGGACAGTCAATTATATGCAGCAACAAGTAGCACAATGTAGAAGTTCGTCTCAAATCAGCCTTAACTGGGAACTTCAGTAAAGCCAAACTGAAGTGATTCAGAAAACTGTATAGATTTAATAAGAGAGAACCTTTATATTAGAGATATACTTATATGCACCATTATGCTGTTATGCCATTACGCACGAATCTCAAATCCAATCATAAACTTTGGACTGGATTCCGCTTTTGCACAAGAAGGTATCGGTGTCTCATTTCTCAAGATATGCACAGACAGATAGGGCAGAATTCACCTTCTTCCCCACAAAGAAACCCAAAGCAGGCCCTGTTCTGCAATGACCTTGGAATACACCCTTCAAATTGTGGACAGGCCCAGAGCTGCAGCACGCCTCCTCTGGGGCTGATCTTCCAGCAGAGAAGCTCAAATAGCAAATACTGTCTCTTCACTTTGCCTGTGTGAGCTTTCTGGACCAGTGGATGTATGGACATTTAGATCCTATAAGCTTTGGCCATTTCCTCTGAAGACTCCCAAAATGCCCCTTCAATGCTGGATGCAGGGGACACAGTGACCCTTGTTTGCAAACACGCTGCTCTTTGACTACACATAAAGCCACACTGAAGGGCTTAAATGCACTGCCTTGTGCCAAACCCCTGCACTAGAGATTAATTTAATCCTTATTGAGTAGGAGAGTGGAGAAGGTATGTGCTGCATATGGTGGGTTAGATCCTCAGTTGATGGAAATTGGCATACCTGTAGTTCCATTGACTTCAATGGAGCTATGCTGATTTACATCAGCTGAGTAGCCAGCCCAGTGTATGCAATGTTGCATAAAGAGGGTACAATAGGCCTGATCCTCAGCTTTAGTAAATCAACCTAATTCCACTGAAGTCAATGGACCTAGATGCATTTACACTACATGAGGATCTGGCCCAGTGTATTTATTAATTAAACTAGGAAGAAATGGTAAATGGAACAAATTTATTTAGGTTAAACTAAGACTTCTCTTAAATTAATCATCTCATTTCTAGTCTTTCAGAAAATCATTCTAATGAAAAATTCTCAACCAGCTCTAGAAACAATGAAGATGGTGGCCATCTTTGCTGGGGACAGCATCACTTTCATCTGCAAAGGCCGAAGGGAGACAATAGCCATGTTGCTAAAGTCAGCCTGTTGCTTTATTGCCACTGATAGTAATGGGAGATGGCAGCCATTTTGGATAAAGGCAAAACTTCACCTGACTGAAGGAAGAAATCAGCATTAACAACATTGTTGAATAATTTGGTCTGTTATTAATAACACAGGTAGGGAGACTTTTTAAAAATATGGTTTTTATCTTAACAGTGTGTCTTTAAAGTCTGAAAAGCTTTTGCTTAAGACCATAAAAGGATGCTTCATGCAGGAAATTGACAACAAATGCTATTTCTAAATGAAAACTCTATTTTTCCCTTGCAGTGAAGCGTGTCTCTATTATAAAAATAATTTCACACGATTTTGCTGATCTTGTAACATGAATGTTCTAATTTGAGGCTCTTTTGGGACATCAAAAAGGGACAGATTCTTCACTGGAAAAAATGGAGGAATTTGTGTCTGCGTGGAAAGCAAATATAAGCCCTGGAGCAGGCAGCAGTCCTGCTCTCCATGCTACTCCTCAGCAGCTGGCTGACGTATGGATCTACAATCACTCTGACTCCTGCAACTAGGTAGTACTAATTTATGTGAGTCAAAATAGCCTCTGTGTGCTAGAATTTGGGAACCAGGGTGGGCATAAAGTGGTTTTCCCAGAGCCACCCCTAATCTCATTCATGTCACACTTTCCTCTCCTACTTATGAGCCCTGGCACCACCCTGGAGAAACTAAAGGACTGGTCAGTTGTGTATGTCCTTGCAGAAATTTGCATAAACTGAAGAATATCAGGTGCTGTGCATAAAACTCCTCTGCTCCTCCTCCTATTCTGCACAGGCCAGTGCAGGCTTGTCTCTTGATTGCTTTTGATTTTGTGGTTCTCTCTCACTGAGCTAAAATGAAGAGGTTTAAGTTGATTGCTTTTCACTTTTCCAATATAATGGAGAGACTAGAGTTCAGTCATTTCAGAGGTTAACTTCTGCAGTGATATCACAGGCTAATTCCATTACATTTTTAGAAGCAGGGAACTCATCCTCCTTATGTTTATTTTTTTAATAGGCTGTGCTGGTAGATTCCTCCAATTTCCTATTTGGACATTTGAAGTCACAGCATTTCTAGTGATCTGATTTTGTGGCGTGACTGTAAGGCAGACTTTGCAATGTGAAAGGTTGTTGGAAAGATGTGGAAAGAAGAAATTACTTATCTTCTCCTTTGGTCAGAATGGGATATATGAGTTACAAAGCTTGCCTGAAACAATGGGACTCCAAGAAGCTGCCTCTCCTTAGGCTGGCCCTGGACATTTGAATGGATACCAAGAACACTGATCATAGAACACTGCATATTCATTGATGGGAACCTTTTGAAATGCAACAGACTGAGAGGTTTTGGTGCGGATACATGGTGAATAAAAGCAATAAAAGAATTTAAATCAGATTATTTTAAATCAGACAGTGCTTATGCTATTACTCTGAACACACACCATATAAAAAAGACCAGGAGCAGGAATTCATTCTTTATCTTGGCATAAAATTAACTTTCCCAGTATACAGTTTAAGTTGTGGAAATTTCAGTTTTGAAGTCAACTGAAAAGAAGCAATCACAGATAACTCTCCTCAAAAGATTTGGTAACCTAATGTAAGTGAATGAAACATTAAAGAAGGAAACTCACAAAATATCTTTTTTATATACTATAATCAAGGTTAAAGGGCTAGTTATTTATATGAGAAGCTTAATTCAATCTTCTTAATTATACATGTTCAGCAAATCACATAGTAAGTACTAAATACTCCACTTAGGATGTTAAAGCTGATCTATGGCAGAAACACAATTAAAATATTTAGGTTCTAATTCTGCTCTCAATTACAAGAATGAAAATTCCATTGAAGTGGCATCTTTGTACCTGAGAGAAAAATGTGACTCTTATTTCAATAGTAGGATCTTTGGATCACAGCTTTCCAGAGAAGTGTTTTTCATGACAAAGCAAAATGGAAAAGACTGTACTTGGAAAAAGGATTCGAGACTGTCTTTGTGCGGGAAGTCGAGGACCTCTAAAGTCTCTTACATGTGGCCATGTTCATGTATTTCTCTTATCAATCTTACTCCTGTCCTTAGGTGATTGTGGGTTTAATGGACAAATATTCCGCATGGAGTGCACAAATGTGTGCTTATTCTGAATGCACAATTGCTAAGAGCTACTGCAGTTATTCTACTTCTGCCATCTTGCTGACAATTACCCAGCTGTATGTGCAACTGAGATAACTGCATATGCACATGCTTGTGTGTGTGTACAGTTCTAAAAACTGGGCCCATTCCATATATACTGTCTTCTAAGCATTCAATATCTTAGGTTGGCACTTGAAAAATGTCAGCATTCCAAGGGTTAATCATTTTTTTTGACCTAGCTACATCCAAAAGTACATTCCTATATTATTTTCCAGGCTCAGTGCACCAGTGGTGCAGTAGATGAGGCTCTTATAATGCAGTAGCAAATTTGCTATCTATATTTTTTAAAATGGGAGTGAATCTGAACAAGAACAATGCCTTTTCAAAAAATAAAACACTTTACTAGAGAGTTAATTCTGTAGCACTGGAGTCTGGATGTTCCCCAATGTTAATATTAATGGCAAAGAGTTGGCACTTACAGTGCAAGGTTATAGCCCCAAGCTGAGAAACAGTTAAGGCAAAAGTGTAAGATTTTTTACTCTTTGCACTATTCTGTGGATTCACTAAACATACAGCATTTGCAAATATAAAATTCTTCTTTTTATGTCTTTCTGCTACATGGATAATTTTTGTAACCAGCTGAAGAATGAATGAAAAGAAAAGAAAGTAGCAAGCTCTCTTTCAATTTCTATCAAAAATTCATATAGCAAGTACAATTGGATATATTCCTCATTCAAAAAAGGAATAAACAATGTCTCATAGTATTCATTTTAACCAGGTGCAGAGGTCATTGGGCTTTAAGTTTCTGACCTGTTTTCTAGTCTATAGGGTCAAAAGTAACTACAGTTTATTTTAGACTTTGCGAAATTGATCTTTGCCTTCCAGCAGATGGGTGGGTTAAGCCCATGAACTGTAGACAAATTTCTAGAATGAACCCTGTGCCTGTAGGGAAATCATTGAACCACTATCTCAGATTTTATATGCCTTGGTTAATCTCTGTTAAATAGAAAATTAAAAGAGGACTCTAAACTGATAAGGTTTGATAATTACTATACAGGGCTTTACCTGGCAGTCTCTTCAAATTGTATGTCATCCACTGACACTGTGACACAGGACATACCAGCATGTTTCTCGGCTTCAACGAGAGAGAGATAAGGGGCAGAGTTACTACATCAAATATATTGCTGCAAACATCTCACATAAGTGATAAAGCACAATGGTCCTGATTCTCTTTTGAGTTACACCGGTGTAAATCCACAGTAACACTGAAGTTACACTAGTGTAAAAACTGATGTAAATAGATCAGAATCAGTATTTACCAGGAAACATCAGGCCTGTATTATGCTGGAGATCAGAACGGATGATTTTAATGATCCCTTCCAGCCTTAAAAACTATGAATCTGTGAAAATTGTGTGAACTTGCTTTAAAAATGGTTAGCTAACAATCCAACATAAGAATGGGGAGAAGTACTCTGCAGGAGAAAAACATCATGAAAAATACCACTGGCACTCTAATTGTCAAAAAAGAAATCATATTTGTTTCATTATCAGACAAAGGGGTACAGTCAAACAACTGAGCAGAATGCTGATGAAAGTTAAAACATTATTTCAATTTACATGTACTGACAAAAAAGTGAGTTATTTACCTGGGCCTAGATATCTTCAGGGCAGGCACAAGACTTGGGGAAAGGAAAGTTGGGTTTATGCTCTCCTGATCCTGGAACTGGCTGAAGTCCAGGACAGCTCCCAGTGTAAATTAGAGTAGTCACAGGGCTACTTTATTTACGCCTGGCTTCTCACATGTTGGCAGCAGGAGATTACCAAGGCATAGCAGGACCCAAGCCACGTTGCCTATGCCAAGGGACTGTGGGAGGGCAGTTGTATAGGAGTCTCTATGGAAGCTCTGTATCACCCAAGGATTCCCTACACAGAGGGAATTTTCGGGTGGCAGGATCTACCGGCTTTATAACCACAGCACAAAGCAGTTGGCAGAAAGGGGCTCTGGGTATTGTAAAAAGGAAAACTTGAGGGATTTAAATCACATTTTTATTTACCTTAAGCTTTTTTTCCTTCTTGTTTGGCTTAACATTCTGGCGCCCCAGAGACAATTTCTCTCCTTTAAAGCAATCCTTCAAGTGGCAATCCATTAAAATAAGCCACACTTGCTTTCTCCCCAAGATAAATAAAGCTCTACTTATGCACTAGCTGCTATGGCCATATGGGTGTGGACATGTCACACTCTTTGAGTTTTCTTTTTTTGACTTTTTAAGAAATCAAATCTTCAGTCCTTATTTAGTGACAACATTTCCACTAAAATTCACCGCCACTCACAGCACCTGCATGGGGCCTTATGCACTACTGAAGACAAGTGTTATTGGCTCAGGTGGGGTGTAAGTCCTCTGTGCAGGGATGAATTTCATCCAAAGTGATTGTGGTTTTTGTCAGAGTCAGAATTCAAGGACTGGGTTCACAGTATATTACCACTTGAAGGACTCCTTTGTGCCTGTCACCCCTGTTCCAACTTAACCATTCCCTCTCTGTTAAAATAAGTAGTATTTGATGCTCTAGGTTTAAGGATAGAATACATAGTCCTGAAATGACTATTTTTTAGAAGAAATAAAAACCACGTTTAGGAATAGCAAACACTACATACCTAGAGCTGCGTGCCTATAGATTACTATGCAGGACCAATTCTCTAGCACACTCACCTCTTTCTGTGTAAGAATGGTAGATTAAATGAAGCTGTACATTACCAAATGTTGTAGATGCCTACACAGTAGTAATACTAAATGGAAATCAATGCATTTAATATTGTAAAGAAAGAAATAGAACCTTCTGATCTCATTTTTCATCCTGTCTCATAACCTTCCACTTGTTCTTCCCCTTTCTCTACTTAATGGATTACTTGTTTTTTCTTTAACACCCTTGGCAAACCTAACCAATCTTTGGCATTTCTGAAGACAGCACTTATATGTAAGTAGGGTTCCTGGCAAATTGGTTTTCTCTGTCTTTCAGCGCTGACTGTGCTCCACTAGTGCTTTTGTCTCCTTTCTTCCCATTTTTCTCTCGTCTATTTCCTTCATCCTTTTCTCCCCACCCTTGCTCTCTTTTCTTCACCTTTTCCAGGATCCTCTACATACTCATCATATTGTAACCCTCCTTCCTCTCCTTCCCTTTTTCTCTCTCATCTATCCCTTCTTCCCCCAAAATTGTTACTTTCCTTTCCTTTGATCCCAGGATTTTCCTTCTCTTGCTACTGATACCAAACATAGTTTCAGCTTCAGGGGAAATAAAATTCATAGGGGTTACTGGAGATGAGTCATCCACTCCTAATGACTGACATGAGTGAGTCTTCCTACAGGACCTCCTTCAGTAGTCTGTAGTGGCTTGAGATTTCATATAAACTTTGCTGGAATTACATTGTATATCCCCACTGCCTCCTTCCTCCCCCACCCCCACACACACCCCTCTGAACCACCAAATACAGGTCACCGGGTACCAGAGGCAAGATCCTGAACAGGGTGAACTAGTTTCCACCATAGCAACTCCTAGGATAGGTGGCTGCAAATCCAAAGGATGGGCTCCTTCACAGCGACAGCAGTGCTCAACTACCATGGCTGGATGTGAGCCATTGCCTCTGGGAGGAGGGGCTGCAGCCTGGGACCCCAAACTGACTCCTCTTGGCTGTTTCAACAAGGGCTCCCGTAGGTGCGGTGACCAGGTGCCCCCTTCTGATAGGGACAGTCCCGATATTGGGGGCTTTGTCCTACCTCGGCTCCTACTGCCCCCACCCTCCTGTCCCGATTGTTCACACTTGCTCTCGGGTCCCCTCCCCGCTCAGCGCCCGCTGGAGTCCCCGTCTCTGTGTCTCAGGCCGGGCCGAGGACCCGCTCCAGCCGTGAGACGAGGGAGCGAGAAGTCCGCACTCCCGGGCCCCTTCCCGCTCTTGCCTGGGGCGGCTCCCGTGCCCTCCGTGCCTCAGTTTCCCCGGCAGCCCAGCGCAGCCCCGCCGGGCGGGAGGCTGCGGGCCCGTTACCTGCCAGGCAGGCGGTGGTGTCGATCCACTTGAGGAGCTGGCCGGCGCTGAGCCCCCCGCAGTGCGTGGCGTGCGCGGGGAAGATGGGCTGGCACATGTGCACCGGCTCGCGGCTGCGGGCCGCGGCGCGCTCCATGGCTCCGCCGGGGCCGCTCCCTCCGCACCGGGCCTCCCGCGCTCGGGGGAGCCGGGCTCCTCCGGCGCCGCTCCGCTCCCGCCGGGCTGAGGCGTCCCGCGCCGCTCCCGGCTGGTGAGGCGCCGAGCGGCAGCCGGCACCCCGCGCTTTGCCCTGCTGCGCTCCGCCGCCGCCCTGCCCCGGAGCCGGCCGCGCAAATCCTGCGGGCCCCTGCTCCGCGCCGCCAGCACGCCGCGCCGGGGAGAGGCCAGGCGGCACCTGTGCTGCGCTAGCAAGGCTCGGCCTTCCGCAGAGCCCCAGCGCGGGGGCGCTGTGCTTGCCCGTGACCTTGTGGGGGCAGTTCTCGGATGGAGTTCCCTGGAAACAGCCCCCTCCGAAAAGGCGACAGCCTGAGGCGCCCTTAGGAAAGGGGTGGAGAATCCCCAGAAAATACCACAGTGCCGCTCTGTAGGGCCCTGGCACGCCCTCACCGCCCTTAGAGTTCTGGTTGCCCCATCTCAGAAAGATATGTCAGAAAAAGGGCAGAGGAGGGCAGCAACAATGATTAGCGGGATGGAAGGGCTTCCCTGTGAGAGATCAAAGAGCCCGGGACTGGTCAATTTAGAAAAGAGACAACTAAGGGGGACATGAGCCTAAACACATGCAGGGTGTGGCACTCCTGAATGAGGACCTGTTAGTGTCCCTTCACCTAACTCAAGGACCTGGGCTTACCCAGTGAAATTAATAGGCAGCAGGTTTAAAACAAACAGCCGGAAGTACTTCTTCACACAAGGCACAGTCAGCCTGTGGCGCTTGTTGCCAGGGGATGTTATGAAGCCCAAAAGTATAACTGGGAGGAAAGAAATAGATAAATTCATGGACGATGGCTCCATCACTGACTGTTATTACCCAAGCTGGTCAGAGACACGACCACATACTGTGGGTGACCCCAGTCTCCACCTGCCGGAAGCATCTGGCATGGGCCACTGACAGAAACAGGATACTGGGCTAGGTGGAGCATTGGTCTGACCCAGTAGGCCTTTCTTATTCCGTATGCACTGGCTGCCATTGAAAAGTCAGCATCTGCTGACCCCACTGCACCCTAGTCTAAGTACAGAGGAAACATTGGCCTATGGAAATATGTCTGCACGAGGATAAAAGATCCACGGCACAGCCACAGCTGGCCCTGGTTAGCTGACTCCACCCTTGCATGGTCGCAGGACTCAGACTCGAGCCCTAACCCGAACATCTAACAGACTTTATTCACCTGGATAGCATTATTGATTGTTTTTATGTTAGATTAATAACACCGAGCACTTTTCATCCGAGGAGGTCAAAGTGCTCCTGACAAAGAACAAATGTCATTATCCTCATTGGACATTAGAGGAAAGCGAGGCCCTGACAGGTTAAAACTTGCCAAGGCATACAACGAGTCAATGGTAAATCTAGGCATTAATTCCAGCTATTATGACCTCCAGACTAGTGCCCTATCCACTGAATCTCGCTGCTGCTCAGATTGTTTATACTTAACAGCATTTACTGGTGCTGCAAATAAATGTTAGCAGGTATGTTACCACCGAAATATTTATAATTTGGCATAATTTTTTGAATGCCCGCTCATTCAAATTGTCACAGCCTGACAGCACCACCAATGGGTGTTGTAAATGTAAGTGCTGCTTTTCGTTGTGGATGTTGATGTTTTTTCTTTTGACATCCGCTTCAGCAGTAATGGCCTGTAGGTCAAGCATCTCCTGGCAGTTAATAACTGGCTGGAGTTTTTGAAGAGGACCCATCCCAGTAACTGACAGGAAATGCCCACCTCAGACGTCATTACTCCTATTCCAAACCATTAATATATAAACACTGTAAAGAAACAGTAAAGTAATTGCCTTTGCATGGGTCAAAGCATCCAAAGTTCAACTGTATGTTGCCATGGATATGGTGCTTGGACTGCAGATATTATTTATTATGTATTACAATATCGCCTAAAGGCTTAAACGTATGGGGGGGAAGGGGGAAGCATGGAGGTGCTTGTTGAAGAGACAGCTAATTACTGGAGAAGATTGGCATTGCTGGCAGAGAGAAGGCAGAAGTCTATGACATGTTGAGATAACAGTGAACAAGCAGGGAAAGGCTAAATGGTGGAGGGCCTGAAAGAGTCGGCCAATATGCTTGTTCTGATGTAACGTTAATATTTTTCCAGCAGTTAAAGATCAGAACAGGCATCAGTAGAAAAGAAGATTTTATTCTCAATGTTTCATGTAGTTTAAGAATTTTGATAGCCTTTAATTATTAAGTCCTAGATATATCCCTTTCTTCGTTATTCCTCACCACAAGCTTTGCATGTTTATTAAAAACATACGTTAATGAATTTACACACAAAAGTGCATTTAAATGAAGTTGCGGATCCAACTTTAACCCAGAAACTGGGAAATTCTGAGTTTTAGGCTGATAAACCATCTTTAAACATGCCTCACCAAGTCAGAGTTTTGCAGTGCTATAGAGATTCTCTTCTCTCATATTTGTTACTATCACTACACTGTTACCTGGCAAGTCTGTGTTCTTGGGGAACCAGGACGCAAAACCCCTACTCTCTCTCTGGCTCACCTGAATCCCCCGCAGCCTCTGCTTGAACCAGAAACAAAAGCAATGAAAAGGCTGGGAGACACACCTAAAACCCTCCAAACAAGGGTGATAGGATTGAGAGAACTCCCCATGCCTCATCTACATAGAAGATGTAAAAAGAGACATCTCAATTAGCACATTGAATGGAGAACTGGAGCCTCATTTACATCGAAGATGGAACAAGAATTAGCATGAAGAATGGAGAACCAAGCTCCAAAGCAGGAACCGCACTGAACTCTGGGATTGGCAAGGCAGGGACGCACTGCATGATGGGAGATCTCTGCTCTTGATGTAAATGAATTCACACCTACATCCGTCCAGCTCCGCAGTTATCAGACCATTCTAGTTATTGATATGCAAAACACTGAATCTGCCTGGTTGCACTGTGAGCTCCCCCAAGGAACATTGACCATAGCTGGCAGTGATCAGCTTCTATTGTCCAGCACAGAGAAAACCACTCTGGGGTACTTCATTGAGACATTGTTTACCCATAAACAAACCTGGTTCTACAAAATACCCCTACCCAAGTTCAAACTCCTGTTCTGATGTCTGGATCCAAAATGCTGCATGCTTCCCCATTTCCTGTCTGATCCTGTTGTGAGCTTTGCCTCTCTCTCAAGTGCTCCTGACCCTAAGCTGAACAGCCTGTCTCCTGGGAACTTCTGAGCTGCAAGGAGTGGTGAGATCCCCCGCCCTTCCCCCCTGCCCATCTTTCCCCAATTCTCTCTCTCCCTCTCTCTCTCTCTCTCTAATCCAGATATAACTTTCTACTTTTGTAATCAAACCTGGGCTAGCCTTCTCCAATACCCCCACTGTAATTCTGTTGTATTGTAAGTGTTAGATTGTTTTTCTCTCCTTGTATGGCATCACTATTTGTATCATAAGTTTTATATACCTGGCGATAAATTAACTATTATAATCAAGCTGGTTGCCAGTTTCTCTCTCTCTCCAAATACATTTACTCCTTTGTGTTCTTGGCTTCCCTATTTTGCTCTGTAGCAACACTTCTTTTACCTAAGCCAAAGATCCCTGGAGTGCCCAAAATCCTATGGGGTTTGCTTATCAAGGGGGTTACTGCTAGAACAATTGTGTTGCAAAGAGGCATATAAAGGGGGCAGCTGAGAAGTGCTGCTCTGCCTAGCCTACGGAGTCTACGGGTGCATAAGGGTAACAGTTGGAAGTGCTGTTTGACCCAGCCTGATTGAGTCCAGGGGGCGTATAAGGGAAGCAGCTGAAAAGTGCTGTTTGGACCCAGCCTGCTCATAAGTGTGCTCCATTCTGGTGCGGTGCAAGGGGCACATGAGGGTGACAGCTGACAGTGCGGTGTCACCCAGCCTGCTGAGTTCAGGGATGTAAAAGGGGTCAGCTGGAAGTGCTGAGGTCTGCTCAGACGCACTCAGTTAATCTGCAATGGTTGTGTGTATCTGGGGTGGGGGCGGGGGGAGTGTTATTTGAATCTGAAAACCTTAGGTCCTGCAGGATAGCTCCACTGGGAGGGGACTTGTAGCCATATGAACACACAAGTAACACAAGCAGCACATGAATAGAATCACACCCCTCTTCCAGGAAGGTAACCCTAATAAATAAGCATACCTTGAAGTGACAGGCAAGTCTGGTGACACCACTATGGCATCGTTCTTGTTTTTTTGTCAAACTACTCTTATAGCAAGTTACAGACCGTTGTAGCATCATGTTGTGTACACCTCAGCGGAAGCGAATTCTCCCGATCAGTATGCTGACATCCACTCCACTTACTTCTATTTCCTGTTGCTTCAGAATGAAGCTTGTTCTAAATTCTCCTACCCGCTTAGATCTTTGGTTAGGGTTCTGTGAAGCAAATAAAAGCCCAGAATGGGTTGGTATAGCTTTAGTGTTTCCTACCTGATGAACTATGCACTTGGTACTTGTACCAACTGTGCACTTGGTAGTTCTTTTCCTTCCTTGTCTGCTCTGCCTCAGTCCAGATGATACAGAGTCAAACATCTAGCCCATTAGGCCATGCATATGAAGCTCCAAATGGAGTTTCATCAGAATGAATAGAACATTTGGATTAAAAAAAAGCCTTTTTATTAAGGCAAAGTTACAAAAAAGGTTAACATGCTACATCCTACACTCCTCATTTCTTATTCCAGGTCAGGTGAACATTCAAAGAACCTGGCTAAAGATTCTGGCTTGCTTGCTGGGAAGCCCTCCTGCTTTAAGTACACTAAAAAGGATCAAATATCTAACCTCTTTTTGGCACTTCTCTTCTGTGTGTACTTGGTGTAAAAGCCTTTCAACTACAGGGGCAGTCCATATTTTACTATACTACAGTGCCATAGAAGGAGGAGTCAGGTTTTTTCCAATAATGTACATTACAAAGTCCAGATGCTAACAGTAAAAATGAAATTAATTTGTCATTCTGTTTAAAATGTAGATTCTTTCCTGTACTATTAAGTAAGCAGGTCAGGAGATGTCTAGGAAGCTGGCATTTTGTCAGAAGATTAATCTCTTTAATAGTTTCCTCCCCAAACCATTTAATTCCTGGATAAACCACCACTTGTACAAGTATATTCCCCTTTCCCAGCAACCCCTCTAACAGAGTGCGTACCTAATAGCAAAAATATGATGGATCTTAACTGTAGTCTAATGCCATCTATTACAGTAATTTATAAAAAAAATTTGTATGCGCTACACAAATTGCAGATGTGTGTCTCCTTTTCCATATAGAGACCCACTCATCCAAATCTGTTTCTTTGTCCAAATCCCTCTCCCATCTGGGTTGTTTTCTTATCAACATCTTCTTTAATCAAATTTTGTATACCTTAGAAATTATACTTTTCATTCCCCCTTTCTAGATCTAGACCAAAAGTGGTTAAAGGCTAGATAGAGCTGCCTCGTATCCAGATTTCACAAGAAAATGTTTGACTTGTAAGTATTAAACGATAGGATCTTTATGTTACTTATATTATTACATATCTCTTGGTATGATTTCCAATTAGGACCTAGGGAGAGCTGTCCAAATTGAGCACTTTCAGCTCTGACCCACAATGAATAGTCACTTTGATATTTCCTAGTGATAAATTCCCGATTATTAATTAAAGTTGCTAAGGGACAGGGCCTCGGTGACAGGAATTTTTAAAAAAATTGTCCAAAACTGGTCTGGCTGAATGGATGAGTTTTTATTTTTGGTGACCTAAATTGTCCAGGGGTATGAGATAGGGTTGCCCATTATTTTTCTCCCCATTGCTTGCTTTGGCTATGAAACCATTTGCAGTCATATGAAAAATAGCCCTTTGGTAAAAGGCATCTGTGATAGTTAGAGTGAGGAAGCCTTGGCTATGGTTGCCAACAGTCAGGTCCCCAACCCCACCGGCCACTGGCAACATAAGCACCACCTTCCAGGCTTATGTAGGCCATGCACTCTGTCTACTGGTTAGTGACAGACACACTCCAGCCCCTGAGCCCTCCAAGGGCAGGTAATAGCAAGGTGCCTGATAACCCTGGGTACCTCTGGAAGCATCACAACATCAAAATGCCTTCTGGATTACAACACAAAATAGCTGTGACGTCTTGTTACATGTGCAGGGTTCAGAACCCTTGTTCAAAATTATAGAACAATTGACTTTGGTATTTTGGCAGGTATCAGGCTTCAAAATAAACTAAAATTGTAGGAATTAATGTTCCCCAAAGGGTCAAAACAAACTGCTTCTGCAGCCCCTGGACAACACAGGGTGCTGGGAACACCAGCAGATGTTCCCCACTGTACCCCTACAGCCTGCTTCCAGAGGTCAATTCCCTCCCTGACTCAAGTTCAGGACAGCAAGACCAATTGCTCCGGAGAGACCAGCTGACATCAACTAGGCCCTCCTCTGCCCTCCAACTAACATCTCAGTTTGGTAGTTCAACTTAGCCTCTTCTCCCTGAGTCCCATTATGTTTTTTTTGCTCCATTCCCACTTAGCCTTTTTGGATACTTACATTTCTGGGTGGCAATTCAATACTGCTGTGCCAGTGTCAGTTACTCAGTGGGCCTCCACCCTCTCCTATTCCTCTGGTCTGGAAGACATGAAACCTGGCACTTTTACTTACCCATATATCACCTCTGCTTTTTGTTCCTGGCTTCTAGGCAATAGACTTTTTCCCAGTAAGAGAGGCACATATTGGCTGATTGGATTAACTGGTGACACCATTAATAACTCCAGAGACATGATTAGTACATAAGGAAGTACCTCTTCACGGAATGCATTGTCATCCCATGGAACTCGTTGCCAGGAGCTATTGTGAAGGCCAAAAGAGTAACTGATTCAAAAAATAATTAGCTAATGTCATGGAGGATAGATCCATCAATGGCTATTCGCCAAGATGGTCAGGGATACAACCTCATGCTCTGGGTGTCTCTAAACCTCTGACTCCTAGAATCTGGGACTGTACAACAGGGGAGTGGTCACTTGATAATTGCCCTGTTCTGTTCATTCCCTCTGAAGCATGTGCATTGGCCACTGTTGGAAGACAGGATAGTAGGCTAGATGGACCACTGGCCTGACGCAGCCTGGACATTCTTATGTTCTTAAGTCTGAGCCTTGGGTCAGAGCTGGTAAGTAAGCTCTGACAAAAATACAGGAGGAGTTCAGTCACAGATGCTCATATCTTTTTCAGTGGGGACACTCATATCTTTTTCGGTGGGCACCTCAAAGGAATGAGATAGTCCAGTAGGCCATCTTCCACTCCAGCATCTCTAGCACAATTCCTTTTGTCTTACCAAACCTTCCCTGCGACTATAACAATACTTGGCTAATATGAACATGCACAATAAATAACCTTAAAACCAAACGAGTTTCCTCCATTCTCATAGATTTCCTTTATCCTGCTTTTCTACTTTGCCACTGTTTGCTGCAGTCATTTACTGGGGTCCCTATTTTCCTGCTGGCTGTTCCTCTCCCTGTATCCTCCCTGTATCCTCCCTGTATCCTCTTAACTCATGGCAGCCCCTGATGGAGGCTTCCTCCCAGGCTTGTTCCTCTGTCTTAGTGACTACAAAAAGAATGAAGTACCATGTAGGAACCTAAACACCTCTCTGTCTATCAGGTACTGTACTTATATGGCCCCCATCATAGTAGTATATTAGCACCATGGGGAACTGAGGCACAGCAACACTGGGTTACTTGCCGAGGGTCACACAGGACATCTGCAGCAGAGCAGGAATTGAATCCAAGTCTCCCATGGCACAGGGTAGGGCCACTGTATCATCCTTCCTCTCAGTTGTGAAGAAGGAGGTGGAGCTAGGAGCATGAGACTAAGCTCTGTGGACCACAGAGTGAGAGGGCTATGTTTCTATTTACTGAACTCAAATATTTGAATCATTAAAAGAAAGCCTTCAACGTGGCAAAGTCAAGACTGCTGCAAGAGGAGGCCAGTATTAAACAAATGGAAGAGTTAGAGGGATGGATATTTTGGAATGTGAACTGATAGTAAATTAGAGTGACTTAAGCCTTAAACCAGGGATTCTCAAACTGGGGGTCATGACTTCTTAGGGGGTCGCAAGTTGTCAGCCCTCATGCATGTTGGTAAGGGTGGCATGGCAAGGGGAGGTCATCACTTTTGGTGGTGGGTTGTCACAGCCTGAAGTATTTTCAAAGAGGATCCCAGCAAAAAAAGATTTGAGAACCCCTGACTTAAACAGTGTGGTTAAAAGATTTCAGAAATTATTACCATTTGAAAGCAGTTTTATAAGTTTATACATGCCAAGACATGATTCTCACCTGGTAAGCGTGCTGCTTTCTGTGCTGGACTGAAAAAAACAAAACAAAAAACTGAGGTGCAATTTTACATATAGCTGAAAAGAAAAAAATGTACTAGCTGTTAGATTTTCATCTCCCGATAACATGCATTTGTACCTGAAGCAACATGATTATAAGAGCTTTACACTGCACGATAGTCTATCTCAGGAGTGCTATGAAGAACAAGACACAGCAGAGTACCTTTGGAGAAAGCGTGGCAGAAGGAGTAAGGTACACATTAAAAAAAGATAAGCTCTGAATCTTCTGTAAAATAAAGCCATTATAGCTAGAAAACAAGTCTGGCCAGAGCAACAGTACTCAGTCTTATAGTTACATAGCTAAACTAGTAATAGGCCAAAACAGAAACATTCTGATCTAGATTAGAATTGCACCCAGTTAGACATTATTCCAAGGGATGTGCAGGAGGTTGGGTTAGCTCTTTAGAGAACTAGGAGCTAAGTGTGAAGCTCTGGTTTGGACCGAAATGTCCTCAAAATTCAGGGATGTTCTAATTTGGAGTTTTGGTTCAAGGCCCATCTATATGACCCCTTTTAAAACATGTTATATCTAAACAAGTAAAAGTCAGATCAGAGTTCCACTAAGCCTTGGCAAATTACAGCCAAAAAGCAGTGATAGTCATGATGTAATACATAAGAAAGGCTCTTAAAAATCCTTTGTTACAGATGACTTCAGCAACTGCAGGACACATTTTGGCAGAGGCTTTTTTGAGCAATGGTTTAACTATTGGAATAGCAAAAATTGAAATAACCCAATGCAGCCACAACATACAGTAAGGCAACTTTAGTAATAAACTCTCATATATTATTGAAACAAATGTTTGATTGCCTGAAATTAAAAACAATGTAGATGTTCATATTTTATAATGATACTCCTAGTTGTTCTTGAAAACAATATTATTTTGACACAGCTTTTGAAAATACAACTCATTCTTGTAAAATGAAACTTTATTCTAAAATGTATCCAAAATTGCAAGACACAAGCACCATTAAACAGATAAATAGACATATATTTATGTACAGAGAGCATCAAAACACAAAACAATTGTTAATATAATTCTTATAACATTTTTAATGAGTTTCCATCAATAAATCTTTAAAATTTAAAGATTTTCGGTTGCAAAACAGTTGTAAAATCATATGTATAAATTATATCTATTACCATTCCAATAACAGAAGCTAAGTAAAATACAAAAATAATCAATACTGCAAATTCAAATACAAAACCCAAAATAATGTAGCACAGGTACATATGTACACTTGATGAATTCATGCAGCTATGCAGTGCAACAAATTAACTGCTTAATTTTACTCATCACAAAATGGAACAACCATGTCTGTGAGCAGAAGAAAATATATTTTGTAATAAATCATAATCCATTTAGAAATTAAACTTTATAAAATGATGCTAAGTGATATATTTCTAAAATTCCCCATGTGGTCTGACAGTCCCCAAACTCCTTTTCTGCAAAATAACATATAGAGGACAAAAGTTTAAAAAAACCCCAAAAAACTAACTACTCTAGGACAGATTTGATGCCAAATTTTTACATTTTTACTTGTACCATCTTATTTTTTTAGTCTTGGTATCAAGCCTATTTGCAAGTGTCCATATCCCTAATGAAAATGGTTACACCTAATTACCAAAGTGAAACTTCTACATTCAAAAGCTATATTCCATAAACTGAATCTAACACAGTGCTCAGACTGCGCTGGTTAAAGAGATACCTGGTGGCTTCAAAAAGGCAGCTATGACCCCCCAAGAATCAAAGAGAATGAGAGTAAAATGGTGGATAGAGAGACGCCATTATGCCTAATTTCTTTGATTACACAAACCCATATAAAATAAAAGGCTTTATGGCTTGGATGAAAATTCCGATATTTTATTAGCAGGTGCAGAGCCAGTATTTGTGAAGTTCTGTTGCCTTTCATAATGTAGAAGGCTGCAGACTATTCTGGTTGGTGAAGAGAGACAAGCCTCTGATAACCATATAGAAAAATACTTTAATGTTGAAAATGTTTTAGAAATCATGATACAAAATCAAAACAAGGAAACATTAAAAAAAAAAAGTGATTTCTTGTGTAAACCTGAATGTTCACCGTTCAGTTTTGCTGTTGGTTGGTATCATAATCAAAGCATGTAGATACTATTGAGATTCATACTTCATAAAATATTAGTGGTTAAGTGTCAAAATTGGATGAGATGCAATTATACAGTCTGACACAGATCTCTAAAACTTGTTTAAGTGCTAAGCACGCTTAGTGTTTTCACTAGAAAAAAGTTGGTAAAAAGCTGTTTTTCTGATTGCTGAAAAAACACTGGTTTACAACAGTGCACACCTTTGCTAAGGTCCTGGTTCTGCCTTCTTTGGGCTCCCCAAACTCCTCAAATAGTTGTTAAGTGAATGGGAGTTGTGAGTGAAACAGGGATGCAGGCCAGAGCCTGTATTGGAAAAATGGAATATATCACATTTATGTAACAGTATTTCTTCTTAATTGCTTTACGTGCAGTCCAGGGATGGGGATGGCAAAAAGCAAAAAGGCTACGTGCACTGCACTATGTCTTTATGTTTTACGATCTTATGAAGAATATGGCATTCTTAAATCGGTAATGATAATCACCACTGAGTGAAATGTACACACTAGCCCAAATAGTCTCAACTGCTTTTGGCAGTTGTTTTCATATTAAAGAAGGTTATCAGTTAAAGATATCAAACAACCAATGAAAGGGGAGGAAGTTTGTCTACTCACATATGTTAAAAGCACGGAAAATAAAAAGGCATGGCACAGGTCTACATTTAGTGTAAATTATAAATTGCTTTTGCTGTCCATGAGAGATTTTTTATTTTCCTCCTCCAATCTGCCTTGTGTTCATAGAATGCTAAAAAAATTGAAATAATAAATATAATGGCTCATTAAAAATAAATAACGCTACATATGATCACAGATTAATTGCTATATTTTTGCCTCTCTTAGCCGGTCAGCTGTGTCATCTTCTATGTCCATAGAACGGCAAATCCCTTTAGAATGTAAAATTTTTTCATTCACTATAGATTTACCAAAACAACTGGAAGTGTATCAGCTGATTCACAGAATGAATCTTATTGTTTTGATGCACCTGAAAAATAGTCAGTTAAGCTGCCACCACAGTCACCTTTCCTATCACAATTATGCCCTTTTCCCTAGAATTCAATGAAACCGAGAAATAGCAAGAGAAACAGCCCCATTTCCTTATAACACTCAAATTATGATGATTCTTTAACATACTTTTTGGCTGCAGTTCAGCCACTGAAATATCTAACTGTTAAGCAAGGACCGTATTAGCACATAATAAACAGCCTTTTCCAACACTTCATTCAATGCCACACAATAAGCACAATCATTTTCGGTACAGAATGACTTGCAATTCAGAAAACAAAGTGAACATATTAATACAGCTGCTGATAGACTCATGAAAGAAAATTAAACTTACTCTTGCCTGATGAAGTGAGAAGCCAAGTTCAGAGGTAAACCGAATCTTAACATCCTGTTTGTGAGAAATTGAGCCCACTAGGAAGGTGATAAATGCCAATGTGTATGTTTTTTCAATTTCTGCTGTTCCTTAACTTGTAGCAGAGGGAACTCTGCTCAGTTTTATGATTTGGTGCCAATAATTAGTGGAAGTGTTGTCCAGTTGCACTAGAATAACAGGAAATCTTGGAGGGTTGGTGTTTGGGGCAGGATTTGGGGTGGATTTGGGATTTGGGGTGGAATATGCTATGCAAGGAGCTTGTCAGTCCATGCAGTGGCACCACCTGCGAGGGGCTAATGCATCTAAAATATGGGACTCCCACATCTCCAAATCCAGATGTGGGAAAAGGCAGATGTTTACAAAAGACATGAAAAAATGAACTGCCATTATGACTGATCTTCTGGCAAGCCTGAATTATGAGCTGCTAGATCATTGAGCTGCCAAACAGAGCACTTTGTTCAGTAATACTCGTGACAGAGGAAAATAAATGCTGGCTGCCACCCTAGAAAATTCATCTGAAACAAAGGCTAGACACATTCAATTTTTGGTTACAATGACCTAATATTCTGAACTTAGACAGCAACAAACGTGATTGGTTGATTTTAGTTCACCTCCATAAGGGTTTCCTTATTGGGTAGTTTAAATGAACGAACTTCTTCTTTATGCCGCCATCAAAGGTTATTAATAGAAATGAATGATACCTACCAAACTAAGGTTAGCATTTTAAAAAGGGGGTAAAACCTCCGGAAAACATTCAACAAAAATCAGCTCAAATTCTATTAAAAAAGGAAAATAGAAACGAGTGGAGGCGTCACAATGCTGGAGGCAAAAATCTAATATGAAAGGTTAGTGTCCAAGATTGAAGAGTACTGAAAATCATGCAATAGTCACACAAATTCCAGTTTTGTTTTGGGGTGAAATTTTCACCCAGAATTGTGTGACATCCAAAAGGAGAGTGTTATATGGGGAACCTGCCCCCAGGATGCGGAATACCCATGGAGGAGGTCCATGGTTGCTGCTACAATGCATGGGCTGTAATAGCAGCGCTATAAGGGACCTTCCCACATGTGCTTTGTGGTTAATTGAGCCATACAATTCATGGTACCATTTGCCATGCCTGTCACTCTGGTGACTTGCCACAAATGTTCTTTGAAGTGCAACCATGGAGCTTGGTTTCATGGCATTCAAGGAGTCTGTGAATATTCCCTACAGGGTGGCATCTTTTTCACACCAGGGAACCACGGTGATAGTGCTACATTGTAGGCTTTCTGAGGCACTTCTGCTGGGGGGAGGGGGAACCTTTTTTAATGCATAACTACAAAATCATAGTCAAATAAAGTGTGCACATTTCTGCAAAATAGTTCCAGTAATTCCAAAACTCCACCATATGGAGTAGATGGTAGAGAACAGGAGAACATTTAACAAAGTAGCTATAGGCTGCTCCATTCTTCGGTAAAAGATCTGTTTTCTAAAGCACTTAGACCAATGATTCAAATACAGAAGCACTGTGAGGGCAACTCTTTCCAGTGGTTGCAGGTACAACAGCAAATACCCGCCAAAGCAAGACTAAGTTATTTGGGAAATGAAGTGATCAATGTCAGGCAGTTTGTTGGCTCTCTGGATAGTACAGACTGCTTCCCTTTTTAAATGATTAAAGAGGATGCTCTTAAAAATTACTCACAAAACAGGACTAAAGAGATTTGCACCTGGAATGATTTTCCATTCTGAAGCAAGGCTCACTAGTTAATGTGTTTTTAAAGCTGAAATCTTCCTTCCATCAAAAATATTTGTGAGACTTGTTTCTGAAACTTTTGAGCTATCATGTTCTTAAATGGTGGTGGTGTGAAATGGAGTGGTTCTTGCGGCAGCTGTAACAATGAAGATCAAGTACTGGGGAATGGGACAGCTGATGTAGAAACACACAAAGTTTAGGGAACACCCCCAAATACTAGCATTTTTTAACTTTATATTCACTTGAATTTATTAGTGTACCTTTGTGTGGGTATAGAATAGCGTATTCTGTACTATATTCTAGATTATTTATTTATTATTTGTTTTCTCAAATTAAATTCCTGCTTATTTTGAATGTTGCACCTTCTATGATTTCCCTTTCTTTTATAAATTAGGTACTATTAGTCTAATTCACAATTTTGGAAACTATTCTTCCTCCTGACACACCTGTCTAGTTGTTTAAAAGTGACATGCAAAGGATTTTTTGTAAAATTGGATTTGTGCTCTTTTTGCCTTTTCAATGATAAATAAAGATGCCCTTAAAGGAATTTTTAAAGATTTTTTCCCCTGCTTTTTTACTGTAGCAATATCTCAAATAAGGCCTTGATTTGTTTGGAAGAACCACTAGGAGCTATAAGGGATGTTTACTGTGTGCTTTTAACATTTTAACTGAAAAGGTGAAGGTACCAAGTATTTAACAAAGCCTTCCTTTATTCAAAATGTTAGTTATTTAAGTTAAACAGCTGTTAAAGAAAACAAGCAAAAATCAGAGTTTTAATTGCCTAAGTAAAATTTCCTTCTCTGTCAATAGCTCAAGTATCTTGGCTCATGCGGTCAGCTGTTTCACTAGTGGTCCAGATATCATAAAGTCTTACAAAATAGCAGTTTCTTTATACAAAGTAACAAAAAAAAAAAAAAAAAAAGCAGGGGTGGGGAGGGGTCAGTTTGTCCTTTCCTTTGCAGGCCATCTGAATAATTCTTACTAAGACTGCATTTCATTTCGTAGAGGAGGGCAAGACTTTCCATCTCACACAAGCCCATTGGTAGTCCTGTGCAGTGGACGTGAGCAGAGTATACAGGAAGCACTTCCTTATCTCCTGCATGCTCCGAAGGTGGGTTCTGCACTGGTGTCCACTACCTCGTGCAGAAGAAGTAGATCAGAGAAGGGGCCACCGGATCCATGCTTATATGGTTACAGTGGCAAGGAGCTAAAAGCTGGAACAGTGGCTGTGAAGTGCCATGCTGTAGTCCTGTAACCCGCTGTGGGTTGGCTGGAGACAGTGAAAGGAAGAATAGTCCATTCCTACTTAGTTCCCTGCATAGAGTCTAATTACCCAGGTTTTGGGTCAGGAGAGAGAACTTCAGCTGAACTGGAAAGCACACACTGATGCATACCTGGCACTAAGACAATGAAACATGTTAAACTCCAGCTGGCTATTGCTTGCTGAAATCTAACTCCTCGCTCTGTAAAAGGACCTGAACTGGTGTGAAATTTTCTTATGTTACATATGATTTAATGTTCCTGTTAATGGCTGATATATGTGCAGTATAAAATAAATTCTGAAATCCCTAAGCGTGCTTAACAAGGCTTTAACCAGATGTGAACAACAAGTTTTGATGACAGAACAAGTACTACAATACTATATAATACACATGGCTGTTCAATCAAAAGCCACCTCTTGTTTGCAAGAATTTACAGCAGTAAGCAATGGTGACAAGGTTTCTTACACAAAACCTACAATAATGTACACAGTATGCATGATTGCCAAAGTTATAATGTCAGCATTAAAAAATATACATTTTCTACACAGAATGTCTTGTGCAAATGTGAACAAGTTGACAATAGTTTACCAATGCTTTAAATAATTGAAATAGACATAACCCACCAGAGAGTACATTCTCCGTTCCCCCCAACAGTAAGCAGATGTTGCCAGATGCATGAAAGGACAACCTGTGTAATAAAGGGTTTTTAATATTAGGCATGTGTATGCACACGCACAAAAAATTTAAAAAAGAAAAACACTAGCAGTTGCACCACAAGTTTTTGCAAGGGGATACTTGCCACAAAAACCCCCCTCAAAATCAAAGTTGGTCTTTGCACGCTTAAAGCAATTTGATTTACATTTCTTTAATTGCCACTACAAGTTTATAGACACTTCTTGTAAAGATTCTTTTTTCCTAAAACATACATTTTATTAGACATACTCCCCTGCCTCCCCCCAACCAAAGCTCCAGCTTCCACTTCATTTATACCATTGTTTAATGCTGTATTTCTGGTTTTGTTTAGGAATTCATTTTTCACTTAAGAATCACCTGAAATGTCATAATTCAAACAAAAACTGGGAGTTCTTTTTTATTTTATTGACATTTTTGAATGTCAGATTTCTGAATTAATATTGTTTAAAAGTATAATTTAAAACAATATCAACTTTCAGTTTTCTGCAAGCTTCTTACACACTCTTAATTGTCAAAAGGCAAAGGCACTCAGACTTTGCCCATCCCTTATCTATTATAGCCATGGGCTGTAGCAATTATATGTCCCAATGTGTAACTTCTATCTTGAGTAAGAGGCAAAGCTCACCTTCCTCTGAATGGTCTCCCACTGGGACCTGTAGCCTTTGGGGGCTGCATCTATACATTAAAGAAGAGGTCTGGTATCAAATCTTGGCTATCGCTTTTGTCGATGTATGTCAGTAACCACTTTCTCGCTGATCAAGTACACTTCTCAAATCATGTGCTTTCCAAGGACAACGTTAGCAAAGGACAGTTGCATGCTTCTCTTTCCTTTAAGTGTGTTCTATTTAGAATGGCTTTTTCTCTCCATTTTGTATGGCAAACAGCAACTCTGGTTTTAGGTCATTTTAAAAGCCACAGAGTGACTGTTGCCTACTTTAGAGCACAATCATGCGAGAAATTACATGCCGTAATCTCTAGAACTGAGGATTCCTAGCCTTTGCAGGATCAGGCCTTGATGAAAGAGGCTATTTTTTACACAAAAAATGTTTATTGCAACATCTCTAATGAAATAATATATGTACAGTTAGGGCTCTATTCACAAATGTAAGCAAAATTTTGCATGAATTTTGTGTAAATTATCCTTGCAGCAATTGCACACAATGTTTGTGCAAACAGCTGGCATGCAGCAGGAGGGTGGAAAACAGAAGTCCAGATGAGAGAGGAGAAAAAAGGAATACAGACATTAACTGCTATACATAAAACCTAGGAAAACTTAATTTACATGGCTGATCATTTGGCTCCTCACTGATATTAGCACCATTACATGATAGTACTTTTCACATCAATTAATTATGAACAGTGGTTTCATTTTATTTGGTGTAAACATGGTTTCTGTCAAAAGTGGGTACAGAAATAATTGTTATCATTTCCTTCTGTGCAGGGCCAGGAGTAATTATAAATTATCCAATCCTACTTTCCATTTCTGTTTCAGTTCTCCTATGCCCCATTTCAGTAAGACAGGGCACTGACAAAATGCAAAATTTTGTTTAAATCATCTATGTTTGCCCTGACTTCTCTACAGACTCTAGCACTCCAGAGAAATTGCCAGATTTCTACTGTTAGTAAAATGAAATTGGGGATCAGCATGTGAAAGCATACAGTGGCATTTACAGAAGTGACTAACTAGGTAGCAGAGACTGTCACACATGGGAGGATCTGTTGTAGATGAATCAGCCACTACTTTCCAAACTCTGTGTACATGCCACAGTACATGCTAACTGGCCACAGATGGCCATCCATCATACACCATGTTTAAAAAAGTGGTGCACACATGAAACACAACTATTTGTGAATAGAGCCTTTATAATTGTCTCACATTTGATTATAGGAATCACAGTTTTTGGATGTTATTTATTATTCATAACAAAGATGGAATAAAAATGTTTTGATCCAATTTCTCACGACTGTATCATTCAGCAAATATTTAGTATGCTGAATCCAAATGAAAAACAAAAGCAGTTTATTTTTTTTCTCTCTTTTAAACATAGAACTTAAACAATGGCTAGAAAGGGAAGGTTTCAAGTTATAAATGGAAACTTTTTTTTTATTAAATGTGAAAACATGCACCCAAGAAAAGGGCATACACCTTTATACATTTTTATGGCAAGTTTTCCCATTACATGAGAGGCTTCCTTATATGTTTTAAACTTAAATGCTGAACAGTAACCAAACGTAAGTTTGGATAAAAACCACAAAGATGTTAACTTTTAATGAAAAATGCACAATTTAAAACGAGATGAAAGGACACATTCACAGAAATATTTTAGACAGCTGTGGAGAGAGGTCAGATAAATTAAGAAAGAGAAGAAAGCCAAATCCCATTCCAAATATCAATTATATAGATGCCTAAATACACTTTTGCATTGCTAAAATTTTAAAAATAAAGTGTCTATTTCAGGGAAGACTCAAGAATTAACAATTTAGGCTCCAGTCCTACAAACCCTTACACATGGGCTTAACTTTAAGCTTGAGGTGCCCCAATGATGTCATGTGTTTGCACGATTGGAGTTTTACTAAGTTCTTTGAGTGGAAGGTCCATTTATAAATTCTAAATGTATTACTGTGACAAGTTATAAATATGATAACATTGATAAACCGAACTAATGCATGCAATCAAAGCAATGATCTGTATCTATAAAGAGATCTTCGGCTCTTTCCCTTCATAACCAACAGCATTTTGTTGGTTTCAACTGCTCTTTATATTTTGCTGTATGTATGTATAAGGCTAAATAAGATCACAAGTGAAATAAAACCATATATGTTGTGCAATTGGGGGTGGAATCCTGCAAACCTGTTCTTCGCAGGAGCAGTTGCAGCAAGACTTCAAAGGGACAATTTGCATGAGTAAGGGCTTGCAGTATCAGGCCAAGTCTGGAAAAACAAAGGAAGCTACACACACACAAAGTATTTAAAGATAACTAATTTACAGTTGAGGGCTGAACTGAATTTTTATAGCTGTTTTCTGCACCATGAAATATTGAGTTAGATCATTAATGTGATCATTTACTAATATTAAATTGCCACAAACATTAGCTTGTTTGAAGAGAAATGAGTTGCCACTTGTAATAAAGGGAATTTAGCAGTTTTTATTTGGAAGATATGTGTTTCAACATGATTCCCACTGCAAAACCATCCAAACAAACCCAAATAGATCGGAACAGGTGCTATCAGGTGTTACATAATCACTAGCAATTTACTGACATTGGCAATTATTTTTGCATCATTAATCTCTACTTTTGTGGTGCCCTGCAAATTTAAATGTTTAGGACCAAATATTGTAGAATTTGGCCCATATTTAACAAAAAAAAAAGTCTTAGAAATGGCTAGGAACAGGACTAAAATACTTAAAAATAATTAAATGACCCAGGAAATAGACATCAGTGCAATATTTATTAGTTGAAAATTCATTATATCAAGGGAAAAAGAATAAAATATACAACTCTGAATATTGTAACAGCTGGTCCCTCATTAAATTACTCATCTAATTCCAAACCCTCTCTACCTACAGTATTCATCAGACAGGGGAAAATTCAAATATGTTTTAGTCATTGCAGGAATTTGTTATCCATTTGTCGCAGAGATTCCAGCCTCAGATGGAGTATGGTGTCCAGTCTGGAGTGTCACACTTCAAAAAGATCTGGACAAACTGGAGAGAGAGCCCAGAGGAGAGAACAAAAATGATAAAAGGTGTAGAAAACCTGGCTTGTGAGGAAAGATTAAAAAAAACCTGTGCATTTAGTCTTGAGAAAAAGAAGACTTGGGGGAACCTGATAATTGTCTTCAACTATGTTAAGGGCTGTGATAAAGAGGATGGTGATCAATTGTTCTATATGTCCACTGAAGTTAGGACAAGAAGTAATTGGCGTAATCTGCAGCAAGGGAGATTTAGGCTAGATATTAGGAAAAACTTTCAAATTACAATGATAGTTAAGTACTGCAATAGGTTATCAAAGGAGATTGTGGAATCATTGGAGGCTTTTAAGAACAGGTTTAACGAACACCTGTCACAGATGGTTTAAGTATACTTGGTGTTGCCTCAGTGTAGAGGGCTGGAGTAGATGATCTCTCGAGGTCCCTTAGAGCCCCACATTTCTCTGATTCATACAAAAGGCAGTTTTCAATCACCTCTGCCAGTTTGATCTACTCAAAATAAGTAATTAAACTAAAATATTTAAAACACAAAGCTCATAAGGGGACTGGATGTCTCAGGGTCATGGGAAATGGTGCTTTTCACCTATAGGTCACTACTTCAAAACTGGAGCAGGTTGGTGACTGAAAGTTATTACTATAATGGATTGTCTAATAAGTTGGTGGTCCAATTCCTAATGAGCAGGCTTCCAAATAAAAATTGGCAGCTCTGGCACTCAGCAGTGAGACTGATGACTTAATGAACTGGAGACAGAATTATTCTCAATTTTTTAAATGGTAGTCCCTCCAGATCAAGGTTGAGGCACATCACTGGGGCAGGGTAGGATGCACAAAAGACTAGTCTCAAGGGCTTTCAAATCCAGCACCTTTCATGAACTCTAAATTAATTTTAAAATAAACTGAGGAGAAACACAGAGTTCTACTTCAGTTCGTCACATGCAAATTTACTAGCAAAAGAATATAAGTGCCCTATCTATATATAAAAATATTAAGGTACTTTTTAATGTACATTTCAGGCAGCATATTGTATTTGTGATTCATACAGCCTCTTTCACCCACTCCATTTTTAAATGAATTTGGAAGGGGAGTTATTGTCCACACACAAAACCTTTATTTGGAAATAAAATATGGACATGAAGATTCCTTTTCACATGTTTACACAGACAGTGAAATTCTGGTTCCATTGAAATCAGAGGCAAAACTTCCAGTGACTTCAATAGGGCCAAGATTTCAACCAGCATGTCTAGAGAGAGAGAGAAAATCCAGTATTCCCTGCTTTCGATGTTCTAAGGCAGAAGCTCTTTTCTTTTAAAATAGTTTACTTTAAAAAAAAATGTTTGGCAAATCAGGTCTTACTCTTTTCCATATTAAAAAAAACCCAAAAACAATTTAAAAAAAGACCATTTTAAAATCTAGTGTGAAAGCTCCCCTGTTGCCCTTAAATTAGCATTATTCCCAGAGCTGGACAATTTCCATCTACATTATCAGTAATGCTGGTGCATAAGCATAGAAACAAACAACATTTACAGTACACATTGACATCTAGTGCATTAGAAACACCGGTGGGAAGGAAAAAGTCAGTGCTTGGAAATAAAATTTCCTTCCATATTGATTTTGGTCTCTATATTGCAAATTTATAAAAGAGTTTTGTAAGCAAAAGAAAGTTAACAAACAAACTCTCTACAAATTTGAAAGCCAAAGGTGTCCTTTGAATATGTTGCATATTTAGCAAATACAACTAGTATTCCCTGTGGTTTAGTTGAAGAATGTGTGCACATATGATATAAGCACCTGATCTTGCCAGCATGTACTTGAGTATCATTACTTAATGTGTGTAAACGTTTGCAGACAGTAAAAAAGGAAGGTAAGAGTAGCAAAGATCATTACGTATGTGTGATGAAGTTGTCATAACAAGTCAAGGGATGTACTGGGTGATCAAATGGGTCTTTTCCATCTCTAATTATATACAGCCCTGATCTTACAAAGACTTCAGCACATATGCAACTTTACATACCTAAGTGGCTTCACTGGAGTCTATGTAACTACTAAGATATGAAAAGTTACGTACATGTTTAATCCTTTGCAGGACCGGGGTCTATAATTCCAACCTGTAGGCTGCAGCCCATGAAAGCTTATGCCTGCAGAAATTAAATTTGTTAGTCTTTAAAGTGCTACAGGCCGCTCGTTGTTTTTGCTGTATACAGACTAACACGGCTACCCCTCTGGAACTGCGAAATGGAGAGTCTGATCCTGCTTCCTTTGAAGTCAATGACAACATTCGTGCTGACTTTAGTGATGCAGGATCTATCCCATTATGCAGCAGTTTAATTTAATACAAATATTTTGGAAGAGAAATGGAAAGGGGAGGCGAAGACACAGGAAGCTGAGTGGTCATGCTGCAAGTGGGACAAAATTGTGGAGTTTAAAAAAAAATCTCTCTGTTGCCAGAAGCATATCATGCTATCGTTGGTAAATTAGGGTAAATATTTTGACAGCGATTTTACCTTTAAAATCATAGTGCTGGAAATGTAATACATTTTTGACAGTTCTATTTTAAAAGATATATTTTTTATTTTATATTCTGCTTTGCATCACTTTTATTTAATGGTCTGATTTATTCCCCCACAGGGGAATCCATAAATTAAACGAGAAAAAGAACATGTATAAACAAAAGGTGTTATTTCATTTATCTAGTAAATACTAAGGCTGTGAGCCGATGTAACATCACTACTGTGAGCAGTTGCACTGAAATCAATGAGACTACTTACAGTAGAAAAGTTAAGTACATGTGTGTTGCAGGACTGGGGTCTAATTTTGCATTTTTGTGAGTGGCGATGATAATAGTGCTCCAGGGATCCTCTTGAGAGACAGCAAAAAACTATGCTTTCAAAAGATGAATAAATGAACTCAAGCTCAATAATAACTGCAAGTAAAGTAAACAAAACCATGTCAATACTTTGATCTAATTTAAGGTTACAACTGATCATTATTATTATTTTTAACTAAAGATAAATTTCTAATAAAATTTTCAAAATTTGAATACACTATCAAGTAGCAGCCTGGTGCCTAGAAGAGTTTAATCTTTCTGTAGTTCCAACGGTGAGATAAAAGACCTTCTAACTTTATTCATTTATATGCTCACAGGGAATTTGAACTACTCCTGTCACACGTCCTGATGTGCATCTACCTGCACACTTACCCCACAACATGCATCCCATTATCCCATTTAAGGGCAAAATTCTCCTCACAAATCTGCATGTGAGCCCCATATTTTGACACCATGTATAGGGATCTCCCAATGAGGTGTGAATTTTGAGAGGCAAACATTGCTCAATATCTGCTGAATAAATTTAATTCAGACATTCTGTACCTGAGGTACTGAACACCACCTTTTTTCATACCATACAGATGTAATCTTTCATATTTTGGGGGAAGGTGGGAGTAATTAGGAACTAACTATAATATAAACTTATATTTTAAAGGTTTACATGAAGGTATAAGAGACTCCCCCTAAGGCTTTTCTTTGATGGTGCAGGAAGCTGTATCCCCACTCTTCTTTTTTCCACTATCACCAATGTTTTGATTTCCTCATAAAGAGGCTCAGACCTCTCTGTTCCTATTCTGTTTCTGGTGGAAGGCCTTGAGCACTCCAACACTTCCTGCATAGGAAGTACTCAAAAATGCTCAATCATTTTGGTTCCCTCATGAGATTATGTACTGGAAAGTTTGATGAGTTCAGCTCTAGTATTCCTGGTGAAAAATAACAAATCAGGTACAGTGGAATCCTGATTATTTGAATGGCTTGGGAGACACTAAATATGTTCGGATAATCAGGACTATGGATAATTGGAAGGCAGCCAAGAACCAGTAGAAAAGAGAGACAAGCTGGCAGTGTATTAGAAAAAGAGGTTTCAGTAATAGAGATTTTATTATATTTCTACTTGCTACCACTCCCATGGAAGATCATGTTAATGAGAAAACTCACTTCCAAGGACCGAATAAGCCTTGCCACCTTATTGTTAGGTTCTATAGCAATTGGAGCTCACTTACGGCAACTTTTAAATACCCTGGATAAATTGAGAGTCTTGTGTCAAACTCAGGCTTCCATTTAAAATAGATTTTGCAGATATTAGGCCTCATTTAAGGATGAAAAATAACCTTTAGTGCTCCTAAGTTTTAAAGGTACAAAGCACAAAAACCAAACCAACAACAACAACAAAAAAACCCAAACCACACCACCAAAACAAGGGGTGACAAATTATTAAATTTCTCCACAAAATTAAAATGAGCTTTCTTCTATTTCTTGAGAGAGTACAGCTTGTGATTCACAGGGTAACTGATATGAAATACAAGTTAATGAAAGCCCTCTTGAGAGCAATTTTATTCCTATCCATGATGGCAGACATTTACAAAATCAGGACAATTTATCATTTGGGTTCACCTTAAAAATAACTTATAAAGCAGTGATATATGCAGCACAAAAACAGTTCAAGAGGGGAGAGGGAACGCAAATTTTAATAGTTAAAATGTAAACGTGAAAAAAAGATGGAATAAAAGTCTCTATTTCTTATTTCTACTTAAGATGTCATGTGATAATATTTTACAATGTCCTGCAGGTCTCTATATGCATATGTGTGCGTATGTATGTCAATATAACATATCCACACACATATACATTTACCCGCACATATACATACACAGATAATTGTTTGCAGTTCACTCTTGGGCAGTTCTGTTATGCCACTCTTTACAGTTGTTTGAATCATGTTTGGACCCACTTTCTTCACAAAACTGGGGAGATGGTAGGAAAAGATGGTGGGTCTGGTTGTGTCTGAGATCCTTTTGTTAAACTGTACATGGGGATGAGTAATTTTCTTCTGTAGTAGCTCTCTGAAGAGGGCCAACTCACTGCGGTCTTCATGAGGAGACTTGGTAATGGATCACACACTCATTGTCATGCTAGGAGAGTACTGAAAAAGAGGAATCCACATTTTAACAACTATTCTTTCACAGTCCACTAAAATCCCTCCTGAAACATAACAACAGTGAGCTTAAATTTCAATTCACCATTCTCTTTCTCACTCAGGTGATTTTAATCTTATCCTATATTTGTAGTGTAGTTTGTGACAGGACTGCAGTTTAATTGATAATATGGTAATTCATTTTATATTTAAATTTATTTATATAGAAAATACGAGAAAACTTATTAAATGAATAAGCAAAACTAGATTGGAAGGCAGTTTTCAGTTGTAGCTAAAGCTCCATAGAGCCCTGTTGGCTAATGCTGCCTGCATGATGTAATGAATAAGCACTTTCTTGGATACCCTACCATTCCCTTCACTGGTCAGTGTTGGACCTCCTCGGGGCTGGTAACAGGCCCCCTTGCGGATCAGGGTTTGTGGGCCTCTTGCACCACCATATACTCGTCTGAATGGTGTTCCACTACTTGAGGTAGAAAGGCAGTGGAGAGACGACACACTGGAATGAAATCAGGCCTTTGGATTAATCTTAAATGCTACTACAGGACGTATTTTAGGAACTGGAAATCCAATCATTACACTAGACTGCACTGTAATTGTAGCACAAATTGAACTGCAGTCCTGATGCAGGCTACAATCCTGCTCAAGTTAACAATATCTCATCACAAGTTACCAATTAGATACCACAAAACCTCTGAGAGATACGCATTTTAATTCTTATTTTACTTGGAACTTGCAGGCCAAAGAAATATTTCATTCGAGTAAAGTTCCTTTATGTAGGGAAAATGTCTGAATATAAACATATTGGTATTGTGGAACCTGGTGGGAGATATTAATACATTAATAAAATATTTATTTTGCCTTTCAATAAATGATATATAATCAGAAACAAGCCAGAGCCCAGGAGTTTGGATCTGACCTTTTCCCAATGTTCTTGGGTATTCAGAACCAGGGTTTTGGTTTGATCTTCTCTCTAATACCAGCTGCTTAGACCAGACCAATTGGGAAAAATCTATTTTGACTTTCATAATTTTCTTTGTTTGGTCTTCTCGGATTTAGGGCTTGCTCCTGTCAGCTTCTGAGCTCTCTCATCCCGATTGTGGGAATCCATTAAGCATGTGCTTAATGTTAAGGATGTGAGCAGTCATTGAATGGGACAACTCAGGTGTTCAAAGTTAAGCATCTACTTATGCTCTGCTGGATAAGTGCTTATCCCTCCGGAAGCAGTTGGTGCAGGGAATATATTGTGCCTTATGTTAAAGATATATAACATAATATATTGTATACAGATAAAGTGATATATGTTATTAATGATTATATTTATTAGCATGCTGCCCTTCTTTTCAGGCAAAACTCCTCGTGAATTTAATGGGAATTTGCCTGAGCAAGGACCTCAGGATTTGGCCTAATAATAATATCCATTCTAAGTAGCCAGGGAAGGAAGTGGCAGATAAGTGGCACAGAAAGAATGACAAAGCCCTAGGAGACTAAACTTGGCTTGTGATTGAGGACTGGTATCTAGAAATATGGTTGGAGGTGTGGTAAAACTTCAGGAACATTAAGTCATGGATTCATTAAAGTAAGAAAATAGCAGCCAGGAGCATCAAGCATACAATAAGTGTCTGAGAAAATTAATTTTCTGTCGAGTATAACTGATAGCACATGTCATTCTTTTAATGAGTTTGGTTTGGTGAACTGGCCTCTCTCTGAGCTCTCAGATTGTCTGGACTGTCTGCATCGAGTATAAGTAAAGCACACTGAATTGAGAGTCAAGCACTACCTTCAATAGACAGGATCAAAGTTGATGGGGGAATTTTGGCTATTGCTCTTTTGCAAATTTTGAAACTCTTTTTTTTCTGAAGAGCTTTTCTGTAAAGTAATTTCTCCTACCATGTCAAATAATTAAAAAATACCTTCTTCATAAAGAAACAAATAGCCAAAATGTAGAAATGTAGAAATTGCTTGTTCTTAATACACTGAAGAAGCAAAATGAAAATTAGGTCTGATTTTCATGAAACTTGTCATGCAAATTGACCTTAGTATGAATTAGGAGAAAGAATGTTTACTCTTCATAGCTACAGGGCTAAATTAACCACTAGCATAATTAACAGAGTTGTAATCACTTCAGACAGCAGTGAATGCCACTAAGAACAGAAGTGTTGAAGTCACTCAATACTTCTGAAAAATCAGGACACTTCTATTTAGGAGCTTAAATAGGGATTTAGAAATCTAATTTGAGGCACCTGGGCATGGACATTTTGGTCTTTACTTTGGAAAGTAGTTTAAATAATTTTTGCTTAGCCTCAACCACTCAGCATTTTTTAAACGAATGAACACTAGAGGGCATCTTTGATTTTCTAGACCTAAAACCATGTCCTGTTTTATGAAATAGTAAGTCTAGATTTCTTAGTGATCTAGGTATGTGCTTTCAGTGTAGATACAGTTCTGAAAGACATTCCTACTCTGTAAAACACACTACCTAGGGGGTCAAAGATTGGGCCATCACAAATTGAGAGACCACTTTGGAAAGATTAACTGAATATGAAGATCTAAGTTGTTTAGATTTTGACTGACAAATGCACATCTCATTATGCATTACTGAATATGCATATGTTATGTTTGAGTCTCGGATAATTATTACTTCTGTAATCTTACTTTTATTATAAACTGACTTCAAGTTAGGGATGGAATTTCTAGTGACTCTGGCATTTAAAGTTTAAACTCAATCCTTGATATTATTCAGCACAGTTTTTGTTCAGCAGATCAATATTATAATATTAGGAACTAATAAAAATGTAGACAAAAAATTGCATTAAAGACACAACTGCTTTTCCTGAGAAAAGCCTGGAATTGAGTACTTGTCATATAACAAAATAGTCAAAGAAATACTTACACTCTCACTCTGAAAAGGGTTTAGGAAATTTCCACCCATTTCCCCATCATCTCTGGGTGTGCCAGGCTGATTGCTCATGCTCATATTACTGGGAGAGTTCTGGTAAATAAGATTCAAAAATAAAGGGTAAGTGTTATTGTAGACTTGAATTCCTTTCCTTGCTTTATAATGTTTGTCAAAATAGCGCCTACGCTACCCATTGGGATCTCTGAAAATGACACAGAATAAATCTTGCCATCACAGCTCTATACTACATATATTTGAATGAATGCTTGTAATCTAGAAAAAGGTGTTCACCCCCACTAAAATGAAGAAAATTACTTAGCTGTAGTTCTTGTTCTCAGGTTAGGGCTAGACCCTTCTCCCACTGAAGTCAATGGGAAAACTCTACTTGACTTCATTAGGAGCAAGATTGTGCCCTGTAATTAAAATAAATCACTATGGCCCTGATTCAGCAATGTACTTAAGCCTATGCATAACTTTAAGCGCATAAGTAATGTTCACATGCTTAAAGTTAGGCATGTGTTTAAATATCTTGCTGGATTAAAGCCTATATTTGGGGTCTCTACCATTAGTGTGTGATTAGTTGGGAATAACGGCAACATCACTGTCATGAGCTGTTAAACCACTTCACCAGTGGATGTTAGGCACGCATGACACCTGCTGCTGAATATAACAGACAGACACCATACTGACTGTAAACTCCTTGAGTCTTATTACAATAATCTATAATCCACGAACAACCCCACCCCGCCAGCTGCCTTTCTCCTTTCCCTTCCTTTCCCCCTATGACTGAAGGGGTTTAAATGAGTCACTTCACCTTGAATGGTCTCTTGCAATATGTGTTAACTATTTATGGTAAACAATCTGTTCCATAAATCTTGTATTTAGCTATGACACTCTGAGTATTTTCTGCAGACCTGAAAAAGAGCTCTGCGTAATTCAAAAGCTTGTCTCTCTCACCAACAGAAGTTGATCCAAGAAAAGATACTACCTCCCTCCCACCTTGTCTCTCTTAGAACAGAGAAAACACTTTCATTCTTAGGTGCTATTTTCAGGTGCTAGTCTTTGGGTTGAAATTTCTTTTGATCCCCTTCAGCTAGAGCAAGGGGAATGCATGGTTGAAAAAAGTGAACCCTGCAGTTCGATTCAGCATGGTTTTGCCATGAAACAATCTTTTCATATTAGCTGATGAACTTAAACCTCTGAGGGAATGCCTTGCCATTGTAACCTTGGGAATCACTTACTTCTCTTCTCTCAATGTAGGCATTCTGTAATAAACCTGGAGGTGGTCTTGCAAGAGCTCGTGCAGTATCTAGAGCAGTGTTTCCCAACCAGTGTGCCATGGCACATTGGTGTGCCATCAGGCCTGAGCAGGTGTGCCATGGAATTTTTTGAAAAACTACTTGAAGAGTTCTGGATTGGCTCATGAATATTCAGAAGTTCATTTGGAGACTATATGGTGATGTGCCTCAGAATAATTAAAGGTATCAAGGTGTGCCACAGCAGACAAAAGGTTGGGAACCACTGATCTAGAGAATCTGCAAGTTCTGGCACTTCACCTTCTAGGATATGTTAGCTAGGGGATCTCTGCTAATAGGTTAACTCCAGTTGACTTCAGTGGGGGCAAGATTGGGTCCTGTAATTATAACAGCTCACTATATTTTTAGTTTGTCCTATCAGTGTGCATAACTAGTTTGAAATAATAACCCAAACTCAAAATTATAATCTACTAAACCACTTTACCAGTGGATATTTGATACAGGTATTTTGCACAGCTTTACTTTTAGCCCAAAGTTGCATGTTTTCTTCAGAAAGCTTTAAAAATTCTGTTAGTTTTTTTAAAGTGATTTAAATATAATAAAGGTGTTTTTAATGTTTTAAGACAGTAATTCTATTGTGTTTTTTCACTTGAGTAACAAAAATGGTTTTGATTTAATAGTTAAATGGAACAGGTGTGTATTAGTATTAAGGAACATTGATTTCTCCTGTGTGCAAATAAATGGTTGAGAAATAAAGAAGTTGTAACAAAATATAACAATACAGTGCTTGAGTGCAGTATGTTATTTTCCTTTCTGAATTAACTGTACTGGATAGTCACACATTCAGATAAAAACACATTCATGTCTATGATTCAAAACACTTACAGGACCTTTCAAATAATGCTGTGCCCAGTGGGTTTGACTCTGATTTAAATAAATGCAGAAGAGGTAAAATTCACTTGTTGGAGAAGGGCCACTGTCAGGCGCTACATTACAAAAGATCTGTAGTGCCCCTCTTGGACCCACTTGGGACAGAGGTACAGCATGTGGGACAGAGGTCCACCCTGAAGGCTGCATCAGTGGCTATGAAGGGGTGAAGAGAGGTTGAGAGGGTATGGATTCTATCCACCCCCAACCATAGGCTCCTATTTACATAGGCTTTGTGGGGGAGAAGGAGATGTGAGTTTTACGTATAAATATTTATTATAGTAATCACACTTCTTCCTTTTCCATAGTTAACCAAAACCTTAAATGCAAAAAACCTGTCAATGCAATATTATTGTTGAGATTTGACACATACAAATGCCAGGAGGCTCAAAGTTTAGATAATCACAACAAACCTAAGGCTGTCATCTTTCACATAATGCAACTTACATGGCTTGATAGAGTTAACACCACATAAAGTGTAGTACAAAATACTTCATTTGCTCAAGGGGACCAACTTACAATTGCTGTGAAAATCATAACTGAATTTGTCATCTATTGTGCATGTTAAATCTCAGCTATATTAACATCTGTTCAGGCCTGGTCTACACTGCGAAGGTAAGTGCGGCTTCTGTCGACCACATAAAGTATGCGTCTTCACTGGCTGGTCACTTCCGTTAACTTAAATCGTAGGAAAATTCAATGTAATAAAACCATCTCCACAAGTGGTGTAGCACTGAAATCGAATTGTTTGGGTCGAATGAGCAGCAGTGTAGGTGGAGCACAGCATAATTTGAAGTAATTGGCCTCCGTGAGTTATCCCACAATGCTCTGCTGTCATGTACACAGGAAACAGCCCCTCCCCTCAAGCTCCGGGAAATTTTGAATTCCCATTTCCTGTTTTGTCAGTGTGGAGAGAGCTTGCCAGCAGAACTGATCTTGGTGACTGCACACGCCAAACGCACTCCAGCCTGGAGTCGACCTGAGGTCTTGGATCTCATCGGTTTGTGGGGTGAAGAGTCTGTTCTGGCTCAGCTCTGAGCCAGCAAGAGGAATTTAGATATTTACAAAAAGATATCGTGCGGTATGTTGGAAAAGGGGCATAGGAGGAACGCGCAGCAGTGCTGCGTTAAAATCAAAGAGCTGAGGCAGGCGTATAAAAAAACTCAGGAGGCAAACAGTCATTCTGGCTTGTCACCAAAGACATGGTGCTTTTATGAGGAGCTGCACAGAATTCTTGGTGATGACCGCACCACTGTACCGCCACGTAGCATAGATACCTCCGGGAAATCCAGGATGAACGAGGAGGACTCTGTGGATGAGGAGGAGGAGCAGCAGGAAAACAGGGGCCAGATGACTGGGGAATCTTTTCTCCCTGACAGCCTGGAGCTGTTTGTAACCCCGGAACAGCCCAGTCAGATGCAGGACACCGTGAGCAACCCAGATGCTGGGGAAGGCATATCTGGTGCATATGTACTGCAAATCTCATTTCTGTGGTTATCTCCTCAGACCAGCTTCTTGTCATAGCAGAAAAAAAAAGCGCGTTGGTGGGGATGAGCTTCCTCATTGTTAATTCACCTAAGCAAGGGGTTTTCCCTGGAAAAGAATGTTTATATGCACAGGGATGTTCCGAGAATCCTCTTTGGATATCTCCAGAAAACTTTCATTTAGGTACTCTGTTATCCTTTGCAGAAGGTTTCTGGGAAGAGCAGCCTTATTTCTGCCACCACAATAGGACACTCTCCCGCACCACTCTCTTATTAATTGTGCAGGCAACATCATGGAACACAGCATAGCAGCATAAGGGCCAGGCCTGTACCCAGATGCTTGCAGTAAATCCTCCCTTTCTGCCTGTTCCCCTCAGGAGACTGGATATCACTCATGGTCACCTAGGGAAGATGGCGCAAATTTGCAGTACACAATTCATACAATCGGGTTTTTTTCCTCTGCCATGGTAGGTTTTCTGGGGTACGTAAACCGGAAGTTACAAGATAGCATGTGACTGTGATAGGTCTTAGGGGTCGTGAGACGGGTGCCTACCAATGGTTTTGCCCAAAGGAATTTCACCCCCTCATACAAACATGCATACCCTCTTTAATGCCTTTTAAAAATCCAGTATTTGGCAGGATAAGGGGGGGTGCAACAATCCTGCTGATTGGGGAACTATGGACTTATACAGCATTCACTGTGTAAGCCCATTATTTACCATGGCTGGAATGGCACTACAACCCCTGAAATAAGTAGAGATTGGTATGCGGATCTGCCGTTCCCTTGGGAATTCAACGGGGAGTTATTTTTACATTGTAACATTGCTTTTTGTCCATGAGGCCAGCTAACAATGGATAGCTAGTGCTTTGCTTGCCTTTCAGTGGACAGCATGGCCTTCAGCTCAGCATCTAATACTCCCGCTGTCCACCTGTCACAGATTAGAAGGTGGAAAAAAGCCTCAGGATGACATGTTCACCAAGATAATGAACGCCTCTGCAGCTGCTGACACAGACCTAAAAGCCTGGAGGATTTCATTATCAGAGAACAGGAAGGTGGCCCAAGAACATGAGCATGCAACGCAGGATGAGATCCTGCACATAATGAGGGATCAGTTGGACATGCTGAGGCCTTTGGCTGAGCTTCAAGAAGAGCAGCAGCAGGAGAAACTCCCTCTGCAGCCCCTGCAAAACTCTCAACTCATGCACTCTTTCCTAGTCCTCACCCCCAAATGATCTAGGAGGAGCTTGAGCAGTGTGCAGTATGTGCTCCACTCAATGACAAGTGAAGAGAACAGAAAGAGGCGCCAGCCTCTTTAAGAAATGGGACTGTGTTGTTTGCTGTTTGCACGTTGAAACTTTGCTCTGTATCCCCTCACAGCCCCATTACAATGCATGCACAGTGTTGAAATAACTTCCTTTCCCTCTACTGTAAACGACCAACAATAAACATTTACTACTTTAAAGATCATTACTCTTTCTTTATTGAGACTGTGGGGATTAGCGCTGTTGGGAGGGGGATAGCACAGTGCTGTAGTGCTGGGGAATGGGTGGGGGATGGAAAGGGAAGACAGAACATAGATTTTTCAGAAACATTAGGTTTCTGTGCAAAACTGATTTTTCAAAGCTTTCCTGAGGTGCAGCACTCCGCGGTTGGCTCTCAGCATTGCACTGGTGTCTGGCTGCTCAAAATTGGCAGCCAGCCTATCTGCCTCCATGACCCAACCCAATGGGAACTTCTCCCCCTTTGTCTCACAGACATTATGGAGCACACAGCATGTAAAAATAACTGCTGGGATGTTTTTTTCACTGAGGTCTAGTCTAGTGAGTAAACTATGCCAGCGAGCCCTTAAACATCCAAATGCACATCCCATGACCATTCTGCACTTGCTGAGCCTATTAATGGACCTCTCCTCGCTGTCCAGGTGTCCGGTGTACAGCTTCATCAGCCAGGGGAGCAATGGGTACACAGCGTCTCCAAGGATCACTACTGGCATTTCAACATTGCCAATATTTATTTTTTGGTCAGGGAAGAAAGTCCTTGCTTTGCATCTTTTTGAACAGACCTGAGTTCCTAAAGATGCGCGCATTATGCATCTTTCCAGACCACCCCACAGTGATGTCAATGAAGCATCCGTCCCTTGTAATCCATAAGGGCCTGCCATTGAGAAGTATCACTTTCAATTAATGTACTCTCTGGCTAGGTGGTCTGGTGCTAAGATAGGGATGTGCATGCCATCTATAGCCCCTCTACAGTTTGGGAATCCTATTGCAGAAACCCCATCCACTATGTTCTGCATGTTTCCTAAAGTCACTACTCTTCTAAGCAGAAGTCTGTTAATGGCCTGGCAAACTTGTATTACAGCAGCGCCCATGGTGGATTTACCGACTCCAAATTGATTCCCAACTGACTGGTAGCAGTCTGGCATTGCTATTTTCCACAGCCTAATGGCCACCCACTTCTCCACTGTCAGCGCCAGTCTCAAGTGAGGGTTAATGCATGTCAGGGCTGAGGACAGCTCTGCACAGAGTCCAAAGAAAGTGGCTTTTCGAATACAAAAATTCTGCAGCCAATGATCATCATCTCACACCTTCATAACAATACGATCCCACCAGTCACTTCTTGCTTCTCAGGACCAAAAGCAGTGCTCCACCAACTGCAGATGCTGCGTGACAGCCAGCAGGAAATGGGAATTGTTTTGCTCTATGGCTTGTAGCAGGGTGTCTGGAGTAACATCACAATTTTCAGCGCTGCAGCCCGTCTCACCCTTGAAAATACTGCAGGATAAGCTGTGAAGTGTTTGTGATGCTCACAATGATAATCAGAGCTGAGCAGGCTCCATGCCTCTCCAGCAATGGCGTGCGCACGGCAGAGACAGAGTTAACAAAAATGCCACGAAAAAGCATTAGTCTATTTGTTTGGGACAAGAAGAGAGAGGGAGGGAGGGCATTGCATCATGGGAGGACAACAGCCTTCCCAAAAGCCTGTGTGGCTAGTTGCACTGTGGAATAGCTACCCACGGTGCACTGCTTTGATTGTCGATCCAAGCACAGCTAGTGGGGACGCAATCCCCCGATGCAATGAGCGTGGTGTGATCATGCTCCTGTGACTTCTAAAATTCAGCAGGTGAAAGTTGATTTAAAATAAATTGACTTCACTCTGCAGTTTAGACATACTCTTAATATAAAGGTGTTTTTTTAAAAGCTTGTTTAAAATCTGAACATATTCTTCTATTAAAATAAACAGACAGAAACGTCATTTCATGACACCTAAGGTTGAATCAGGACACACGCCCATAACCCAGAATCCAAAAAGCATAGGAATAACAAGTTAAGGGAAAAGTTTTCTGCATTCCTTGCCACTCTCATATCACCTACAGAAATATTGATAACACACTCCAACACTCCATAAGGCTTTGCACTTCCACCTCCATACAGACACTGAAAAATAATATGTATCCAACTTCATCAAGCTCAAATTCTGGTTCAAAACCTTAACAATGGCTCAAATGCTTTTCTATCAAAAAATTGCACAACTAACTATCCCACATTCAATACATTTAGGAAGTTATTCAGCCTTTGCTATGGTACTGTTAAATGTTTGCCCCCCAACTCCCATGGAGTCAGAATTTTACCCTGAGTAGCTGTGTAAGGCAAATATTTCCTGTTATGAGGAAAAAATTAAAAATTATGACACAAAAATCACCTAGGTATAAATGATACTGTATTTATCAGCACATGAAAAGTAGCATGTGATGCAAATCACAGATCTCGGAGTGCTTTATTTTTTTTGCAAAAGAGGACCAAAAAATGGTGAGACAACCCAGGAAAAAATGTAAAAAATGATCATTTTGCTACTCACTATTCTTTCTGTATCAAACCAATTTTCATCAGACAACCAGGAAAAATTAAATTAGTTTTCAAAATTTACTTTCCGTGTTTGGATTTTTTCCATTTTATTTATTCAAATGTAGGTTTTAAATTTCTGAATCAACTTTAACTGTGGAGTCATGACAAGCGACTCCATAATATATAAGCTGCTGTAGTGTTATGTATAAATAGTTAAAAAGCAGGTAAACCCTTATAAAATTTATTTTATGAGATGTTTCAGCATTTGTGTTTGTTCTTAGAGATCTACCCCTTTATTTTATCTTTCTGTTTTTCCCTGCTGAACTTTGAAATTCTGCAGGCACTACTATATGTGTGCTCCAAAGATTCAAATTCCTGACACAGCCGCTTTCATAACAACTCTTGCTAGGCTGCTTTGACGGACAGTATGGGGCCTAGCGCAGCTGCATGAGCAAAGCCTCCAAAGCAAGTTTTTCTTTGATGACTGCACAAATTCCATTGATAATGCAAGAAGCTTTAGTTATTAGTGCTTATCTTATATGCACAATTTCAGTTTTCGTTTTTTCTGCCTCACTCCACCTCATAAACTCTTAATACTTTGCCAGTCAATTATGATCTTTTCTGCAAACTAGCATAATGAACTACTTTGACGTAAAAGTCTGGGCTAGTTTTCTAAACCGCATGCACCTGATGATCAGCACTACTAAGATGCCTTTGTATTCCATTCAGGTCCTGTGGTGAGCAGAAGAACTCAGCTGGACTTGAGGAACTAGCAACACATGCAAAAATGTGTGCAACTGCACACTTGATTTCCACAAACCATTTCCATGATTGCATCTGTAATATGGAAAATTGCTTGTCTCAGTGACATTTAAGTTAAAGCCACCAGAAATTTAAACTAATTTTGCATCATACTTTAAATTCCGTAGAAGTGAGTTCAAGTTATAAATTGGCCCAAACTCACTCAAAAGGTTTGTGAACAAAAGCGAACCTTTCATTGAACCAACTCAGGGCTTTGATTTGTACTGAAACCAGGTGAGTTATGCATACTTTCAGGTTTCACTGCAAACACTTTTCACATGGTTCAGGGCCTACTGGACAGATATCAGAGGTTGCTGCATCATCTTCTGTTGCGCTGCTACAGAGAGAATCTAGAAATTTTCATGACAGAATAATGACACTGTATTGTGAAAACATATCTTAAAACTAGGGTGACCAGATGTCCAGATTTTACAGAGACAGACTTGATATTCAGGGCTTTTTGTTATATGGGTGCCTATTACCTCCCTCCCCCATCCCGATTTTTCACGTTTGCTATCTGGTCACCATACTTAAAATTGTATTTAGTGAGCTCAAAATCTCAATCTAAAACATGTAGGTTCTCTCAAAAGAAACTCATTTTATTCTTTTGGGAGACGGCTGAGAATTTCATTCTAGCATTTCAAATGAATAAAAACAAGTCATAAAATTTGGAATGAAACAATCTTTTAATTAATTTCTAACTTTATAGATCAAAAGCACAAAAGTGCAGATGAGTCATTTCAGTAAAGTTTATTAATTAGTTTTTAATCAGTTATATCTGGGCATAAAGACACAGCACAGAATATTTTATATGAGCCTAATTCTAATTCCTTCACTCACCCTGAGTAATCTTATAGATTCCTCATTTAAATCAATTCTTAAATTAATAATCTCAGAGTTAGCAAACTTTTACAGAAAATATTGTGCATTCAAATACAGTATTATATTTGTAGAAGCCAACCACTAAAGATTGAGCATTCACACTTCAGATACTGTTAAACAGTTGCAATACTCAAAATACAGTTACTTCTGTCATCACATTTGAATTTAGTTTTTAGAGAACTGGTGTGGTGATTAAGGATATTCGCATTGTCTTATAAAGGTGAGAAAAGCTATGATACAATGCACAAAAATAATATCCTTCTGTATGTTTCCAAATTTCTCTCTTCCCACATTTAAACAGGTTTGATTATTAGAACTGTATTACTTTGTCTTACCAATATGTAACAATGTAACATAATTAATTAGGTTATGACTTAGTTATACATTAATCACATACAGTAATGATCATTATTATGTTCAGGGAAATATATAAATGAATCTGTTTAATAGCCCCTACTGATTATAAAGATTACTTTTCATCTTCCCACTAATGCTCTTTTTGCCCCTGGAATTCCCAAAAGAGTTGGCAGGCCCATAATACACATTTACCTTGCAATCAGAAACATAAAAAAAAGTTTTAACAACCAAAATTAAAAGTGATATTTAAATACAATATAACATAATGCTAACATGAAATATATTTTATTACATACTCACTTTGGAAATACTGTCCATGTCTCCTGAACCTTAAATGAAAATAAATAAATAATCATTCAGATTAGTTTTGAACTGCATTCTCTGAGAGTTTATCCATATCTATGCTTTGAAAAGCGAACATATCAGCAATGAGCTAACATATAATTAGGTATGTTTGAGTTCTTCCCTTTCCATCAGTCTCTCTCAGGAAAATTCTTCAGTCATTATAGTATTCTGTTCGGTTCTTCACCTACTGGACCTTTCTTGCATGGTCGTGTTTGCGGTTTGGGTGGTAAGGTACCTCCTTTTTGCCCCGGGTAAGAGCCAAAGACAAGCATAGTTCCTGTGCTCAGAGGCAAGGCAGGCACTGCTTTCTTTGTGTGGCTCCAGGGGAATACCTCACTGCAAAGCGGTAGGGAGGAGGATGGGCTAAGCACTAGACTCTACAGTGTTCTGCACTGGCATTTTTTAGGATGGGGCAGCCTGTACACTTACACACTGGACAGCTCAAGGAGCTTCCTTGGAGATGCAGCTCTGCATTGCTCCTTTCCTATGGCAGTGCCTAAGTAGGAGTCTAGCAGCCTAATATTAACACTGTTGTAATTAAAGGAAACTATAAACACATCAATAGACAGCAAAACCAAGAGTTCTGTAGCACTTTAAAGACTAACAAATTTATTTTTTGCATAAGCTTTCGTGGGCTTTAACTCACTTCGTCAGATGCAAGGAATGGAAATCAGATAGGTGGTATATATATACACAGTCAAGGGGAAGATACAACAATGGGTGGGGTAGGTAATAGCAAAGTCCATACAGTTAGAGTAGCTGAGGCCTAGTCAAGTAAGACAGCCCCCTAACCTGAGGCAAATACGCAACGGCAACTGTATACCATACAAGAACAGTAACCAAGGAACCTACCCCTGTAACAAACCCCATTGCCAGCTCTGCCCACACATCGATTCTAATGACACCATCACAGGTCCTAGCCACACCATAAGGAGCTCATTCACCTGCACATCTATTAATGTAATATATGCCATCATGTGCAAGCAATGCCCCTCTGCCATGCACATTGGCCAAACCAGCCTGTCACTACAAAAGAATAAATGGACACAAATCAGACATAAAAAATGGAAACACCCATAAACCAGTCGGAGAGCACTTCAGTCTCCCAGGACACTCTGTAGCCGACTTGAAAGCTGTCATACTTCTACAAAAAAACTTCAAAAACATACTTCAGAGAGAAACTGCAGAGCTAGAACTGATCTGCAAACTTGACACAATTAGACTGGGTCTGAATAGGGACTTGGAATGGTTCTCTCATTACAAGAAGTAATTGTCACTGTTCACACAGTCTCACCTTCTAATCAATGGTTGTGAATAGGCCTCAGCTACTCTAACTGTGTGGACTTTGCTATTACCTACTCCACCCATTGTTGTACCTTCCCCTTGACTGTATATATATACCACGTATCTGATTTCCATTCCTTGCATCTGATGAAGTGGGTTAAAACCCACGAAAGCTTATGCCTGCAAAAAAATAAATTTGTTAGTCTTTAAAGTGCTACAGAATTCTTTTTTTTTTTTTGCTATGTACAGACTAACACGGCTACCACTCTGGAACATCTATAGACAGCTAACACTCCTGATGGAAAAAATAACTACCCTTTTTATTGCACTCTAGCCATTCAGGAGTCTCTAAAAGAACTACTGTTGAATATTTTAAAAAATTATAGTTGAAAAACTCATACTGAATTTGTTAAATATGTATGCAATCATGTTTACTGACAAAAATAACTATTATATGCTTAGTGCACAAAGTTCTTTCACAACTACTTCAGTTGTAATTAATCTTATAGGTAAAAAGTTATTGTCAAGCTACAATATATTACAGCAAAAGTTTGCTATGAAATTCAACAAAGAGTTTTAATTGACTTGGAAATAATGTGCATTATTTTCAATTAAGCCACTTTACAAAAATATATATATATACAGTCTGCTGCAAAATCACAAAGTAGTCTTATTCAAAGTAATCTAGGAAGTTCAGAGACATGTTCTACAGATAAAGACTGTTGGGAATTTGTAGCATTCTGTTGAATTTTAATTCCTCAGGATCTGCCTGCTAAGATGAGGAAAGAGTGCACCAAAATGTCTCTTAAAAAACATTTTTCTTTCCCACTCTCCTCCTCATTCTCATTCTTCTATGTATCTTGTCTCACAATCTTCAGTTTCTGGTGTAGCTTCAGGCCTGAGCTATGCTAACTTCTTCTGTCATAACCTAAGTGCAGGGCAAAAAGTCTGCAAGCAAAGGTCACAGGTTGATGCACTGCAAATTTTGTACAACTCTACAAGGCTTGTAACTTCCCCAGATATTGCCACTCTTCAGAAACCATAAACTACACAGGGTCTGCAGTTCCTCCTACCTCTCCATGACCTGAATAGCTTTGAGCTTTGTAGGTTTTCCATGTCCCCAGCCTGCAATGCCCTACAATCTACATTGTTCCCATTTCTTTTTCACTTCTTACACTGCATAGCTTTTATAATGCTTTCATTGGGCCATACTGATAATATAATGACATTTTCTATACACAAAAATGTCACATCAGTAACGTCTGGTGTAATTCTGCAGGAGAGTCCACATTTGGGGAGAAAGAAAAAAACATTGCAAACATTTCTTTGGCAGGCTGATGAAAAATGGAAGCTGTTTGAAGTTGTTCATGAGGATGGGATATTAAAAGTAATGCTTGGGAGGATGGATGAATGGATAGAGTGCAAGTGAGACAGTTAAAACTGCATGATCAATATAATTTATCATTTGGTTTCACAATTTAGCACTTCTTCTTTTCCTTTATGCTACTCTTCCTGGTGAGGGTCGCAGTGGTAGCTTGGAGATTAGGGAGGACCAAACCTCCTTTTCTTCCACAACAGGTTCCAGCTTCTCCTTAGGGATTCCCAGGCCAGCCAGGAAATATAATGCCTCCTGCATGTCCTGGGTCAGCCTCGGGGCCTCTTCCCAGTGGGACATGCCTGGGATAATTCCAAAGGAAGCCTACCATGGGGCATCCTTATCAAGTGCTCAAACCTCTGGTCTCAGCTGACTCCTCTTGATCGGGAGGAGTAATGGTTCTACTCCGAGACTCTCCTGAATAGCTGAGCTACTCACCCAATCTTGGAGAGTCAGCCCAATCACCCTGCGGAGAAATCTCATTTCCACCCTTTTAACCCACAATCTCATCTTTTCAGTCGTTACCCAGAGGTCATGACCATAGGTGAGGATGGGAACATAGATTGGCCTGTAAACTGAGAGCTTCATTTGAAAACTTAGCTGCTGCTTCACCACCACAGATCAGTAGAGTGCCTGCATCACTGCTGCCGCCACACTTATCCGCTGGTTAATCTCACACTCCTGCTTACCATCAATCGTGAACAAGACCCAATGATATTTGAACTCTTCCATTAAGGGCAGCTGCTCCCCCTTCACCTGGAGAGAAGACTTCACTTTCCTCCAGGAAAGAACCATGACCTCTTATTTGGAGAAGCTGATTCTCATCCCAACCACTTCACAATCGGCAGTGAAGCATTCGAGTGCACATCAGAGATCACAAGCAAGAAGGACAAGAAGAAGAAGAAGCAAGAAGGACAATATCATTTGCAAACAGCCACCTCCAAGTCCCCATACCAGATACACTCCCCAACTTGGCTGCGCCTTGATATCCTGTCCATGAAGATCACAAATAGGAGTGGGGACAGGACACACCCTTGATGGAGTTCAACGCCTGCCTTGAATGAATGCTACTTAATGTCAAGAATGTGGACACAACTCTCACTCTGGGAATAGAGAACATAGAGGGTCTGGATAGCACACAGCATTGGCACCAGCACCTCATAGTCCCAGAGCACTTCCCACAGGACATCTCAAAGAACATGGTCATAAGCCTTCTCCAGGTCTACAAAACAAAGGTACAAAGCAAACTCCTAAGACCTCTTGAGTATCTTCAAAGAGTTGGTCCATTGTTCCATGTCCGGGATGGAAACTGCATTGTTTCTCCTGATTCCAAGGCTCAACTAATGGGTGTAGCCTCTTCTCCAACACCCTGGCATAGGCTTTGCCAGGGAGGCTGAGAAATGTGATACCTCTGTAGTTGGAACACACCCTCTGGTCTGCTTTCTTAAAGAACAGACAAACACCCTGGTTTGCCACTCCCAAGGTACTGCACCCGCCTTCCATGCAACATTGAAGAGGCACGTTAACCATGACACCGTGACTTTGTCCAGTGATTTCAACATCTCTGGGTGAACCTGATCCACCCCTGCTGCCTTACTGCTGTGAAGGCACTTTACTACCGCAGCAATTTCATCAATAGAAATAGATCTGATCCCACTGGGGTCTTCTGGCACTGCCTCATGAAAGGAGGGCATATCTATTGGGTTGAGGAGCTCTTCAAAGTGCTCCTTCCACCTCTCAACAGTCTTCTCAGTCATGGTCAGTGTTTCACCACCTTTGCTGAGTACAGCCTGGGCAACATCCCACCGATCCCTCCTAAGGTGACAATATTTTGTGGTATATTTTCTCCATAATATGATATCTATGTGATATATAAATGTACAAATATGGAGCACCTGCATCACTTTGTGGTAAAGACATCTTCTGATTACTGGCATTTTTGTGGGGGATTGGGGAAACAGGGAGGAAAAAACCATTCTGTTAATATACAATATTTGTAAGAGACACCTTATTAGACCTGATACGTGAGATTAAGAAAAGCGTCTTTGAACTTCTGATTGATGTCAATACAGTATTTCTGATTTTCAAATGATTTTTATATACAATTGCCCACACAATTTAGAGCTGTGGTGATTGTGGTATTAGTCATAAAAAAACAGTTCTAAAATCAGTATTCACTAGATTTGTTATCCTTACCTAAAGATCCATTCATATGATGTGATTCCATTCCAGCCAATCCACCCATAGGTCCATCTGACCCCGGGCCCATTGGAAACTGTAAAAGGATCATGATAATATATTAAAAATTGGTATGAATGCATGGATATATTGCAGATACTCTAATAAAAACACAGGAATAAGCACAAAAAATAGAAATGGAGAAACTGAAATGTACAGTCTCTCTCTGCGTGGATTGTTTCCATGTGATTTTCATTTACATTGTTTTCACTTTTTTCCACCAGAATTTACCTCAATTACTGTATTCTACACTAATTTCTGGAGTATTCATCTCTGTGCAGAGAGCTAGCTTGTGGCCTATGCACCACTTATGTTGTACTTAAGTTCTATGGTTGGGACTTTCAAAAGTGTTCAATGCTGACTAAAAACTGCTCCTGTTGAAGTTAATGGGAGTTTTACTATTGACTTCAATGAGAGCAGATTTAGGCTAGCACAGACCACTTTTGGAAATCACACTCTATCTGTGCTGAGCATCACAGCAGACTACAGAGTGTTACCACTATAACAATAAGTTCTGCCAATTGAACATTTGGATTTGGATGTTTATCATTAAACTTGGGACTTCAAACTGAAAATACAGATATTTATAACACTTCTAGATAAACATGCTATGAATTTCAATAAATTCACTACCATTTATCCATTACTTAAGTTCTTGTGGCCTTTTTTCAAATGGATCTCTAAATACATGGTCATCAGTTCCAGAACTGCTGGATGTTTTGCTTAAAATAATCAGTGGTGTCATTGTTTATATTTAATGGTTGTCATTAGGCTTATATTTAACAGTCCACTTAGATGAACAAGGCAGATCTTGCCCTTCATAAATATATTGATTTTATCCATCTAGAGAACTGGTAAGACATCATTGATTGGGTCACATTCAAAAGTTTTATGCACATTATTCAGAGGTAGAAATAATTTTTTTGTAATGAAATTCTGTACAAACTAATGGAAGCTGCCAGACAAGTGATGATAGGATGTACTGTGGACCAGATCAGCATAATCCAAAATGACAAATTTAGTCATCTACCTAACAGATTTACACGCACTGCTTAAAGTTTTTACAAGCACAAATTTCAAAGTATTTTCTTTTTAGAAAAATGAGTGCTATAGGACTGTTGTGTGTATACCACGTAACTGATCTGAAATATTGCAGAGATATTAAAAATGTAGATAAACGTAAGTTTGAACGGTGGGAAGCAAGTGATGTGTATCCACTCAAAGTGGGGAAGATAAACGTGATTCAGACAAGATGGAGGTCTGGTGATTCAGTGCATGAATCAAACAGAGCTGCACAGTACAGGAAAATACATACTAGATTGATATTTACATTGGGTCTGTTGGGTCCAGGTGGCACTGCATTCATTAAAGTGTACATGTTGTCTCCAGAGTTGGTTGAATCTGAAACAAATATTATTTTAATTACAAAGATGTGATCTGAAATAAAACTGTACACCTACTACAGTTTCTCATCATTTTGTTAATATTTCTTCTAATCAGAGCCACTGTCATACAATGGCAATATACTGGAAGATCTCATTGTATCATTATTCTTAGCCAAATGGCAGAGCTATGAAAAGGAATAATTGAAATGTTCTCTAAATGGCTGCTGTGACTACTTCTAGGCTGAGTTTATGCATTATTGTTAATATGTCTGTAAATCATCAAAAATGTGTAACTACTTTGTTCCTAAAACACTTTTTCTTCTTGTTCCAAAAACCCTCCAGATTACTTTACCAACTTTCTGCAGTCTCTGTGAAAGGAGAATTTCTCACTTATTAAATACTTTTATGCTCTAGTTTCCACCAGTGCCAATCAACACTGAACCTCCTTATGCAGATTTCAGTTAGTAGCAGTCAATGAAAAGCTTTCACTTTCATGCGTATCAGCCAGCTAAACTCTGTCTCCTTCTCTCTCCCAAATCTTAAAAACATCCAAAGCTAAAATCTAGATTTTAACTAACAAGATAATATAATACATCCTACAGAACTATTTGATTGACTAAGGGTTGAGTAGAAGCCAGGGACCAGAAAATAATTAGTAGGAAATACATTCTTGGTTTTGAACCTGGTTTGCCACCAGTGGTTAGCATTCCTCATAGACATTTTGCAGAGAGGAGAAGGCAGAAAAGGGCTATAAACAGGGATACAACATAGGGAGAACATTTTCCCAAGAAAATTGCAGTTGAGAACATTTGTTCAGGGATGTCTATCCAACAAAAACAATTAGTTGGTATGGGGATAACCTCAGGAAAGTCTCCGTGAATCATCAAGTGACAAACGTATCTGCAAAACGACACATCCAACAACAAATGACATCACATCTATTCTAGAAAGAATAGAGAAACAGCCAAATAGCTGCGTTCCACAATTCCTCCACAAAATCTCCCCTCTCTGCCCTAGAGACAATGTAAAAAGGACTCAATGAGCTTTGAGCTTAACAAAGCACAGATAGTTCACCACTTTGCAGTTAAATCCACTTTTCCAAGACAAAGTGGGAGTAATGGGAGATCCTGAGTATGTCCTATGATATAGAATTACCTCTATTTAAATTGAAAAGTGAGAAGAGCAGAAGCACATGCCTGAATGAAGTGCCTTGGAATAGGGAATGCATCCTGGGCTAATGCTAGAAATGGTATTAAAATCAAGCCCAATGTATATTTCCTTCAAGAGCCTCATTACTTTGGTACAACTTTCTAAGCATTAATTAACATTAATTAACATAGAATAGCACTAAGATTCTAGTGTATTGTCTCCATCTGTCACAAGAGAGGAACTAGGCCCAAGCATTCAGACTAGCATAAAATCTCTCTCAATAGATAGATAGATATAGATAGATGGGGAAAAATTTCTATTTGGCTTCCACTGTCATTGAAAAACAAGTTCTTCAAACACCAGGTCCTTTTGAAAACAGACAACATGGCTCTCCTCAAGGAATCATGGCTCCATTTTCTATTAGTTATTGTATGACCACATACCAGAGGTTTGGCCAATTGGGACCCTAACAGTCGGAGGGTTTTGTTTTCAAAGATTAGCTCCGCTGGTAGCTTTCCTGGTTGCTGTTACCTGAATATTTTTATTCTGTGGAAAATGAAGCACCACAGCTTCTCTTTCTTCCATCAAAACATAAGCAACAATTCCTTAAGGGAAGACTTGTTCATTGTCCACATTGACCACTTAAATATGCCATTGGCAATTTACTGCTGTGTTGACTGTTTTTAGAAGTACATGCTATCTGAGTGGCTTGTTTGCACATTAGGAGAGATTTGAACATTTAAATGCCAGGACACATTAGTTATCTTCTTAAGTAATTAACAGGAGAGAAGTCTTCCTTTTTTTTCTATGACAGGTTGTGTTTTTAAAGTTCTAGCCAACTTTTAATGACGTTTTTCCATTAGCATAGGGAAACTTCAATGAAAAGGTCAGGAAGCTCTGCTTCTGGCTCTTAAAAAGGACTTCCCTATCCTTTGTGCATGTAATGATGGCAGCAAGGTAGGAATATGTGGGTCTGAAGACGTAATGTGTCACAGAGATTGAAAGGTCACTAGAAATGGAGATCAATGACCTCTTGGTCAATGAAAGGAGAATGAGATGGAAATGGTCAAAGGTGCTTCTTAGGAGTGGAAGATTCTCAGAAGAAGTCTGATTGATCTAATGAAGATCAGTTAAGTCAGGACAACAGATCAGAGGCAAACTTTTCCTGCTTATCAGATCCCTGATGCTATCCATGGTAGGAGAGGAAGTCTTATGTGCATCCACCCTCCACAATCTCTTTTGATTCTTCCCTCATGTCAGGAATTTTGCAGAGCCTTGATGCAGGGAAACACTTGCCACTCTTCTTAGTGCAGAGCTAGCTGGCTAAGCTGAAGCTATGAAACACTCCTTTAAACTCCCACTTGATGCATCCCTTTGCAGGATACTCTTGGGCAGTCTCACAGGATACATAAAATGCGCTGGCAAATGAGCTCTGAACAACTCTAGCAGAAACAATGCACATTCTGTTTTCTCTCTCTTTTTTTTCCTTGGGTTGCTAATAGAGACCAGAAAAAATGGTCTTGAGAGCTCTGGAAGGAGCCAGTAAATTCAAATTACCAACCATTCTGCCTCTCTTCAGCAAAGCAGGAGGAAGGAAAGTCCAAAAGTGAGAGCTTTTCACTGGCTGTTGTTTGTTGAAATATATATAAGGATATATAATATATATCCATTGGTCTGCACAGGTAGCAAATGAGTACAGGAAGAACTGGAATACAGAATCTGTATATTACTTACTCCCTGCAGAATATTATTTACATTGTCTTTAAATTTTCTGATTAGATTTGGATACCTGCTGGACTAGGCATGATGGGCGTTCCCGGTGGCCCTCCACCCCCTGGAGGACCCTAAAAAGGGTAGAAAATATTCAGTTAATATAAAAGGAAAATATTATATTACAGACTGAAGATAATCCAAATGACAAAAGCATATCACAAAGGCTGTGAGTTGTTTTAGTGAAAAGAAATACATTTCCAATGAACAAAATGAAGATGTACTCCATTAGGTATTTTCTCATAAACCAGTGAATTCACTCAAGAGCAGACTAAGGCTAGTGCCATGGATCTGCAGGCTCAAGCCATGAATCCCAATATGTGTACATCCATTGATCCAGAAAGATCCACTGCTCAAGAACTTTGGGTTTTGCTACTGTCTGCCAGTACTGGAGTACAGGAGGGATGCTTTGTTCAGGTTCCAGGGCTGTTAATATATAGCTGATTCTCTGAACCTATTGCTACTGTAGTCAATTTTTCAGCTGGCATTGCTCTCTCCTCACTGACTGTGATGCAGCAGGTTGCTAACTGTAGTGCCAACACAGGCAGAATTAGTTGCTGCCTGCTTGTCACACAATACAGGAATCATATGGGAGCAGAAGAGGTGCTGAGTAGAAAACAGGCCACTGGGAAGAAGTCTCTTGCTGAAACTTTGGTGAATCCAGTCCCTGATCAGCTTACTCCGCTTCATAAAATATCACAAATTCTTTTTTTCATATTTGTACAGATATAACTCAGGATAAATTACTGGAGGTTAATGACAAAGTCAGCACAATGACAAAATCAGCACAAGACCAGCTTGGAATCTGAGTACAGATCTGCAGATGTATAGCTATTACACTAAAGATCAAAGAGAATGGCAGCTCAACTAGTATTTGCCAAATCCATGAAAAAATAAGAAATGTCTATTTTCTTTTTTTCTGTTAATTTTCTGTATTTCTGTGTTGCAATTTTTTCTATGAAAACAAAGCATTTATACAAACTGCACTGGTTATTAAGCAAGCTGTTCTTTTTGTTTTCTTTTAAAAAATTATTCCTATTATTTTGTTCTAAACCACTTAATTCTTTGGTATCATCAGTGCCATAATTTCTTGTCTACCACATTTCCAGCTACGGTAACGTTTTGAAGTAACATGAAAGGCTGACTGGTTACAGTTTTGATTCAAATAGTCTAATATGCAATACAAATCAATCCTGAAATTTTCCATAATAAAAAGTGCTATAAATTGCTAGCACATGAAGGCAGTTTTCATTGTTGCATGTCTGTATTCATTTTTAAAAATAGCTTGCTATCAAACAGAATGAGTTTGTTTCAATATTCTTTCTATTCACTTGATGTCATGCAGCATACTGAGTTTTCAAAGTTTGATTGCTTCTGTTTGCTTGAAGGGTCATTACTGAGATTTGCTATTATATGACCAACACATTTTTGGAAGAATGGGGGGAAGTTTTGGAATTAGAACAATTGAAAAATGTCTTTGTGTGTTCTACAAAACACACCATTTACTGGCTCTGAAGCAGCAGCAATGCATTAATGAACACTGTTTCTGAGCTGATGTCATAATCGAAGTCACTAACGCTGCATTACTCATTGCTACCCCTGCCACTGAGCTGGTACAAATGAAATACTTGAGATATTTGTGACTGCAAGTTAATGGGTAAACTTAACTTGCTGTTTACAAGTTAGTGAGTACATTTAAAAAATAACTTTAATCTAAACACAAATCTGTTACTCAGTAACAATATGTCACTATATACCACCAACCTACATACATTTCCGTCCCTTTAAATGACTGGCAAAGTAATATACCAACTACTACCCTCTCTCTTGCACGTCTTCCTCTGTAGCGTATTGCAGGGTTTCTCAACCTTTTAAGTAGCAAGTACCCCCTAACGTCTGAAAATGTTAATAAGTGCCCCAACACTCAATTTTCCACTCTGAGAAATACAATAGTTTTCCCCTTTACCGCTGGATGACTGTATTTCTCATAAGGCAGGAGAGTTCTGAGTTCTGCAGTGCTGTGTGGCTGAGAAAGATCTCAACCCCCCCCCCCCCGCTGTTTCTCCCCTCCTTCCTTCTCCCCATCTTCCCTACAGGAGCAAAGGTCAACGCCAGCCAATCCCTATGGCCTGAGGGCAGGGTCACGTGGTGTCCTCACACAGGTGGGAACTTGTGAGGTCTGAGTAGGCACTAGCAGCCCAGAGCGGATAGCAGCGCTCCCCATGGCCGTTCCCAAGGGGGTGCAGGCCTGGGACAAATCACACTGTGTGGGCCCCTCTTAACACTTTTATACTGGCAAAATCTGGGGCTGTCCTAGCTGTCACTTTCATTGCACAGCTAGCGCAGGGAAATTGGCAAGTGAGCCTGCCGGTAAAGCCCAGCTCTGGGACTGGGCAAGTCGCTGGGCTCTCTGCCTGGCATTCTGGGCACTGGGCTTTGAGCTGGGGAGGGGAGCTGCCCCCTGGGCAAGTTGCCGTCAGCTGCTGTCTAGCTGCCAGCCTGGGAGGTGGGCGACTGCCACCTGCTCTGAGCTGGGGCAGAGAAGGCTGCGACCCAGGGATGTAGGCAGGCAGCAGGCAGCTGCGGTCCATCATCGAATTGGGGCACAGGAGGCTGTCTCTTGGTTCAGAGCCAGGGGGCTGGTGGCAGCCACCCAGCTGCGAGCCCAGCTCGCAAGGCGCAGGAGGCTGCCACTGAGCTCCCATCTGGGAGCTGGGAGGTGGCAGGACCGGGCGGCTGCTGCCCGGCTTCCCAAAAAGCCAACGGCTGCTGCCCAAGCCTCTGGCTGCTGCCTGGCATCCCAAAAAGCTGGTGGCTGCTCTCAGCTTCCCAGGACTGGGGCAGCTGCTGTCCACCTCCCAGCAGGGAGCTGGGACTGGGCAGGAAGCCGGTGGCTGCAACCTGGCTTCCCCAGAAGTCAGTGGCTGCCACTCACCTCCCTTCACTGGGTTTTTCACCGCGTACCCCTGCCTGTGTCTTGCATACCCCAGGGGTATGCCTACCACCGGTTGAGAACTATGGCATATTGAGCAAGACCATGGAGGGCTTATTGTGTCTACTAACAAGGCTTGCTCTACAGATGTAATATATTTATAGAGTTTAAAACAAGAAGGAGCCATTAGATCATCTAATCTAATCTCCTGTGTATCAAGAGGTCATTCAGTTTCTCCCAATTAGCCCTGTGTAGATTAAATGATTCCAAAGCAAGAAGGAACCATTGTGATAATTTACTCCAGGGGTTTCCAAACTGTGGTGTGCGTATCATCAGTGGTACACAGGCCACTTCCCAATAGTATGCCTCCCAATGCTCTACTTGCCAAGGTAGCTTAAGCAGAGCATCGGCAGCAGAACTTCGGCCTAAACTGCTGCTGATGCTCTGCTTAAGCTGCCTGGGCAACTGGAGTGTCGGGCAACTTAGTTCCTCAGCCAGTCACTTCCCGAACTTCCGGCTATGTGACCAATACCGGTACTACAGGTGGTGGCATTCTATGTTGGTGGTATGCAACGTGGTAGAATTTGGGAATCGCTGATCTAGTTTGATCTCCTATATGATGAAGGCCCAAAAATTTTCCCAAAATATTTCCTATAGCATAACTTTTAGAAAAACATCCAATCTTGATTTAAAAATTGACAGTGGTGGAGAACTGACCATGACACTTGGTAATTTGTTCCAATGGTTAATCACCCTCATTATTAAAAATGTGTCCCTATTTTTTAATATGAATTTGTCTTATTTCAGCTTTCAGCCACTGCTTTTTATGCCTTTCTCTGCTAGATTAAAGAGCCCTTTAGTACCCAGTATTTTCTCCCATGAAGATATATTGTAATTAAGTCACCTCTCAATCTTCTTTTTAATGAACTAAACAGGCTGAACTCATTAAGTCTCTCACTGTAAGGAATTTTCCCCAGCCCTCAATAATTGTTGTGGCTTTTCTATGCACTCTCTCCAATTTTTCAACATCCTTTAAAAAAGTTAAAATATACAAACTGTCAAGAAAAAATTGTGGGCATTAGAAGGAGAGTTTATTCACCTTGTGCAGTAACTGGAGTTCTTCAAGATGTGTGTCCCTAGGGGTGCTTTATTTCAGAAGGCTTGTGTCCTCTGTGCCTTTGATCAAGGATTATTGGTAGCAGAGCCCAGTCAGCCCACACATGTGCCTTACAATCCTCGTGCCCCACTTTGACTATACATAGGGTTGCCTCAATGAACTGTCCTCAGTTCCTTCCCTACTCCAAAGTCCCACCAGGGCAACTCTGAAGCAGAGGGGAAGGAGGGTGGTTAGTGGAACACTCACAGGGACACATATCTTGAAGAACTCCAGTTACTGCATGTGGTGAGTAACCTTTCTTTCTTTCTTTTTCAAGTAGTATCCCTATGGGTGCTCCATTTCAGGTGATTCCCAAGCAATATCCTAATAGGGTGGTGGGAGCTTTGGAGGAGACTCTAATACTGAAGATAGAAGTGCACTAACAACTGCCACATCTGACCTAGAGGCATGAACCAAAGCATAGTTCTTGGAAAAAATATGTACTGAAGCCCTGGTTGCAGCTGTGTAAATGTCAGCAACTAAGACATCCTTGAGTAATGCCACAGATGTAGACTGCAACAGTACCAATGCTACTTTGGTCTCCTTCACCTGCAGCTGTACCCAAACAGGGAGCCTAACCATGGATGCTTCTACCCAGATCCTGGTATGGATTTGCAGAGACTGTGGCCTTCATTTCCCATTCTCAGAAAGCCAGGCTGGGGGGACCATCCAGTGTGAAAGATGTCTGCTGGTGGAATCTCTCAGAAAGCAGATGGGAGAGCTACAGGAGGAGGTGGCTAGGCTGAGGAGCATCCATGCACATGAGGCATTCATTGAGAGTATTCATATGGAGACATCTAAAGCTGAGGAAGCTATCCAGTTAGAAAGGACTGCTGACACACCACCGGGGGAGGAGGATATGGCTCTGCCACAGGGAGAACCCTGGCTGCTGGTTATTTCTGGCAGCAGGCAATGCCCCTCCACTTGTACTCCCAACCTGAAGAACTGTTATGCTGCCTTTCAATGAGCAATGAGGAATCCCCCTCAAAAGTAGAGGAGGAGAAATTCTGTACCCCCAAGGCTGGGAGAATCGCAGCCATCATTACTAGGAGGAAATGCAGGGTAGTAATGGTTGGTGACTCTCTTCTGAGGGGGAAGGAGGCACCCATCTGTTGGCCTTACATGCCACCCTGGGAGGTATTTTGCTGCCAGGGGCTCGTATCCGAGATGTTATAGAGGGACTGTTGAGGATCATCCATCCCTCTAACTACTACCCCATACTGCTCATCCATGTAGGCACTAATCATATTGTGAAATATGATCTTGAGCAGATCAGAGGTGACTACTGGGTTCTGGAAGTACGGATGAAGGAGCTTGGGGCACAGGTAGTGTTCTCTTCAATCCTTTTGGCCAAGGGTAGAGGCCCATGCGGAGACAGATGCATCCTGGAGGTGAATGCCTGACTGGGAGGATAGAGATCCCAGGAGGGCTTCAGCTTCCTTGACCATGGGATGTTGTTTCAGGAAGACAGACTGCTAAGAAGAGATGGAGTCCACCTACCAAGAAAGGGGAAGAGCATATCTGGCTACAGACTGGTTGACCTAATGAGGAGGGCTTTAAACAAGGTTCATATGGGAGCAGGAGACAAAAGCCCACAGCTAAATCCAAATTATGGAGACCTGGTAGAAAAGTGCTGGAATCTAGTGACAGCATGGGCCATTACAGTAGGCATGAGAGAGAAAGACAAGAGAGAGCATGGAGGGAATCAAATCAGTGTCTTAGATGTCTATAGACTAATGTAAAAAATATAGGGAATAAGCAGGAAAAACTAAAATCCAAGTTAATAAACACAACTATGACACAGTTGGCATCACAGAGATTTGGTAGGATAATCTGCAATATTGGTATAGAGGGGTACAGCTTGCTCAGAAAGGACAAGAAGGGAAAAAAATGAGGAAGTGTTGCCTTATGTATAAAAATATATATATACACTTGGACTGCGGTTGAGATATAAATAGGAGACCAACTTGTTGAAAGTCTCTGGGTAAGGATAAAAGGGATAAAAAAAGGTGGATGTCATGGTAGGGGTCTACTACAGACTAGCTAGACAGGAAGAAGAGCTGGATGAGGCTTTTTTTAAACAACAAAATCATCAAAAGCACAGGACTTTGTGGTGATAGAGGACTTCAAGTACCCAGACATTTATCGGGAAAACAACACTGCAGGGCATAGATTATCCAAAAAGTTTTTGCACTGTATTAGACACCATTTTTTATTTCAGAAGATGGAGAAAGCTACTAGGGGAGAGGCTGTTCTAGATTTGATTTTGACAAATGAGGAGGAACTGGTTGAGAATTTGAAAGAAGAAGAAAGCTTGGGTGATCATGAAATGATAGAGTTCATGGTTCTAAGGAATGGTAGGAGGTAAAAAAGCACAATAAAGATAATGGATTTCAAGAAGGCAGATTTTAGCAAATTCAGGCAGTTGATAGGTAAGATCCCATGGGAAGGAAGTCTAAGGGGAAAAACAGTTCAAGAAAGGTGGCAGTTTTCCAAAGAAACATTATTAAGGGCACAAGAGCAAACTATCCCTCTGTACAGGAAAGATAGGAAGTATGGCAAAAGACCACCTGGGAGTAACTAGATCTTCAATGATCTTAACTCAAAAAAAGAGTCCTACGAAAAGGGGAAACTAGGTCAAATTACAAAGGATGTGTATAAACCAAAAATATGAGTATGTAGGAACAAAATTAGAAAGGCCAAGGCTCAAAACAAGAATCAACTAGCTAGAGATATAAAGGGTAACAAGAAGACATTCTACAAATACATTAGAAGAGGAAGACCAAAGACAGGGCAGGCCCATTACTCAATGAGGCGGGAAACCTGTAACAGAAAATGTGGAAATGGCAGAAGTGCTAAATGACTTTTTTGTTTCAGTTTTCACCACAACTTTTAGTAGCAATTGGACATCTATCACAGTGAATGCCAGTGAAAATAAGGTAGAATCAGAGGCTAAAATAGGGAAAGAACAAGTTAAAAATTACTTAGACAAGTTAGATGTCTTCAAGTCACCTGAGCCTGATGAAATACATCCTGGAATACTCAAGGAGCTGACTGAGGAGATATCTGAGCCATCAGAGATTATCTTTGAAAACTCATGGAAGACAGGAAAGATTCCAGAGGACTGAAAAAGGGCAAATATAGTGCCAATCTATAAAAAGAGGAACAAGGACAGTCCAGGAAATTACAGACCAGCCAGTTTAACTTCAGTACCTGGAAATATAATGGAACAAATAATTAAACAATCAATTTGCAAACACCTACATGATAATAAGGTGATAAGTAACAGTCAGCATGGATTTGTCAAAACCAATCATGTCAGTGTCAGAATCAACTTCAATATATTCCACGAGAGGTGTTAAGTGCTCTCCCTGGATGATATAATTCAGGGAATCAGGGGGTCTTGATGAGAAAAGTGCCTTCTTTGACCCAGAGGATCTTGGTACCAAAGGATGTGCAGAAGCAGACAGTAGAGAAGACTCTGGTTATTTGGATACAAAGAGGTCTCTTAAGTACCAGAACTCCTGTGATACCAGAGGAATTTTGGATGTCAATATCAATACCAAGGTGGGTATTTGACTAGTATGTGCCATAAGGTGAGCCTACACAAACATAGATTCAGGAGATACAGACCAAGGTACCAAAGCAGGTACCAAGAGCGCCAGGGAGCCAGATCTCTTCATTGTGTCTACTAATCAGCTGATCTCTTCATTGTAGAATGTCTACTAATTTGGCTGTGATCTGTAGCAGAGAAGGTCTTTGGTACCGAGTCTTGTTTGGAAGAGGCATGGCTCCTAGAAGCCTTAGAAACCTCCATGGTACAGGATGCACTTGGAGCCTCAGAAACATTCATTTTGGGGTCTGTCGTCTCCAGTGACTGATATGTCTTTAAGGGAGATCTAATGGTCATGCTCTTCTTGACAGTATTTGTCAATTTTGAGTGCAATGCTGTCAATACCACAGCTACAGATGTAGACCTCCTGTCCTCTGAAACTTTCCATGATCGAGGCAGATGGGGTAGGGATTGTTTTATCATTTGTAGTTGTCAGAGACCAGGACCCAGAAGTTGACAGGGTAGTAACAGTCTTACCCATAGAAATGCTTGGTGACTGGGATCCAGAGGTGGTTAGAGCACTATGTACATGAGGGGTTCTCGGAGCTCTGGTCGGAATCCTGTTTCAGGGCTTGTGCTATCATGAGGAATTTGAATTTTATCTCTCTGTGATAATGGAATCTGCTTTTAAATGAAGTGCACATTTTACACTTTAGATACTGAACATGTTCATCTCTAACTGGGAAGGTTTTCCAGTAGGAAGAACAATGTTTAAAGCCTGGGGATCCCAATATGCCCAGTAAAAAGAATCCAAAATAACCCCTGAAATGGGGAAACAAACTAACTAACTACTATCTAATGAGTGCACTAAAGAGGGTATGCTAGATACTCTGTCTCAGGTGGTGGAGAAGGAACTGAGGGCAGTTCTCCCACGCAGCTGTATATATCCTTGCTACTGGGCAAGAGAGAGCATGCATGGGGCAAACAGGCCCTGCTACTGAAAATCTCTGATCAAAGGCACATGAAGTAAAGCACCCATATGGACAGTACTTGAACAAGAACTGTACACCATATTCCAGTATTGATATCGCCAATGCATAAACTTGGGGTGCGGGACCTCCTTGGGGGTAATATTGAGGTCACTTAGCCCCCCGAGCTCCGAGCAGGCGCAGCAGCCTCGGAGCAAAGAAGCAGCCCCACCGAGGGAGCAGCATCCCCAAGCTCCATTCTGGCTGGAACAGAGGAGCAATCCCTCGCCCACAGCCCTGCACCGCCTAGGTGCTTGATCGTAACGGAGCAGCCCCACAACCATGGAGGCCCGGAGCAGCCCTGGCCAACCCTCCAGGGCCCAACGCCATTACCCTCAGTCCATGAGGGACGGGAAGAGGCAGGGCCACAAGGGGCATGCAGTGGCAGCTGCACCAGGGAAGGCATAGTTTCTTACACAGGTAAAAGTAATTTATTATTATTATTTAAACAATTTAGTGTTCTTATTATTATCATTATATGTGTTTATGGCCTGTGAGGGGGCAGATCGGGGGGTTGGAGGGACGCATGTTTTATCTAGTGTTAACTAGTGGGGCTTTCACTCAAAAAGGTTGGGAACCACTGCCACAGACAGACAATAAATCAAAGGAGCTCAGCCTTGAACAGCGCTGCTGACCTCAGCTATGGCGGTATGGCATGGGGAGACAAGTGGTCTCAGACTGAATATGCCAGGCCACTTAGAACTTCGTAGCTCAAAAACAATGTCTTACAGTTCATCCAGAAGCATAGGCAGTCAGTACAGCTTATGAAACATTGGTGTAATGTGCTCATAGTGAGAGACCTCTTGTGTCTACAGCCTAAAACAGCTTCAGTTTCCAAGGTGATCGGAGGTATATGTGCATGTAGAGCACACCGTTGTTGCCTAATCTTAAAGTGGCAAAAGCATGATTCATGGTTATCAAGATCTGCATCCAAAAGAAAAAGTCACAGCACTTTTTGGCTACATGATAATGTAAGAAAGAAGTCTGCTGACATCTGATCTTCCAATAGAAATTGGGAATCCAGTAAGACTCCCAACTTACAAACAAGAATGACATATGGGAAACACTGTAAGAGGAGCAGATATATGTCTTACCCTTTTGTTTCTTGGCCCTACTTCTAAACAGTAACAAAATAAGATCAGACAATGTTCCTTGGAAAAACACAGGTGCCAGTAAAACACCCCAAAACAAGAAAAAAATTAGTCTGTTGGGGACCATCCCTTTTCAGGTGCAATTCAGTTGGGGGGAGGGAGAAAGGGACCAATGCAGCAGTATATGTCCCCATTGGTTTACAGGAAACTATTTCCTTGATAAGTGAAGTGTTTCCTAGATAAAATAGAAAAATCATTCAGGACTTTGAATTCTTTGTGATGAAAGATCAAGGTAAGATATTATTATGAAATATAGATTGATTATTAAAGAAGTTGCTAAGCTGTCAACTATGTCAATTTGAGGGCCAAACCAATCATAGAGTAAAATCAATATTTGCCAAATAAAAAATTAAAGTGTGTGGAGAGAAAAGGAGTTTTCAGGCCTCCAGGAGGTAATTATAAGCAAAAGAGAGTAAAATGTCCCACAAAACATTAGCTGCGAGTGTCCTTTTAAGTGATACACTACACATCTTTTGGGAGGCTAGAAGCTTTTCTAGTTCTTCCAATGATTTTTTTTCTGCAGAGCTTCAAGAATTCAAGCACATTATTGTGTCATCAAGAAAAGGCTGGTTTTTTTCTCCTTTAGTATTGAAGACAATATATTGTATTGGTTACAGAAACATATGTTGAAGTAAACCACAGCACTCAAGGCAATTTTGACCAGAATGATAACTGTTCTAGTAATGAATACCAACATATGTGCTGTAGATGGCAGACAAAACAACTAAACACAGATCAGATGTTCACTTTTCAACCAATACACAAGGGCTCTTCTTAACATCTGGACAACGATTTCTGTGCCTAAACAACATGTAACATCAATTCTAATGAGCAAACACACACAATGGTACTTACTACATAATTCCCAGGAGATGCTGAAGAGTACGGTATCTAGAATGCAAAGCAATACCAAAATTTATTGAGGATCTTATTTGAAGCACATCTTTAAAATGCATTTTTTGAGAGGAGGCAATAGGGTGCAAATACTCATGTTAAACATAATGCTGTCTGACTAGTAGGAAACATCTCACTGTAAAGTTATTCTACAGTTAAAAGTGCAGTACAAAGTCACAGTCAAAGAGAACTAAATAAAAGATATTTAATATTCCAGTTCAAGATTACTGTGTCCCAACTGCTACATAGTAATATATTTATTGTGTGTTGCACTGAAAAGAATCAGGTTACATTCCAGAAATTGGTGGCTTCTTAGGCCCTAATCCTGCAAACATTTAAGCATGTATGTACTCTGCTCATGTGAGTAACCCTACGGAAGTCAATAGGACTAAAGTAATACACGCTTGAGTGTCTGCAAGATCAGGGTCTTAATTACTAGCTCTTTAAGATCCACATTCTGTGATGTGTGCATGCTGAGAAGCCATTGCTAGTTTTTTAAAAGGCAGGTTGCTGTTGTACAAGTTATGCTACTTGCACCTACCAGTATAGTCTTCAGGCTTCATCAGCAGGAACCACAATAATCCAGTATAAAGATCCTTTAATTTGTGGCAAAAGGTTTAGAAGTTATAAGAGTATTAGTCCCAATTCAGGACAGCATTAAGCAAGTGCTTAACTTTAAATCTACATTATTTAAGCAAGTTTTTAAATGTTATGGGCACAGGGATGGATTTAAACATATGCTTAAGTCTTTAACTGAATAAAGGGCCATAAAATGGAATGGCTCTGTTCTCGCTTGGACACTCTCTTTGATCTCAGGGGACACTGATGGTATTCTGTCTGCATGCTTTAGGAAGGAACTCTCTTTTTAAAAAGACAGAATTCCAATTGAATATTAAATCTGATTTGTGGAGATTAGTTACAGAGGTATCCTGGAAAAATCCAGTTGCTGGTAAATAATAGTTTTCTTCTTCATGAAAAAGTTCCATAGAACTTTTATATAGGATACTGGAGAATAACAAACAACTCAGGAAGTTGAGCTGAGAATTAAGAAACTGGAAAATCACTTTGCCAAACGAAGCTTCTTATCTGACTGCAGATGGCCGATAATGTTTTATAAATGTATCTAAGGCAGGAATTCTCAAACACTGGCATAGTGTGGGTCACATCTTTCCCCCACTCATGATTCATCTGGCCACTGAATATAACTGATTATATGGAAAAGTAAAATTAGGAAAGTGTTCAGTGAGTTTTTAGCTTTTTTAATGTGATTTAGCAGAAGCAAAAAAAGAAGAGCCAGCACCATGTGACTCTAAGGAGCACAAGCAAGACTTCTAGTGGGCCATTTACAATCCTTTAGGAAACACCGAACTAGTGAATTCCAAGTGGCTGCTCAACAACTCTCTGACATTAGCACTTGCTAAAAAGAAGCTGAAGTTACCATGGCTCAAATGGAATACACACAAAGTACTAAAGGGACAGGACATTTGCTGAGAGGTAATGTGAAAAACACTCCACTATTAAATTGGAAAAAAAGTTATTTTAAGCCCATTGCATTTATCCTCAGAAGCCACAAACACTGTGATGTTTTGAAACTCTCACACATTGAAGATGTGAACTGCCTCTTGGCCTCTAATCTGTGAACGATGGACTTGCTTCAGAATGTATGGAGAAATTGAAAAAAGTTAAAGACACCAGCAAAAGTAGACTTAATTACATGAAAATCATTGTAGAATATTAGAAGCAAGAGATGCGAAAATCTATTATGTACCTCTCTGTCCATCTTCCATCAAAGCTGAATTAATCTTCATAGTACAATTTCTAGTGTTAGTCCAATCTAGTTTTTAATATTCCAAGCTAAAGGTCTAGCAGACCTACCTTGGGAAATTTTCACATTCTAATATGTTTTACTATCAGAAATCTATACATTATTACACTGGCATAGAATACCTGGAGTGCACTATGCTTCAGCAATCCCACTCCATTCCCTTCCTTCTCCTATGCTGGTCAGCTCCTGACAAATCTGCTGTGCAAGGGACAGGAAGAAATGGCATAGACCCAGGGGTGAGCAATCGGGACAGTCACCAAATCAACATTCGGGCGGGGGGTACATTGCTCTCCCACTCTGCTGTGGGTTTTGGGCTTTTTGTTTGTTTGTTTTTTGTTTTGTTGATACATCCAGTTGAATTTTGAAGGTTTTTAGCTTGGCTACTCCAAGGGAGGCCCTGGAAACATCTTCTACCCTGGCTGGCAAAATGCCTCGGGCCAGTTGTGAGGCTGACTAATCAGAGAAGGATAGGTAATGTAGTGCATAAGGTACTGTCCTAAGCCTCAAGACAGCTATGTTCAATTCGTAGGTTAGCCAAAGACTTCACATGTGACTTTGGGTAAATCAGAATGTTGGGAATCATTAGGAAAGTGATACATAATAAGACAGAAAATATCATATTGCCACTTTATAAATCCTTGAATGCTGCGTGCAGATCAGATCACCTCATCTAAAAAAAGATATATTGGAACTGGAAAAGGAACAAGGGCGACAAAAATGATTAGGGGTATGGAAAAGCTTCCATATGAGGAGAGATTAAAAAAACTGAGACTTTTCAGCTTGGAAAAGAGATGACTAAGATACGATAGAGGTATACAAAAGACTGGTGTGAAGAAAGGAAATTAGGAAGTATTATTTTCTTCTTCTCATAACACAAGAAATGAAATGTGAATAGGCAGCAGGTTTAAAAGGAAAAAAAGGAAGCATTTCTTCACAGAACGCATAGTCAACCTGTGGAACTCCTTGCTGTTGTGAAGGCCAAGACTATAATGGGATTCAAACAAGAACTAGATAAATTAATGGAGGATAGGTCCATCAATGGCTATTTGCCATATAGGCAGGGATTGCCGTTTGCCAGAAGCTGGGAATGGGTGATGGAATGGATCGCTTGATGATTACCTGGTCTGTTCATTCCCTCTGAAGCACCTGGGCATTGGCTGCTGTCAGAAGACAAGATACGGGGCTAGATGGACCATTGGTCTGACCCAGTGTGGCCGTTCCTATGTTCTTAAATCATTTAATCTACTTTGTGCTTCAGTTCTCCATTTGTAAAATGGGGATGATACTTCCCTACATCATAGGGTTGTTGTGAGGGAAAATATTCTTTAATAAATGTGTGGTGTTCAGCTACCACAGTAACCAAGGTCATAAGTACATAGACAGCTCATGCTTTCACTATGTCAGTGGAACAGCACAGATGGGCCATATCTTACAAGAGTTTAGGCCAAGGTCTCTGTTCTGGGGAGTTTATGATCTAAATAGATATTGAGAAGACAAACACAGGGAATAAGATGCAACAGTGGCAAACAACTGAGCAAGTGGTAATGCTCAACATACATCTTGTTCTACATTTGTTTCCCCTCCTCCTCCCCTGTCTCACATTCCCTTGTCCTCTCCTTTAACATCAGTTCATTGGGAGATGAAGAGGAGACAGGCCGTATGGCTGTGCTTTTAAAACTACTCTTCCCCTCTTCCTCATCCCTAACAATTAAAAAATGTATTACAAAATCCGAATGAACATAATACTTAAGAGAGAAGATTCCTGACTTCATTACAGGCTCAGTTGTGGCTTCGCCATGAGCCTCATGGATGGGGCAATGCATTGTTGCTATTTAATGTCTTTTTCAAAAAATGTATAGCAAGCAAATCTTTCCACTTCTCTTACTTCTTTTACTTTGTGAATCACGTTTTTATGGTAGGTATGTTTTAAATGGAATGACCAATGGAACTATAGATATTAGACTAACAACTGAATTACTTGATGAAATATAGAGCAGGTTGCATGAACTCAATTAAAACTAATCACTGATATAACTTTAATAAAATCAGTATATACTGTAGTCTTAAGGCAAACCATAATCTGTGCTAGTTCAACTGTATTCTCTTATCTTGTATGCTCTGACACCCCATTTTTCCTGCCTATGAAAGAAAATATGTTGTACTCTCAACAAATGTGTTTACCTTCAATTAAAGATTAGTAACTAAAATATGCATAATGCATGTCTTAGATGTGTACTTTCATGTCAGATTACAATAGTTTCAAAGGACTAATTTCTATCCACTGGGTTTTGAAATTCTGCCTAAATAGTGTAATTATTTACCTGATTTCATTCTAATCGGGTAGATAATGCATATTGAAAGTTAATGCCAAAGATCACAATTCAGGAAACTATCCATATTCAAGAAAGCATTTGTGCATGTGCTTAAATTTCACAGACTTGCTTACGTACTTAAATGTTTTCATGAATCAGTTTCTATATCTGGTCTCTAGCATGTACTTGCATTTTGAATTTAATAGATATAAAATTCCATGGAAATTCCATAAAATTCCTCTATCTTATTTAAAAACAATCAGGACATTTAAAATAAAAAGACTATTGAGGCTATCATGCTAAAAGATGAAAAAATGCAAATTAAGGCCTACACTTACTTACTTGTAACTCTGTCATGCTACATTGAGCTTTTTTTCTTTTTGTACATTAATTATTATTGTTATTTATTATTACAAAAAACTGCCAGGCTCAGTTCAGAGTGGCATGGATTTTCTGTACTTTTTATTGTGTGTGTGTGTGTGTGTGTGTGTGTGTGTGTGTGTGTGTGTGTAAGATTTAATATTAACATATCATAATCAAGTTATCCACATTCCACAAAGCTAATATTATTGTAATTTGAGCTGCACCTCTGAATTATATGACATGTGAGCATAATCCAGAGAGAAAGAAAATACGTAGTGGGAGATTTTCAAATGAAAAAAGGGAGGATTAAGCACACAGCTCCCACTGAAAGTTGGGCACCTAAATCCCCTGTGACTCTAATAATTTCACCCTCAAAATTAATGTAAGCATTTATTGCATTACATGCATGATAGTCAGTAAACACCACTAGAGTCAAAATGAGAAAATAATTTACCCAAATATATAGCAATTTGAATCCAAAGGTCTGGCACAATGGCATACCACATAGAAGCCATACTATCAAACTATAATGATCAATTACTACAAAGAAGAGGAATTAAGCAAGAAGATACTAAATACAAAACAAAACAAATGAATCACACAAGAATAGAGGAAACTCCTCTTGCCCCTTAAATAAATAAATCAGTCAAGGATAAGCTTGATACACCATGTCCTAGGACAGCCAGCAGTAGAGTCTAGTAACAGCAGATCCTCCCAAGCCTATTATACATGCAAATAAGGGATATATGATACATGTTCACTCAAGTACTTTGGGTACATTTTATGAAGGGCTTCACTGTGCTTTGTAAAACTAAGCCCTTGAACTTGCACCTTCATAGTACTAGCAGCCAGTACAAGTCATGGAGGGTGGGTATTACCAAACTGTTCTTGTTCTAAGCAGCTATTGAACAACTTCATTTTCTAGATGTAGCAACCTATTAATTTGGAGAGTGTACTACTTTTCTTGAAGGCCAAAATTAAATTGTTCAACCTATCAAATGGATAATGTTTTGAGAAATTACACTATGATTTAATGTTAAATAGTACAGAGATTAATAAGTTTTTTTCCTATGTAAGCCATGGGACCATATATTAGAGCATATCTTTTCAAACTGTGGTCCATGTAGAGCTGTTTGGTCAGATTGTACTGACTCCTATTCTATTTTGCTATATTGCATTAAAAAAAAGCTAAAAATATCTATCCTAATGATAGTTTTTCCTTTGAGCAATTGCTGTAGTTGCTTCAGGGCTGTTATGTGATTATGAATAGGAGAGCAGATGGTCTGCACAATCATGAATGGACGGAAAGGTGGTCTACTAGAAGCTCTATAAGATGTGGTCCATGCTGTAAAAAAGTTGGAGAACCCACGCATCTGGGTTGAAAAAAAATAGTACAGTGGGCAAAAAATATGGCATACCCTATTTTATTTGATTAATAAAATTTTTTCTCCCTATATAGGCCTATTAAGAAGGAATAACTCCTCAAATCATAGGATACTATCCAACACACTTAAATATTCACTTACAGAATTGGCATTTGTTGGGTTTGGCCACGGTCTACCACCTCCTGGACCCCTGAAATAAAAAATGACAGATGAGGATTTAATCAAACAAAGCTTGGTTTCTGACCAACTCTCCAACCAAGAAGCTAAATGTCAGCTGCTCTGTGGAGTAACTTGAACACAATCTGTTCCCAGTGTAGGACAGAATATGCCTTTTTAAGCACTGCTATCTTTTACTGGCCTTGTCTGGTAGCATCATCATTTTTCACTGCAGTAAAGTGTGAGATTATATGCTGTAAGTATACCTTGGTATAGTGTTAAACTAATACAAGATCATCATAGCTAAACTACCATCACCATTTAAACAGTTTACCAGATATTGTACAAAATTATTCTTTAAAGATGTCCATCACCACAACCCCACCATTTATATCAAGATATATCTCAGTGGCTAAATCATATATTGTGGACTTCTGTACTTTTCAGTACACCATCTGCTAGGAACTGCATGACATCAACTTCTTCAGAGCTATGATCCCAGGGGTACAAAAAGCAGCGTGGGTGACACTGGAGTTTTGCACAGATCACAGATACCTGCAAATTTAGGAATCCAACCCTTCTGTGTGTTCTACAGGGTGGCAAATTCCACAATCCCAACAGCATGACTTGAAAGCAAATGTAAGTTTGTTCCCCTATATAGCTTTTTCCCTGCTGAAGGGAGAATTTGGTCCAATGTTATATACACAGCATTTTATGGTTTAATTGAATTATTATGGTATACTAATATTAAAAAGAGAGTAAAATGTGCTATTGACAATTTCAAAACAATTGACTCCTAATAAGGAGTATTTTTAGCTGTCGTCTGGTTATTGACACCATAATACAAATTTGGAGCCAGTAATACATATGTTGTGAATGTCTACCTACAATATGCCCCAATTCAGACAGGTATTAAAACATGTACTTAAAAAGCATGCAAGTTGTACTACATGCTTAAATTTCTTCCTAAATTGAGTCCTATAATGAGCATATATGTACTATGTATCTATAATACCACAAGAATACTAAAATTTGTTTAATAAAAATAATTAATGTTCCTCATAATTTGGGCTGTTTTAAGGTTTACATTTATTTTTATAAACTCAAATAGTTTCCAATACAAGGTAATTTTTTTCTTAACATTTCTTGCATGCAGGAAATATCCAAAATTAATATATACTTTCCTTTATCATCTAAAACTTGGAAACAGACACCAAAGATTTTTTAAATATATAGTTTTAAATATTATTTATTTGGCTAAGTCTGTATTATTTTCACAAATATCACAGACACCACAGAAAATGTGAAATCCACCTCCTGCCATATAAAACAGGAAATTCAAACTTTTCAGATATTTGCTTATTGCAAAAGGTCAGAGAAAAACCTGAGAGGTGGAACTGTGATAAAAAGTGCATTCTTACAGTGGTAAGGATTAGAGTGCAAGATGCATGTGAGATCTTGGCTATCAGAATGTGCCTGTAGACCAGACCACTGAGAGCAGTGGAGGGGAAAAGGAAAACAAAACAGGAGAATTTGAACACTTGTATTTTCTTAACCTTCCTCCTTCTGCAGAGCTCAGTAGGGTGGTTTGTAGGGCATGCTCCTTGTTTTAGATGCCTGAGGAGGACTAAAACCATTCAGAACTAGGGAAGGGGGGGGGGAACTCAATCCCTGTAGTATTTGAAATGAATATGATGTGTTAGAATTTATTTATTCCTGGCAGTATCCAAGAAGTGCCAGGCACTATACAAGCAGAAATAATACAAACTCGTCCTCCCAGTATTTTATCATCTAAAGTAAAATAGAGAAGAGGGGTTAGGGATGGTAAAGTCATCAAGGTAGTGCTTCACTGTGTCTTGGGCTTAATGGTACAAAATGAGGTAGATCAAACATAAGTAGCATGACACAAGTAGTTCACAAAGAATTTAAATACAGAGGAAACAGGGGCCTTAATAAAGTTTTCTATCAGATGTTACGTTTTGGGGGTTTCTCCTATGTGACATATTCTAGTTGATCAGAAAAGAACAGTTATCACCATCTAGAAGTCACATCGTAAGAGACCTGCACAGACACAAAATTTGCATTTGCAGCCGATCAAAAATGGTCTGAGAATATCTGTATCTGTGGATATTCGCGGATATAAAATGGATATCCGTGGATTTGCAGGGCTCTGCACATCATTTATTTGGAAGAGGGGAAAACTTGATTCTGCTGCAACCTGTTCCATTGAGAAAATCAGGTGACTGCTCAAGAGTTGTCTGGCATAAAAACAATGCAACAAGAAAAGAGAAATAACCCATTTTAATTTGGTGAAGGTGTTCACATCTGCTACCCCCTGCTCTGGAAAGCTCAGCTCTGCATTTCTAAAATCTGCTGAGGTCACATGATGTCTCATTGGCTGTGTACTGACTGTCTCCCTATAATCTTTTATTACAATGTTGCTAAGTTAATAAAAAATTGACTGAAGCCAATTCCTTTATTGCCTGTGATGAAACAACTGATGACCAAGACTGCTATGTCTTCAGTGTTCTTCTCAATACTGCATCTTCAGTCAGCAGAGATATTAATATGTTGACTAATCACTGAAGGGATTCTCAGAAGTTTTCTATTGAAATGTTTTTTTCTGAAGGCCACAAACTTTAAAGCTTTCCAAAGCAATACTGCAAACCATACCAAGAAAAGTTTGACCTTCCCTATACATTGTTTGTGATGGAGATAACTGCATATATAAGCAAGTGCCAGAAAAAACATGTGCTGCTTAATACAGTTTGTGTGCACGTATATTACTTGTGCAGTACACTCGTTGGAGAATATCTGGATGAAGAACCTTAATAGAGGCCTGGTCTACACTTACCTTTTGGATTTGGCGGCAGTTGACGGGAGATACACAAGTGAATGTAAAACACTTGCGTATCTCCCATCGACTTCGCTGCATCTGTTCCGTGCGCCGTCCACACTGTGCTAAACCACTTACGGGGGTGGTTTTCCTCCGTCGATTTCTGGATCGACTGAGCAGATCTACACAGACCGCTCAGTCAATCCAGAGACATTGATCTGACGGTGGCGAATTTGCTGCCATCAGTATAGACTCAGCCAGAGACTGTAGATTCCCTTGTATAATTGTGTGTATGTGGGACAAAAAATGTTCACAGCTATTAATTCAAAAAAAAAAAGCCTGTCACAAGTAGTTCTTGCAAGCTCAAGACAAATATTTAGCAATCCCTCCCTTTGCCAGTAATCACAAAGTGGAATGCTTCATTTCTTGCTGTTTTCTACCATGAACAGTATTTGGATGACTAGCTCTCCTTTTTCAAAGAAAGTGTGTATATGATAATATTGTAACTTTGTTTTCACACCCAAAACATTCAATGTGAAGTTAAAGAAAAGGCACAGAATACACCTGGATTAATATAAATACTTAAAAAGTATAAAACAGATTAAGTGAAAGTTCCCCTTCTATTTGATAAGGTATTGAATTCTGTAAATTGACTAGAAGTCACTGGGGAAACTTCTATGTAGATAGCTACAAAAAGCACCATGCCAGATTCTGCCCAGGAGGTATATGACTGTATGGAGTTGAATACTGTTGGGTTTTTTTTAAATTAGTCAGCTGCAAAGTTCTTTAAAGCAAAGTGAGCAACTTTTTTTCTCCTTCTTCTAATAAATGTTTATTATGGAACTGTCATCATATTCATAAAACATTACTATTAATATACCAGTTTCACAATATAATCTTTTACATATGGAAGATTCATATGTCTAATTACAATAGCATTCTATAGAAACACAAACAGTAATCATTTCCATACTTTCATTTATTGCAGAATTTATGGTCCTCTTTGAGGACCCCTTTAACACAAACCCAGATGTTTTCTTCAGTGACTCAGAAGACATCTCTTTTCATTGCCATCTTGAAAATGTCTCAAATTCTTTATTTGTACTAGTATTTGAAAAAATGTTTAATATTTCCTTTCCTTATGACTGAGTGTATTCTATCAAAATATTGAATAATTTAAAACAAATGTCTGAATACCTATTTTTGTGTCTGTTTGTTATACACATATGGTTTAATAATAGAGTAATAGATTTTCTATAAAGTAAGCCTACAAGCTAAAAAGTGAATGGAAATTCTTTTTCCTTTCAGGTATATACTGAAACATTCTTAGCACCTTATAAAACAGTATGGTTCATTACTGGCCATTAAAATAAGCTTATGAACTGTAACATTATCCCCTGAAATTTGCTATTTTGCTCCCATTTTGTGTGGAAAAAATACAGCTTTACAAAGACTTATCATGACAAGTTTTGGCTTAAAGTTCTATAGCTAAGGTTTATATCCCTTAAAAGTAAATTTATAATAAGAACTCTGAAATGGGCACTTACAGACTTCACTGTAGTTATTTTTTCTTTTAAAAGATGCACGAAACAAATATATATCACATTTGAAATACTGAGATTAAGGCTATATCACCAATTATTTTTCATTGATACATGTACTAAGAAAAATGTCCTTTTGGGTTGAAACATTGTCCATAAGTTTTCAGGTTAGTTTTGTTGTCATCAACTTTAATCCATTAATGAGTCTTTTTTGTTTTTAACAGATTACATAATAGGCACTATTTTTAGCCAAAGAAACACCTGGAAATATCTCAAAAATTATACTTGGCAGATAGTTAACACCCTACCAAGACAGTTTTCTTTTGAGTTTTAGCCCCTAATTGCTTACAGAGGAGTTATTACATTTTAAAATGGCTGTTGGCTTTGCAGAATAGCCACTTCTTCACATTTTAATGCTGCCAGAGAGCCAAACCCATTGAACTCAAAGAAGGACATTTTTAATTGGAAAAAAAAGGAGATGCAAATTAAACTATGCACCATACATAAGGCAATAAGGAAGCTGCCATCTTTTATGGAAATACAAGTACAGAAGATAAGATACACAGATGTTGCTTAACATCATGCATTGCATAAATTGTACGGGATAATCTAAAGGAGAAATTGCTAACACATCTGGGTCCATTTATTGCTACTGCATGTGGATTATCCTTAGATGCACCATATAACTGAAACTGAATGTTAGTGTTAATGTGTACAGTACATCTGTGCTATTATATCACACTATAAGGATTTGTATGCTAAAGAAATTCATGCACAAGTGACATCAATAACTTTAAGGTTGGGACTCACACTGCATGTTCTGCAATAGCAAAAAATACAGTTAAGCCTCTACTCTCCTTTTGATATGTGTATGCAACTCCATTAAACAGTAAGAGAAAAATTACCCACTTTGACAAAATGATAAAAAATGTCCTACTAATAAATTATATTCTCTGAAGGTAGGAGATGTAACAGAATTCCTTTCAAAGGTCCAGGACCCAGCATATGGCAGGGATCATCAGAATACTCTAAAGCATAGCTTTCCAACATCAGCACTCTGGGCTACTTTGTGCCTTTACGGCACAGTCTGTGGTAAGGTCTGTGTGAAGCCACGCCACTCAGAAGAACTATGACAGGTATTTTGCTCCCAGTCTCAGTTGCATTAGAGGGAGATTAATCAGCAACAGCCTTTATGAGCACAGCATAACTTTGCCTGAAGCATGGGGAGAAGGAGCTGATTGTCTACTTCATGCCTTCTTTACATCATGTTGTTCCAGGAGTCACGGCAGACTCAGTAAAAGCTCCTGAGTACCTCAAGTACAGCCAGTACAATTCTTAGTAACTCTTATGTGGATCACGCAAGGTGGGAGGAAAGCCATTTCCTCCCTCTTCACTGTGTGGCCGTATTAGCCTTGTGTAACAACCCCAACACAAGAGAAACAGCAACAAATTTTGTAATGAATAGTTCAGGTTTTTTCCTTTGTTGGAATCTCTTTTTGGAGACCCTCTCTAGAATTTATGTTGTACTTACACTTGATTTCAAATAGTTATTTTATTGACATTAATTTCCAAAAATTATCCTGAGGGCAACATAGGATATCTGTAATAAAGTAAGACAAACCTTAAATTTTATTTTCTTCAGAAATGCAAGATCTGCCTGAAGATTAGAACAATATACCTAAGGATGTGGCGGATTTTCCATTGCATGACATCTTTAAATAAAGATCAAATGTCTCGCTACAAAATACGTTCTAATTCAGTGTTTCACAACCTTTTCAGGTTGGTATCACCTTATTTGCAGTAAAAAATTTTCATTGCCTCCTTCCAATTTACTATAAAAGTAAGAGTAAAAATGTATTAATGATAACAATGTGTTATCTTAGTGTGTGTCTTTCTCTGTCAGTTTGTTAATCTTCAGTGCAACTTCAACTTATTCTACCCCAAAACAGTGGTTTTACATCTGAAGGTGCTCCAGAGGCTTGGAAAATAGGAAGTATCTACATATACCAAGGGGAGAATATATTTCATGGATCCAATCCATAGCTGGTGTAAATCAAAGTAGCTCAACTGAAATTGGTGTATATCAGCTTACACCAACTGAGCATTTAGCCTCAGAAGCCCTTGAAAACCATGTAGTATGCTAAAATGTCTCAGGTCTGATTCTCCGCTTCATATCACTGGTTTTATGTAGTGTAACTTCACTGATTACATTAGCATAAAACTGATGTAACAGAGTGGAGAATCAAGTCCTTCCTTTATTAATGTGTACCCTTTGTGATGATGTATTTAAAGACAATGGTCTGTTTCTGTCCTTACTATGCACTTCCTTGCTTTTGCAGATGTGAATCACAACCTTACTATTCTTTAAAAAGTTCTTTTTGCTCGTGAATTGACAGCAAATCGTTTTACTATTAAATCAGTGAAATAAACATTCAAATCTAACTAATATCGAGACTCTTTGAAAATCTGCAGATGGGCCACATAACAAGATATTCCAAATATATGAACCCTGATATGTAGAACAAGCCCAACATTTAGATAGACTTGGAAGGAAGAAAAGAATTCCATAAATAAAAGGTGCTTTGCAGAAGAGTGAGACTGCTGTGCTGTCTCCTTGCTTTATCACAATTGCTAAAATTAGTTAATTAATCAAATACATTCTCCCTTATTCTATGTACGTCAGTGATTTTTTTCTTTTAAAAGGAAAAGATTATTTTTGTAACTGTTATAGTAGTTTATTATTTTGCTTACATGTTCATTCCAGGCATTCCAGGGCCACCTAAAGCATTCAGTGGTGGTCTCATTGCACCTCCATAGTTCTGCAATGATAACCAAGGGTCAGACTACCACAAAACAAAAAAACAAAACCAAAGAGGAAGGGGGAAAGAAAGGACAGCCGATTAATGACTTCCCTATGTAACTGTTCATTGGATAGGCCAGTGTGATTCATTCTTTCAGGAGTTTCCATTCTTGACTTTAAAAAATAATTATTTTCCCTAATGAAAAAGAAGCATGCCACTACACTACATACATTAACAGTTCTTAAAAAGGCCAGGGTATTAAGCATACTTAAAATGCTAATTGTTCTATGAAGAGTTATTATATATGGTAGCAAAGTCAATGGTCAGTGAAGATCAGATTCAATAACCATTCAACTTTCACACCATGAAAATTCATTCAAGGCCAGACTAAAGTAGCTCATTTTTTTTCATTTAATAAGTTAAATGTACATAAATAGAACAACCTGTCTCACCCCACATATATCACTCACTGTAGAGTCTGTACTAGTCCTACTGAGTTTGTCTGATATCTTAAGTAAATGTATGTCATAAAGCATTTTCTGAAAAGTACACTAGTCATTTTTGAGGAAGTGGGGCAGGCAATCACTTACCTAAGAAAACAAAATGTCCTCAAAGTGATTATTATCTGTTTTGCAATGATGTAACTAAAACTCACTCTAGTTATATAATAACTGGATTACTGAACTTTAACTGGAATTCTTGAAAGCAGTCTATTACACAAATCCATGCTCGAGGGTATTTGAGCATCAAATTATGCAAACCAGGGAGCAATCAGACAATAAGATTTAAAATATAGACCTGATACTGTATTTCATGTGTCATAATGAAAAGAGATAGTTCAACTACAAGAAACTTATTTCAAGTGAACCAAGAAATGACTTCTGGAAGTAGGTTCTCTTGTTGCAAACTAGAAACTAAATCTGCAAGTGATCCTTGTTTGGAATTCCCATTGAAGCCCATGGGAGTTCTACATATAGATGGTGTGCATGAATGGGCCCTAAGATGGTTTATATAACAAGCTAATAAGCTGATTCGAAAACACCTGGAATGCTACCTTGCCTTCCCTTTAAATATTGATATTTTTGTTGTCTCCCTGTACCAAAACAGTTATAAACAGTTTCCTCAATGACATTCATTTCTGGAGGGACTCTGAAGCTATTTAATTCTATTTTTCCATCTTCATTTTGGAGATTTGAACCATCTTTCTTCTTTGGAGCATATTCCTGCTTTAATTTTCTTTATCTTGACAAAGGAACCAGGTCTGACGACCTAAGATGTTTATGGAATTCATTAGTAGTTCTTGACTAGAAGCATTTTAATCAGGTGTTCTTACTGAACTTGAACTGAGAGAAATCAGATTAAATCATTTGGGTCTTTTAATAAATGTAAACATTTATAATTATATACAACTTCTTGCCTGTTGCTAAAGACGAAAGAAATTGATTAAGGTAGACTTGGGACAACTACTGCTGAGAAGGAAATCCAAGAAGAGGAAGTAATGGATGAAGAGAGGAATCTGGAAAACACTGGAGGATGAAGGAGTCTGCCCAACAAGTAGAGGCAGTTTTTTAGTTACTCTTCCTTGTTTTATTTTACTTTTTCCTTTCCTTTCCTTGTATTTTGGTTTTTCTGTTTGTCAGTCATTGTCCAAAAATTAACTATTGTAGCTATGGCCAACTATTTAAATGAAGGACAATTCACTTAAAATAAAATGTAAAAAATTACATACTTGTGTTTTCAGTCTCCCAGTCCCATGCACAAGAATATGGATCTTAATACCAAACAAACTGGACAGCAAAATCAAAACTACTGAACAGTCCAAACTTGCTATCTAGTTCAAATATGGTCCGTCATCATGACATATAGTATTTAGATAACTGGCATATTTTGTGGGCCTGAATCTCATTTAAACAAAGGACATATATGACATAACTATTTTGGTTGGGGCATGATTTTTGCCAACATAGTTATACCAGTAAAAGTCCTAGTATAGATGCAGTTGGGGAACTGGCATAAGCTATACTGGTTTAAGCACTTTTATACCAATATAGCTGCATCTACACGAGAACTAGTTTTGGAGTTTAACTACACCAGTATAGTACAACCAGCAAAGCCCTCCTATTGTACAACAGGCCTAATGCAGCTTTACACACTCTGGCAGTGCAAAAGGACCTTAAAATCAGCATGAAAAGCCCTGTGAGTTAGTTCACCTTTCAAGTTATTAAAACTGCTTGCTCAAAAGACCCCCACACAATTGAGAAGGATGATAGATAAGCATGGATCTGCAGAAAAGACTCCTTTAGAAGTTTAGAAAACTCAGATCTGAGAGAATTACATAGTCCCCTCCCCCATTTTAAACAGAATAAAACTGAAAATCATCCTTTCTAAAGTTGATATCACACTTGCCTGCTGTGTGTAGCTAGTAATACTAGCATAAAGTATGATCTTAAATTCATGGCCACAGATCTTAACTTTCCACCACAAAAAGGCAAGTGGTGGAAATACTGAAGTGCTGAAATGCATATGTTTAAATAAATTTTTGTTGGTTACACATGTAAAGACAAAAAGACAGTGATGGGTTAAAAAGAAAGAGCTACTCAGTCATTCAAAACTGGAACAGAGAAGTCACTAGGGAGAAGATCTGAATGAAGGAGTCAAAGTGTAGAGGTACAAGCATAACCCAGATATTCTTCAGAATAAGATATAAGGCCAAAATAGCTATAACAAGCTAATCTGAGACCTGAGTTACTGAGGAAAAGTGATAATAAGAAATGGACAATCCACTGGCCTAAACTTTTTGGAGATATTCTAGAATGAATTTAATTTCCACTTGAGTTCATTCTTGCAAGTAGAAAATGTATTAACGTCTACTAAAACTTTCACACCCTTGGAGAAGGAGTCTATATATAACTAACTATAACCAGGTTAGCAGTGGAAGGAAGGCTGAACCCAGATGTTCTAGCTTGCTGCTCTCCTGAAAAACAGATCTAGAAAGACAGGCTAATAATTGATAGTTATAGGTGATATGTAGACACCATCCACACACTATGAGTAATGGTGCATATTTTAAATCTTATGCAGAAATGCCTCCCTGGCATACAAAAAACCTTGAGTGGGGAATTTGTGACACTCCAGAAGTGTCTGGAGAAAAATTGTTACTTTTGTTTTTGCTACATAGACTATTGTGGGGCTAATTTTCTCTCCAAAATAATATAAATTATATAAACAATCAAGTTGAGATTTTCTTAAGAAGCCGTAGCCAATTCCTTAAGTGCCTTTGAAAATCCCACACTTAGACCATAATATGCATTAATTAGAAATAAACTTAATTTTTCTGAACCTTTTAGAGTTAAATGGACAAATAATAGGTAAGACTTTTTTTTTACTTTACAGTTGTATCATTCAAAATAAATTAAACCAATCTTTATTAAAATTTTGTAAATAAAATAAAATAAAATTTCTTTATAGTTTGTGACTTTGTCCCATTTCAACCCAGAATATATGTTTATGATAGAGAGAAAATCCCTTAAAAATGGAATTAGAAGAAAAAGTGATGACATATTTAAAAACTTTAATTATAGTACAGCTGGGACAAGAAGGACCCTAAAATTTCATATGTATATGTACTGTAAATATGGACACCCATATTTATGCAAGGTACCTGTGGTCCTAATGGAACCATTCCTCTTGGGGGAGTCATTCTCTGCATTGGCCCACCCATGTTTGGATGCCCTGAAAAAAATTACACAACTTTAACAATTGTGATGCTTGAAAACACCTTCTACAGCATCGATAAATTATCACCTCATCGTTTGAAAAGCGTTTACACAGCTGCAGCGGACTTTACTACAAGAAGTGCTGGATGCAAGTTTGGGATCACACAGAACCTTTCTAAAAGAAATAAAAAAAGGCTGATATTCTGAACATACATTTCTCATCTAGTAAACAGGCACTTTACCTTGTTGTCGTGTTGGGTCCATCCCACTGGGCAATAATGGCTGACTTCCTGGGACACCTCCAAGTGCCTATAGATATATAAAACATGTTAAGAGGAGATATGACATAAATTGTATTTTAAACAGATAATTCAGATAATTTTGTTTTTAATTTTGAAACTGTTTCTCTGAGCCAAGTGTAAAGCAAAAAAAGTTTAAGTCTGCTAAAGACATAGGGCAAGATCCTACAACTGGATCCATGCAAACAGACCCTGTGCCCATGTGGAGTTCCATTGACTTAAACAGCTAAATTTGAATATTCTTCCGTATTTATTCTTACCTAATTTTCTTTTGTATATCCTTACTTTTCTTGTATCGTGTATCCCACCTGGCTACGGAGCATGGGGTAATGTCATTTCTTGATTCTGGGATCAGTTTTCTCTATGTTTAAATTTTGCATCTCCTCCTATCTTTTTAACAGTTACCTTACAGGGTTAGAAAGCTGGCTCTCTGGTCTTCTCAGATGCTCAGCCACAACTAGGCCAACCTTGAGGTATTCAGAATGCACGGTAAGGTAGGGCTGGCAGGTGGGGGATGTTGTAGTTTCTATTCTTCCTTACCATCGTAAGACATTAATTCCAAGATATGCCCAATATACTTTTACAACGGAAACAAAAGACTCTAAGCTTAGTTCCAAATTCTGTCTTCAAGCATGAAGATATAATGTGTTATGTTCCTCTTGGCCCAAATATTGTTTTTGAAGTTATTATCTGTCCTTTGAATTTGTTATAAGATAATTAGATTTAAGATGAATTTTTCTAGTCTTTTGCAATAATACCAAGAGTATAGTCATCTTACAAAAAACTTCACTGAGGATGAATCTTTGAGGCTGGTACGGTATTCAAAAGTCAAAATAAGTTAATTTATTCATAATAAAAATGTTTATCTGGAGTAAGTAAATCTAGTGTTACTAAATGGATTTGATCAGGTAACATTGGAATTGCTTAAAGAAGGAACTGATCAGTTCTATCTTGACTGCAAAGAAATGTTGTAAAATTGTAGTGAATTTTTATTATTTTACATACATATGTATATAAATATACATATATATATGTATGCACTCTAAGCTTGAGATTTTAATTGCAGAAGAGTCAGGAAATTCAAGGTAAGGTTCACACTGTTCCTTTTTGATTATGCATTACCATAGGGCATTTCATTCTATGATTTATGGAACATATAGAATTTGATCCTGTATCATTTTAGTCAATGGGAGCATTATCATTTACTTCAATGGGTGCAGGTTCAGGATGATATGTAGCAGCAAAGAGTAAAACATAGAGAAGTGTCAAATTCAAGTGAAGTTGGGATCTGGTGACCTTGCCAGAGATGACAGGTGGCATGTAAAGAAGCAAGAGGAAGGTCCTTAGTGCAAGACACCCAGGCTGGAGATTTGACTCAGGCAATATTTAGAACATGTATGGTTATACAGCTTCCTTCCACTGTATCATATTGTATTATTGCTGAGCAGTACGTCACATTTTCATGTTTGACCAAGTAATACAATACCCTATTATAATGCATGTGTTCAAGAGAAGAGTGATGGTTACTGTGGGAATTTTAACTATGATTTTACTGACTTTTGTGTAATCAAAATTTCAACTTTAAAATTGCAATACAATAGTTTATCACTTTCATGTACTGCTTATTTATCCTGTAACTTATAGACAGGCAGTGTTGCCAAAACTGGTAATTCATGGATGTGGCGTAATGTAAATGAATTGTAAGGGCTATAATTCACTGAGATTATGTTATAGCTCTAAACTGAAAATAGTGTAATGTGCAGCTTCTAAAATAGCTTCTGAAATTAAAACAGCAGGTTTTATAGCATTCACCACATCCAGCTTTTACCTACCATTATTTAAACAATTAGAAATACATACATATAACAAGTGAAAGTCAAAAGCTGGAATGTCTCTGAGTAACATATTATTGTAAGGTAGAGCATGCAGGAACATATTTTATACTCAATTACAGTATACTTATAACAAATGTTAACTAAATTAAGAATAACTTTGCACTTCCATGCATGGATTTAAAAGCAGTTAATAAATTTTAATTTAGCTACCCATCTCCCCTGCATGGTACGTATCAATATACCCTTTTATAGCTGGGCAAAAAGGGACAGACAAAGGTTAAGTGACTTAGAAGTTAAAGAAGTTAATAGTTGATGGAACAATCAGAAATGGAGCTCAGGAGTCCCCTGTACTAGCCACTATACTATATTCCCTAAAACAGTTTTTTTCAACCTGTGGTTTGCAGACCCACTGTCTAAGATTTCCAAAAGGGTCCACACATCAATTTGAAATAATGTAGGGGTCTGCAAATGAAAAAAGGTTGAAAACCACTGCCCTAACACATAAATGTGTGTTCTTGATATAAGGCTCTTACCTGATTGGGTATTCTTAAAGGTGGTCTTGGACCTCCAGGATATCGAGGGGACATGAAAGGCTACAAAAAAGTAACATCACCAAAGGATTCAATTTAGTTCAGAAATGTTTTATATAGCAACTATATGTATAGTTCATGTGATCCTTAAATCTCAGGAGCTCATCTTATATACTTTGACAATAGCATTTAGTACATTATTCTGCAGCACTTATCAGAACTAAAGTTATTTTAAAACTCTTTTCTGAAGATTAGCACCAAGCTGCATTTCTTAAAAATTTTAATACAGCTATTGTGTAAGCAGAATATGAACAACTCCATGCAAAGCATTTGTAAAGTGATAAGATTACATAATCAAAAATGGAAGTTTTTGACTGGATAAAAGGGAAGTTAAAAAGCCCGGAATATAAAAGATAATACGCTTGGAAGAGTTGAGAGGTACATAATAGCAGAATAATACAAAATGTCAAGTATTTTATCTTTATGTTTTCATTAAAACTATGCAAGGTTTATAACAGTGACAGGGTTTGGATTTCAAGTTTGGTTCACATATGTATCTAGAGATCTGGAGACTTATCTGAACTACATTATCTAAATTTTTGAGCTCCGCACATATACCTCATGTAGTGCACCTTTTCTCCCCACATGCCAATCTATCTATTTCATCCAACAGACTTTGGTTCTCCCATCACTTGGTGTCAGACTGAGTGTCCAGGGGACCTCAGTTGCCATAGTAATATATATGTAGGTATTAATATACAAAAGTCAACTCCTTAAAGTGCACCCAGAAATAAACAAGAGGCCAATGCAAACATCAGAAAACAGATCTAACATTTCTGTGATAGGACTTAGCTCCCATCACCTGAAAGGCAAAGGAAAAAAACCCAATTAGTCATGCTCTGTATTTGGGAGAAGATTAATTAATTGCTTCCTGGACAGATAAGATGGAGTTAGGCCTTAGAAGTAGACTGAAGGAGTTCAGTTGGGGGAGAGATGCAAAGGAGACAGGTCTCTCTGGCAGAGAGAAGCTCTGGAATAGGGTTTAACAGACAGGAAACAACCAAGGAATAACATTAAGGGAGCAGCTTAGATTCCTGCAGGAGCAGCCTGAGGGAAGCAAACATAGGAATTACAGTGGAGTCAGAGACGGACAGAAGGGGTATTAGTTTTAAGATTCATTTAGAATTGTTCATATTACAATGTAAGTAGTTTAGACTTTCATGTGACGTGGCTGGAGGGCCAAGACACAGAACACCTGAAGGATGACTCAGGAGAAAGCAAAGGCTGTGAAAGGATTGAGGGAGATCCCAGTAAAGACACTGTGATCAGAGATGAGGGGGTATGCTATTACAATTCCTCATGATTACATTTCCAAGCATGATAGCAGATGAAATCTTCACCAGCTGTAACTTTCAAGCGGTCTTCAAGTATAACCACAGATAGACCACACTGAATTATTCCCATCTAGAAGTCAGAAAGCAGGGATCTTAATAGTGAAGTCTAGATCTGAAAGGGAAGGGAGCAAAAGTTGAACTAGAAAGATGATAAAAGGGTAATTTTCGCAACTAATAACACCTATCTTCTAGAAGCAGTGGAAGAGCCTAAAGCATACTTCAAATTGTGAATATTTAGACAAAGAAAAGACTATCCTGGCAATAATCCAGGCAAAACCTTTCCTCTCACAAGCCTTTCCCTCAGGGTCTCTCAGCCAATACACTAGCATTAGCCTTTATGTTGTCCAAATGGCCATGCACTGAGAAAGCAAATATACAATGCATCTAGATCTTATTAAAATGAGGGAGATATGTGTTATTAACATAGTAATGGCATCCCATTGATTGGCATCCTAATGATTCAAATCATTTCACTCTCTCTCCCTCTAAGACAGATGATAAAAGAGGCACTTGTGGAACCTCTGCAAAGAGATCTCTTAGGACACATGAGCAATTGGACAAAAAAACACTCTTTGGGGCTTCATGGAAAGAAAAGAAGGGACCCACTCAACAGCTACTTAGTCTACTTATTCTAGAGACAACTGAAAATTCACCATAACTTTGTGGACAACATCATCATTCTGACAGATCTAACAAAAGAAGCAGGATACTTGAACCTTGTCCACTGCATTTTCTTGTAAATTAAAATGTCTGTTAGTAACATTATTAAAAACTAAGTATCTGATACAAATATTTTTAGTGGCATTTACAGAAAAAAAATTTGACTGAAGCCTCCACTTGACAGTAAAAATAATCTGCTGCATACAGAAACACATATATTGTGTCATAACCATAACCAACAAAAAGAATATCATAGCAAAGTGGGAAACTGATTCAGTATATTCCGTGAAATCACAAACACTGAATATGAATGCTACAGAGTATCCAATTTAAAATATGGAGCCATATTCTCCTCCTCTCACTTTTCCTATTAAAAGTAAAAAGGCAGTGGAGGGAAGTTAAATGGCAAATTTGAAATGGGCAAATTATTATTATTGGATTAGCATTTGGAAATAATTAGTTTTAGTTGTGGGGTGCTTTTGTAAGCCTGCTTCCTGATCATGGGGTCCCATCATGGGATTGGTGAGGTTGGGTGGTTAGGACACTATGCATGTAATAAAAGGCTGTAAACCTATAGGTCCCTATGGAATAATACAATTGCAGAAAAAATTAGAAACACCCTTTTCTTGGCTATTTTCCTCATTTTATTCCCATCTTCCAACAACTGCCACTACCAATCTTTACCTCAAGCCTGGCTCAGGTTGAAGTTCATCCGAAAGTCAATACAGTGCCTTCTGTCCAGTGCAGCCCACTTCCACCCCCAGGATTATTATCTCCATGAGGTACACAGTCAATTGGACTCAGGGAGCAAGAACCTGAAGTTTACTTATAAATCGGGATGTCTCTCATAAAAGGGACAAGAAAATTTAATATCAAATCAAAATACTAAATATATCTGATGTGCTGGATATTAAAGGGTCAAAATGGAAAAGTGAAAATGGAAAAGATAGAAAAGTTAACTTAGTATTTTCCTCTATTTCATTCTAGTTGCGCTAAAGATGTTTACTTCTTGAAGACCAATGAAATTGCTGTACTTCTGAATGCTGACTCCCAAGAGGTACATTTGTAAAGCGAGAAAAATGTTTGCAGTCAACACAGATGCCACCCAAGCAGGATGAAAACCAATTTACCATTTTTACATTATACCTACTCACAATGTGTCATAATGGGGTCCCCATTTACACTGTATCATTCAGTTTACAAACACAGCCAGCAAATCAATTTAATTTTTAAGTAGGTTTTTATATGGTATCTAAAAATTATAAATAGTGCCTTTCACCCTAGTGACCAACACTGCATAAAATGAAAGAAACTGAATTCTGGAAGAAAAAGGTGTCTTTCTCTCTCTATTCTTCCAAGGGAGATGAGGGGGCTATTTTAGTTTTAAAAAACCCTCCAATTTGGGGGGGAAGGCTTTACTGAAAACATATGTTTTGCATCTTAACAGAACATTATCAGTCTTAGGCTCAGTCTGATCTCTTCTGGTAAGGATTCTCAGAGCTCTGTTTCAACCCCATAGAATGCTCTGTTTCCAGTGCTGGACAGTTAGATCATGTGTCTATACAGTTACACCATCTGTGTGGAGTGTCAGCTTTCTTGGGTATCAGTGTATAACAGGGTCTTCTAGAGATAAGTAGGTCTACTTATTTAAGTGCCTTATAGATTAAGGCCTTAACTGTGAATGCTTCTCTGAAGTTATGTAGGTCCCAATTGTTTCTTTTGTCTCTGCAAATTTTGGTGACTTTGTTTACAAAGTAGGCATCGAGCCAGACTCTGATTTGACAGCCTCTGTAAGTATTCTTAATTGATTAACCAGTTCACTGCATGGAACAATTATGCTGGCCTTAATTTGGCTGATGTGACTGTGTCTCACAAGAAGTCTTATATACTATAAATTATTACACATGTCCCTCCAGGATATGTTTGAAATTATTTAATTACTGTCTGAATAGTTTGAAACTCTTTATCCCATTCTTTAAGCAGCTGTAACCAATTTAAACAGTGATGGAAAGGATTGACAAATGTGCCAAACTTCAGTTATTCTAGATCTTGATGTTCCTTGGATATAAACACCTGAAATTTGCACATTTATTATACACAACAACCAAGAACTAGCTTCAGAATGACAGAAATTAATCTACTGGGGGAACACTATGTAGGTGATATACTGGTGAGTACATGTTACCAGAAAAGGTCGTACTGAAGCATTATTGATAATTCTTAAGTTCTGAGGAGCAAATACTGTCAGAGCGACTTTAAATCCTCTTGGAGTAGTACTTCATTATGCAAAGTGACCACAGTAGTTCTATCACCAACATAAAATGTGCTTTTTCATCATGATATTTACTAAAAAAAAGTCATTTATGCATGTCACAAAAAAGTTATATCAAATAACTCTGCTGAATATTTTTAACCTGAAATATAGAATAGTTGATATGAAATGTGATTAAAAACAGCACTCAAATAATCTAAAAATACTTGATTTCCCCACATGCCCTAAAACTCCATAATTATTAAACCAGACACAATATTTTCCCTTTAGTGTTTTTCACATGAAACTCTCATTTAATATCAATAAGAATTATTTGCATGTTTGATGGGGTTAAAAGAAGACAGGTCAATTCAGCACTTGACATCTTCACACAGTCTGTAACCCTTTAATAGACACCCAAACTAAAACCACTGCAGTAGACTCCTTAGCTTGGTTCAAAGTTAAAATAAGAGGATCAGTTAGGTGCCATGCCTGTGAACCAAACATTTCCATTTATCTCAGCTAATGAAGACTAAGACACCTGCCTTTAAAGGGTACACTATAAAGACGTGCCTTCAGAAGACTAATTAAGAGAGAATTTCTTTAAACAGTGTAGTCAGAAAGGATTGCAGATTTAGTTCTAGGCCAAACAACAAAGAAGAGAAAGAAAAGATTATACAGAAAAAACACTGAAGACGAGTTGAAAGGTTTTGGTAATAAAGCAGTAAGTTTAGTTATCGGTGGGGGGTGGGAGGGAACAGGGAGACAGTAGCTGTAGGGGAAACACATCTCCCTGTAGCTCTTTCTATAAAAGGGATGTAGAATACTCATGAAAACTTAGAAATAACAGAAGTAAGAAAACGTGATCCAGGCAATTACAGACCTGTTAGTCTGACCTCAGTAGTATGCAAGCCTTTAGAATAAACTGTGAAAGGAGAATAATTTAACTCATGGATGCAAATGGTAAAGTGGATGTAAGGCAACAAGGGTTTACCAAAGGTTGATTATGCCAGACTCACCTGATTTCCTTAACTGATTTTTTAGATAAGGGAAACGCAGTAGATCTAGTATACTTGAGTAAAGCATTTAACAGAGTACCACAGGGGAAACTGTTAGCAAATCAAGGAAGATGGGGATCAGTACGAGAACTGTCAGCTAGATAAGGGATGGGATAATGGAGAGAAGGCTGAAAGGTGAATTATCAGACTGGTGGGAGGTTACTACTGGAGCTCTTCAAGGATTGGTGTTGGGACCAATCTTATTCAATATTTTTGTTAATGACCAGCACAAAAAAAGTAGGAGTGTGGTAATAAAATTTGTTGAGGATACAAAGCTGGGAAGCATCATCAACACAGAGGAGGAACGGAATATTATACAAGAACATCTGGATGGCCTTCAAGACTGGAGTGAC
>ML675629.1:45325748-45347708 GCA_007922155.1 Mesoclemmys tuberculata
CCCTTCAGGTTCGAAGATGATCATGACATCACTGATTGATTTAGTTTCTGTGAAGGCAAGCATGGCCAATCAGGCCAATTTGAGCTTTGAACTGTCTATGCTTTATTGTTGACAAAAGTATTTGAGGGCTGTTCTTTGGGTTAGACTGCACATTCACAGACTCTGCAAACGCAAATCAAGTAAATCACACACTAAAGAGCTTTTATATAAAGCTGCATGTAGCAGACGCTCAGCAGACGTAAATGAGAGGACCCCTCTTGATGCTGGCCTTCTCAGGTGATTAAATGTTTGTTCCCATAAACAGGAATCTGCCCATGTGCTTCAGATGAGGTCCCTCTCAAAAGTTATTTGAGTTTGTTTGTATTTGTTTTGAGCTGTCTAACATGGCTTCCCACCCTAGAAGTTTACATATGATAACAGAAGTTTGATCAGGTTAAGAGTGTAGAGTACAACATTAAAAAAAACTAAAACTAAAAATCTAATAATTATAGCCTCCTTCCCCAGACTTCAGTATTTCTACCATCTAAAATTCAAAGACTAATAATCAGAACCAATAATAGCTTTTCAATTAGGACCAAAGTTTATCCTCTTCAAAGAATTATTGGACATATTCCACAGTAAGAAAGTATGACTGCAGTGCTCTGAACGTGCACCTGGGAATCTGCATACAAAAACACATTTGCACTTACGTACAATATGTCTCTAGGATCTTACAAACAGGTTCTATTGCTGCTACTGAGGTTATTTCACCAGGAATTTGAGAAGGTAAGTAAACTAATTTTAATAACAGAAGATCTGTTGGAATGATACTGTTGTTGAGTATGTCTCCCTATGCAGCAAATATAATGATTTTCTCATTCAAGAAGATCCAGCAAGTGGGAGAGGAAGAGGCCGAATTAAGCGTGTGATAATTAATAGAGATGAATTAAGCAGTACAATTTTAAAAGCGCTACAAAGTATATATTATTTAAATCAGTTGAATAGTTGTGACTTTGATTTTGAGTGAAAATATTACACAAAACAGAACTAATCATTCCAAATATGATTTGAACTGGAGCTAGTAAGATCAGGAAAGATCACAGGAGCTTGTATTTTACCTATGCCTCTAAAATTCAGACGTTTTGAACATAAACACTGAGAATAAGAACATATTTCTGAAAAATCAGTTATTCCCCACCTGACCCATGCATGAGTCATTTCTAGAAGCAATGCTGGAAAGTGTCAGACTAGGAGCTTCAGAGACCTATCAATTAAGAATCATTACTGCTGCTAAAGCTATTGACTATATTATTTTTATGAAGCTAAAAACACCTTCATTCATAGAATTTTGGTATATGAAACTGATCTCTTATGTCCAATGGAAAGAATATGCCAGGGACAGGATTCAAACCTAAAGAAAACCCATAATTTATAAATTATAAAATATCAGCAGAAAACAACCCATGACCAAACAAACCAAAACCAAACCAAGCACGCCCTGGCATTCTTTGGAAGATACTACAATGTCACTTTTGGTATAGTCAACATACTCAGCTTTATGGGGCTTGTGCAACCCAAAGGTTATATATATTTTCCTCTGCATAAGACTCAAAAGCTCAGAACAGGTAAAGATTTAATTTAAGTCTTACTTTGCCTCTTTCTCTCTCTCAATAGATATTTATAAGGTGTTTGTCACTTAACTACCTTCCCTTCTCCTAATACTGTTCCAAAACAAGCACTGGGTTTGTGGCTGCTTGAGATTGTATTTGTGGTGGGGGAAGCATGGGCACAAAGCTTATTTAGTTACTCAAGCTGAGCAGTTTTAATTTGTTTTAATAGTTGTGCACAGTAAAACCATTACTGCAACTGCAGGATGGCATTATCAAAGCCAGCAGACACCTTTATCTTTTTAAAATGTGACTTTATTTCTGGTATTTATAGAGAAAAAAAAGAGGAACGAACACACACACACATACACACTCTCTCTCTCTCCCCCCCCCAGATTTTTTGAGGTGCTAATATCCTCTACTTAACAGACTGAAGATGGGTTTCATTTATATTTTCATACTTAAAATATTTTTAAAATAAAATATGAGGTCACAGGAGCAATGACACAAAGGCAGTTTCAGCAAAATGTTAAACAGCTGTATAGCTTTACCCATGTCATAATGAGCTCAAGTGTTTGTAAACTGGGGCAAATATATATACAAATAACTACATAAAATTCCAAAGATATATCATGTATAACAATATTCTTAACATAAGCATTAAGTATATAGGGGAAAATAAAATCTCCCTCAAAATCAACTTTCATATTTTCAGAGCTTTTCTAGACTTGCCAAAGCCTCCAACTCTACCTATCTGCTATATTCAAGCCTTTGGTGATTTTACATTTGTTAAAATTATGTTCAACCATCAGTGATGCCCTGAGCAACAATTCTGAGACGTAAGCATACCTGTTCTAACAGGGGCCAATTCTTTACAGTTTCTCTTGTTACTCCTGCACAGAATCCCATTGACTTCAATGGAACTCTCTGCATGGAAAACATGTGTGACTGTTTGCACGGTCTTGCTCTGGGTCAACTTACATAATTATTGTACACAATTTTAATGTTTTGTATATTTTAGTATAAAATATAGTATTTTTTATTTTGCAAGCAGAGCTTTCGAGTTTATCACTAAGGCTATGTGTACACTACAAGCTAGCAGTATGATTCCCAGCTTACATAGCTGTATTTGTGCTAGCTCTTATCTGAACCAGCACACTAAAAATAGCAGTGTAGATGTGATAGCACAGGCAACAGCAACAGAGACACATGCTAGCCACTCCAACTACATACCCAGGCGTGTTTATCCTTGGGCCTGCTAGCACAGTGCTACCTCTGCCATTCCTGCTTCCCATTCTACCATGGCCACACTACCATTTTTAGCGTGCTAGCTCATGAATGTGTCTATGAGAGCTGGGAATCACACCCTTAGCTCACAGTATAGATGCAGCCTAAGGCTATACTAATGAACATTTATTTATTCTACTGAGTGAAAACAAATACCAACATACATCAATTGATGTTTCAGTGGCAACACAGACAGATTTTCTGGGAATCTGAGATTTCCACTGTTCAAGGCTGAAAAGTATGCAATAGCTGATCCTTTCAATCTTTACCTGTGGCCAAGAAGGCAGACTATACTGACTCTACAGCAAGAAGAAAAACAGTGTCCCAACTATCAGTCATAAATTGTTTTCTCTGAGTAATGTTTGTATTTGTTGGATAAACAGACAGGTAAGACTGTGTGAGTGGGGAAAGCATGAATTTTTCAATAACAAAAAATAAGTCACAAAGCAGGATGCTGTCCTGTTAAACTATGTCTGGTTGTTTGGAGGACAACAGGGATGGTGGATAATAAAGGCAATGGACTAGAAAATCAGAAAACTACATGGGGCTTAGCAAGAAGACAGTAATGGACTTATAATTCCAGACCCAACTTTAAAAAAGCAAAATATTTTCAAAATGAACTTAAATATATAATGGTGCCAGATCTTTGGCCTTGCTAAAATCCCTTTGTGCCATTGGAGCAGTGCTGTAACTTTAAAGTTGCTCTAAAGGGACTGATGAGGATTCTTCCTATGCTGTCTTTAAGCCAATCCCTCCTGACCCATTCCTAGTGTACAGGATCAACTATGTGTAGGAGAGGATATTCTAGAGGTGTGGAAGGGGCCAGACCTGGAGCATGATATGCTCAACTGATCCCTGGCTGGCAGAATGGCTCCTAAGAGACAGATCTAGCCAGTGTAAATTAGATTGACTGCTGTGGCTGTTCCAACTTTCCAGTGGGTTGGTTTGGCTCTCTGCTATCCCAAGAATCAGGAAAGATGTAAAGGTATCCACTGTATTTATCTGAGAGACTTTATTGACTGGTCTCTTCAAGAAACAATATACATTTTATATCCATCCAAAGAAGTTTATAAGCTCATTGCTTCTTAAATATACATTGTTTGGCTTTTTGTTTTGAAATGCAAAAAGGATTGGCTTTAAATTTCCTAGCTTGTTTTAGTTAGTTTCATTACTTGAGTGCTATTTAAACTTAGCATTTCATAGTCAACAGTAATGCCATGGAGGAAAAAAACCTGAAACTTCTTTTCATTTATTCTTCTTCTTGTAATAATGCTCTATCAGAGCATTAGGTCACCTCTGCTACAGCAAAACAGAGCTAAAAATAGTGCATCTATATAATATGGCTAATATAGAGAATGGGCAACTGCCACTAGATGGCATGACATCCTTATACTATTTTGCTTTCTTTCTTGCTTCTTTTTTTAATATAAAAGCAGAATGTAAAATTTGTCTTTCAAACTTGCTGTCAACACATTTTGACACTTCAGAGATGACCGAGGTCAGCCAATCATCCAGATATTGACAAACATGGATCTTTTTTCCTTCTCAGGTGTGGGGCAAATACTCTGAGGTTCTTTGTGAAGACAACAGGAATTGTTACTTTGTTTTATTTCTGCTTGTAACTTTTTGCTCTATTGGCTAAGTGTTTTTCTGTAATAATTAACATAACTCCTGCCAACTCCTGGGCATTTTATGCATGATACTTGCAAATGGAGTGTTTCTTCTGCAAAATCTCTTTGATCACTACACTGAACAACCTGGTTCATATTCTGGGTTAGCAGGTGAAACATCATGCTTGTGACCAGAATCAAGACTTCTATAGATCTTATGGCTGTGAATCCTGCAATTAAAACTCCACCTCCTTCTGTGACTGTGGATAGCAAACGACCTGCTATCACTCAGAAAGACAAGGTGGGCGAGGTAATCTTTTTTATTGGACAAACTTCTATTGGTGAGAGAGACAAGCTTTTGAGTTTACACAGCAGAGCTCTTCTTCAGTTCTGGGAAACTAACTAAATACACTGCTAAATACAAGGTGTGAAAGATAGCTTAGCATAAGTAATTAACACATTTCTAGGGACCATTCCAGATGAAGTGTAAGCGTGTCTCTTTCACCAACAGAAGTTGGTCCAATAAAAGATAATACCTCTAAGATAATATAAGAGACCTCCAAGATAAGATAATGTCTCTCTAAGATTCTGGGACCCACAAATCTACAACAGCACTGCATACTGCTATCACTGAGTAAAGTTTATGATGGCTCCAAGGAAAATATCCTCCAAACCCCTTTTTTGGGAGGAGAGTGAAGATACATTTTCAGATACATGTAGTGCTCCCTTCTCATGGCCTTCAATGGGAAAGGAGAATGATGATCCTCCTGCTTCTTCTCCTAGTTTTCACCCATCTTTCATAGGAGAGAAGCTTCCCATCCTCATCTGCTCCTCACACCCCAGCCCTGGACTCATTTTACCCAAATACATGATACAAAAATTCCTCTCAACACTTGGATAAGTGTAGAAAGTCTGCCTCTCCCTAACATGGCCCATACTAGGGAGTTACTCCAGCTGTAGAGCTGCATTTATTCCTCTGGGCTACAGGTCAATAGCAGGCACAGTGAGGAGAAAAAAAACTGGACCCTGGTGGATAGGAGGCAGATAAATCATTTATATGAGCTCTTCATTGCTGGACTGAAATTATTAGATTGGCCTTGCATATCAGCTTGTTATTTACCACAGGTAAGCATACTGCACTGCTAATCTCCAAGATACCAAGGGTATAATTTTACCTAGATCAAACCTTAAAAGAAGACAAAGTATGCACGGATTCCCTGGCTGCTTGTTACGCACTAGGGACAAGAATTTCAAAGGTATTTAAGCATCTAAAGATTGGCACTTGGTGAGATTTTCAAAAGCATTTAATTGCCTAACTCCTACTGACATCAGGCCCCAAATATTTTTGAAAATCTGGCCCTCTGGCTCCATCTTGAATACAGCTACACATGAATAACAACTCAATTCTTAAACTAAAATTTTAATACAATCCTAACTTTTCATCATATATTACCAAAATATATTAAATACTTTTCAAGCTTTGACCATAAAATAGCACAAATTCTTATCTCTGAAGTTGTGAACTGAGTGGGTCTGTAACAAATGGAATTCTTATTATTAATCAAAGAGGTCACTTGATTTCCTCCTACCCATTTTGGTTAAAACTAACTATCTTTTCAATGTTATACAGATTATACGTAATATAATTTAGAATAGGCCCTTTTTTACACAGCTTCAAACAATGGAACTGAAGCTTTTCTACATCCTAAAATGCCAGTAATCATAATTTTTCTGAATACCTGAAAAAAACCCGGTGGTACAGGACCTACTGGCATGCCATCTCCTGGGGGAATGTTTCCTAGCACTGGACTGGGAGCTGCTGCAGCACTCTGAAAAGAACAAAGGAAAAATAAACCTTTGTCATTGCATGGCACGCATAAAACCAAAAACTACTGTGACTAAAATGCAGTGAGGCAGAAAGTAAATGCTCTGGATGACATAATTTTCATTGTTTACTCTAAAGGTAAACTGTAATTCAATAATGTTTAGCCTCATTTTATACACATGAAATAGTAAATTTAAGTTCACAAATGTATGTTATTTGAGGAGAGAACTGACAGACATAGTATGTGTACATTCATCCATTAGATTTATCATGACTATGTATCTATTTAATATTTGTAGTATATATTTATAAATGTATGTGTGTCGCACACACACATACATACACACATGTATACATATATATAGTATAAATGATTTAACTTATACAATCTGTTTGAAATTTTCAACCACTTTATAGGTAACTTCAGCACACTTAATATTCTTTTAAAATCATACGAAGCTTCAAAACAATGGATGCTCATGATTCTATCACTCCCAATCTGATTACATTCTTGGAAAGGAAAAAGAAAAAGGCAAAGAGAAAAAAGGTATTTCTAAAAAGTGAATTTGAGGATGAAATTAGCTACTTTTGCAAATCCTACAAATGGAAAAGGAAAGAAGGAATGTAGCTCCCAGCAATTTACAAGCAGGAAATCATCATAAAAATGGAAGCCAAACTGTTATTGTTGTCATGTATATTGGAACCTCAATTGCTTTTAAGTTCTAGCAGCCTTCTTTCCTGCAGTACATTCTGTTATGCTATGGGATTGAATCACCTTTAAAGACTTTCAGTCTTTTGTGAAAGCACTCTTAGGAGTACAGAATGCATGAAGAGCTATTTGCAGGTCCTAATGATCTGCCAAAATCTGCCCTATGGAATATAAGTTTACGATTATTATTAATTTAACTGGCCACTGGAAGTCATTTTTACATTTAATATCCAAAAGAAGTATACATGTATATTATATTTTCAGGTCCGATTTAAGGAAATGTATAGTGTAATGCTGAGAACATTAGAAAACTGAATTTGATTGGTATGGCATGTAGATATGCTGACTTTTTCAACTAAACAAAAAATATTCAGTTACTTTATGTCAGATTTTGCAATGGTTTGAACCACTCTTTAGAATAAGTTCCTCAAGTATAATAACCAGTATGATATTTAGTAACTAAACTGCATGTTACTTTTCAACAAGGGACCAAAGAGGCTAGTAAAGTCTGCACACACAGAAGAATGTCCAGGCTACAAAAAGTACAGTACAGTCAGAACTGGCTACAAGGCTTTGATCTTGATTGCACTGTTGACATTTGTTGCCTAGTGAATTAGTCTCGTAAATTCACAGATTCTGATCCTGAACTCTGTAATATGTTCAGCAATGTTGGTGTTACGATATTTTACTCTTGCAGTTGACCACAAAAGTCAGTCATATTCACCTGTGCTAGCAAAGGATTTTGGCAGGGCTGCCAAAAAGTAATGAAGCTATGATGGAGTGATATTGTATCAGACTGCAGTGAATAAAGAGGTGTTACTTATTAGTAACTTCTTTGGAGTTACATCTGTGCATTCACATTAATGAGATTTGGTGCCTCTACCCTCAAGCTGTGGAATTGTATCGAAAACTTGGATCTTTTGGGAGAGGGGTGGTAATAATCATGTGCTAGGATGTCCTCATCGACCATGTCTATATAACACAGCATACTCCTCAGCCTACTTCTGTTCCTTTTCCCAAACCCACAAAGCTGTGAAATACGAAGAACTCCCAAGACAGAGGGAAAGGTGGCTGGGTAGTGTGAATGCACAGAGACAACCCTTGAAGAACAAGAGTAACTAGTGAGTAACATTAGTTACTAGTTCTTCTTTGAGGGCTTCTGTGCATTCCCACTTACAGGAGATTAGCAAAATGGGCTCCCTATTAGAGGATGGTGGGCAAGGAGCAGACATTAGGTCTGGCGAAGAAAACAGGGAGAGTGGCAGATGAAAATCTGAGACCATTTTAGGCATTATCCTGAGGTGAAATCTCAGAATGAGTTTTTCTTTGCATGCTACTGTACAGGCTGGAGAGGCACTGACCTTGCTAACCCTTTTAGCAGAGCTACTGGACATTAAATGCCATTTTGATACCCATGTTTTCTAAGGAAGCTGGATACATTGGCTCATAGGATAGGCCCCTGTTAAACATAGTTAAAACCAGGTTAGGAAGGGCCTTTAGTAGTGGAAAAGTCATTAGTCATTCCCTTAAGAAACCTGGAGACTGTGGAGAAAGCCAACAGAGGCTCAACTTTAATCAATATGTATATATGATAGTCAAATATGGCTGCAAAATTCAATTTTAGGGAAGATACTGCTAAACCCTGTGATTTTAAATGCTAGCGATACTCTAAAATTGCAGGGACTGCTGCCTATAATGGGTTTATTTTTTATCTTTTGTACAACACAAAGATCTTGTCCAATTCAATCTGTACCACTTCAAGGCAGAGTTATATATAGATGGTAACAGTACTACTTGAACTCTGGGCAAACATAGACAGCCCATGGCACTCTGTATCCTCCATGCAGTTAGGTGAAGCATCTCTGGTTTGGATGAACAATTATTTCTTATTGTTGAAAAAGGAGGTCCAGGCACAGAGGAAGATGAATTGATTGTTCTCTGGTCAGCTGGAGAAGATCCATCTATCAATATCACAAAGGCCACATTGGTGTTATAAGGATGATATTTGCTTTGTCCTCTGATTTTTTTATACTCTGGGTAGCAAGGGAATGGGAGGGAAGGTATAAAGAAGACAAGTACTCCAATTCAGCAGGAATGCATTCAATAGTGATTTCTTGTCCCTGAGAGCCCCCGCCATTATGTTCTCCTCTCCTGCTAGGTGAATGACTAGCAGGTGAGCATGATGATGAATACACCAGAACCACAGTTTCTTTGCCTTCATGGACAGGGCCTGAAAATGTGCTCCGACCTGTTGATGTAATACATGACCATGGTATTTTCTGTGAGCACTTGTACTACATGATATTGTAAGGAGAGGCAGAAAGCCAGTAGGCCCATTTTATTGCCTGAGTCCCAGGATGTTGATGTGTAGTCTGGACTCCCAGATGTTTCAGTAGCCATGCATTCAATGGCCTTGGCAATGAGCACGCCACCTGAGAATGAAGGTATATGTGGTGATTGTTAGGAGATGGAGGAGTGAATAACTTCACTTGAAATACATTGTTTCGGATCTCCCACCAGCCAAGGTTTAAAAGCATCTGTAGGGAGATGGTCAACTTTGGGTATCTGATAAGACACTACCCACTCTACAGGCCTCATTCATAGATGAGCAAAAGATGTAACATAGATTGAAGAGGCCAAGAGATCTGGAAGTCTTAGAAAGAATATATTCCAGGTGATCCCTGACAGTAAAACTTTGTCTTAGGTGGACTCTAGGATGGCTCCAGTAAAGGTGATCCTTTGCATGGGTTGTAAGGAGGACTTCTTCCAGCTGACCAGAAAAATGAGGGACTGCAGGAGGTTGCATGTGTACTGAACTGTAGAGGAGAGATCCCATTGAGAGCCAGACTTTAGGAGCCAAGTAAGGATAAATGAATATGTCCTTGTGTCTGAGATGTGCTGCAACTACTGAAAGGCTTTTTAGTACAGACTCTTGGAGCTGTGGAAACATCCAACGGCGGTATACTTAACTGAAAGTGATTTGTTCCCACATGAAACTGAAGGCACTCAATGTGGGTTGGCTTTATCATGATATTGGAGTAAGCATCCTTTAGGCTGAGAACTACATACCACCCATCCTTGGATAAGGACAGGATAATGACCCTCACTGTCAGAATCCTGAACCTGAGAGTTTTTATTTGTTAAGTTTTATGAAGACCAGTGTGGGTCTCAGACTTATATCCTCCCATAGGAGTCTTTCAGGCAAGGGGTCCCCAAAGAGGGAGGGAGAGGGAAATGGGGAGGCCTAATGTGAAACTGGTTAACTAACTGTCTGATGGTATCTAATAGGGATGAAGCTTTTGGGGAGAGAAGTCAGCTAGACTCTCTTGAGCAAATCAGAGGAGCCTGCATAGCTGGTTCTGAGGAAGTCTCATGCTCCTCAAGGATACTTAGGATTGCTACAGTGATGAAAACTGCTGCACAGAGTCAAGCAGCAGAGGCATAGCCAAAAAGCTATGCTGGAGGACCCCTTTCAACATGGGAGAGGAATCAATGCTGTTAGAGGTATGCACACTGGCCAGATGTCCAAGTTATTGGCACTAAAGCCTCAAGCTGAGGAGTGCATGTCAATGCAGTGTTGAGGCTGGTAAGGAGTCTCCAAAAGTGACGTGTGTCACTGGAGGAACAAGAGAATGATGCCTCCTTTTCTTTTTGTCCTTGGACTCCGTTTGTGGATCCGAGTGCTTCCACTTCTTCCTCTCTCTTGAAATGGGACACAAGGGTATCTGGAAGCCTGACTCGCTTTGACAATGCAGTGTAGTTGTAGCTGTGTTGGTCCCAGGATGTTACAGAGACAAGAAGAGCTCTGTGTGGCTCAAAAGCTTGTCTCTCTCACCAACAGAAGTTGGTCCAGTAAAAAAGATTACCTCACTCACCTTGTTTCTTTCTGACAGTGTCAATTGTTGCTGATTCCTGGGGCACTGATGGAGTCTTCAGTGTTGATGGCAGTGCTGATGTAGTCTGTGGTACCTCAGCAGTCTGTTTTGGAGAGGCCAGTGGTGCTGGATGGGTGGGAGGCTGAGCCCCATCAAGTGATTGCCTCAGCTGGGCTGATCTTGAACTTGATATGGAGGACAGCTGTCAGGCAGGGGCAGAAGTTTGCATCTTTGGTCTCTTCCCATAATTCTATGAAAAACTCTCAAAAAAGTAGAAGGATGGCCCAGTTGTCACAGAAGCAAAATGTGCCAGCAGTCTGAGCTGTCTATTCATCCTCATCTGAGGAGTGAAGGCATTGGGATACTACATGAGCCTCTCCCAAGCACATTAGGCACCGAACATGTCTTTGTTTCTGAAAAGATGAATAAGCAGGCCGCACACATGTTGAGCATCCGATGGACTCAAGACCTGATGGCTTCAGGGATACCTGAGGCATGCGGCACCAGCAACACTATTTAACTATACTATGAAACTTTAACAATAAACAAGCTAATTAACTAAGAAAATACCAGAAGAAAGGCTCACTCGTTTTCTGCAGCAGTGGAGAAAAAATTGAGGTGGGCTGGGGGATGCATTCCCTTATATAAATATGATGTCTTCATAGCACAAGAATACCAGCAGATCCCTCAACAGATACAGCAAGTCTATACAGTTCTGGAGGTTGATACTATAGATACCAAATCCCATAAATGGGAATACACAGAGGCCTGCAACAACAAAGTAAGTACTATTTCTTTTCTATTTATAGCCTGTCTTCTGCAGTCTCCCACACCAAATTCCACATTGCTGCAATACCTTTTATGCAGTGACGAAGTTCAGGTGAACAGTATCGATCAGCCTGTCATGCTATTCAAGCATTTAAGAAGTTTTTTATTTTTATTTGTGGGGGGGTTTTGTGGGGGGAGAAGGTTTGAAATAAGCTGGCATACTTCGGTTACTTGAATCTATTTTAGCTCAAAGTGGAAGAGGCCCTTCTTCAGCCAGAGCCTCTATCAGATTCAGCTCCTTCTGGAAATGTTCTGTTTCATAAACTGAAAAAGTGACTTCTCCTTATGCCCTACTCTCATAGGGATACTCACGCCTTCTTTGGCAGAATTCACTCTATTTCCCTTATTGCAGAATCACTTAAAAAGGGGTAAACAGAACAGACCAAAACAAAAGAACAATGTTCAGCATATTAATAGTTAACGAAAAGAAACGAGAAAGATAAACAGTCATTACTGCATGACAGACGGGGAGAAACCTAAAGGGGATAAACCTCCATCAGTCTGTCCATCAGGAAAATCCTATGAACAAAATTTTCTTAAAAACATATATAGTGCTGACATTTTAAAGAGTGTCAATCCAAATTTTCAGTGAAGCAATAATGCTGGGGAAAGGGTCTAGCTTCATTCTAATCCCTGTGAGCATTTCAATAGTGGTATGGATATACTTTTGAGTGAGCCCCACCCAGCTCTTAGGACCTGGGAAAACTGCAGCTGTGAAATAGGGGTCATGCAGAACAAGCCTTCTAGAATAGTACTGCATGAAAACATCCTACATAATGAAAATACTGTAATTCTATCACAGAAATTTCTAGATGTGAATAAGCTCAATATTTTTGGTGACATTTGGCATGCTGATTGCTGTAGAGCTGAGGGATCCATAGAGTTAGGGAGGTTTAAGAGGAATGAATTTTTCATTGCTTTGCTGGATGTGGGCACATGGGCAATAGTTCTGTCAGTGTGCATACTGTTTCAGGTGGCTTGTCTAGCTTTTTGTTTGAGTATCCAACTTCAGCTGCAATGCTGTTGTATGCTGAGAATGTGGTGGTGGGAAAAAGGGAATTCCTTTGGGGGTGGTAATAAGGGGAGGAAAGGAAAAGATAAATAATCTTATGCAACATTTTGTATTAGGAGGTAGGCAAGGCTGAGATATTTGGTCTCAGTTCTGGTGGCTGCAGGAGTGCAGTTGTTGGCTGGGGGAATCAGCTCTTGCTTCATGCTGTTTAAAGCACATTTAATTAATTTAATTAACTAATTTAATTAAGTTAATTAACTTTATTAAAGCTACAGTCGTCCATGATTTGATTATGGACCATAACGTTTCTGGGCGCAGTTCAATGTGTTAGTTTTAACATACAAAGCCCTAAATGATTTGAGACCTGGTTGCCCAAGGGCCTGCCTCTCTCTCTATGTAACACTGCCCCAGTTTAAAATAAGGGATCTTGACTTTGGAACTCACCCACCAGGTCTACCAGAACCCCATTTGTTATGCTTACATACACACACTACAAAGCTCATCTTTTCTCCTATGTTTTTGAGGTGGGAGGGGGTTAATAGGCCAGGAGATAAAGCAGCTGTAAAGTCTGGGTTATCTTTATGGTGGCCACTTTGGCCATTGTTTGCTTATGGTGTTCATTAAGTGTATTACTGACGTGAAATTGTAAGAATATTGTTGTTTAAATTGTGAAGGACCTAAAGCCACTATTAGGCCCTAAAAAAATCAAAATAAATACAATGAAAACTGCATAATGTACATGACAGAAGGTGCAATTTAAAGAAGATAGCAATGAAGTCACAACAACGGAAATACAAAAGATTTTCATTGTCTTTGGCATAATATGTTTTTCAGTCTAAGAAAGAATGAAGAAATATATCCTTAAAACTTACAAGCAGATCAATAAACAACCACAAAATGGGTTGCATTGAAATATTCTGATTTAACCTATTTCTGATGAATTATTCAGAGATCTTTTTCACAGTTCCACTGCAAACTATAGCTTCTTTTTACATGCAAGTTGTACATCATTCATATTTCCATTTGTCTGACATTTTAAATATTTGCAATTTGCTTATCCTGCTTTTCATAAAAAGGTGAAATGGGAGAATTTAAATTGTTTAATCTTGTCATTCAAAAGTTCTCTTTAAAAACAGAAAACTCAGTTTTGGTTTTATACAAATTACTCAGTGTATGATGCCTCTATACACTTAATAATTAAAACAGAAGAAAAATGCCAGTTGAATAAAAACTAGCCAGAACATTTATTTTTATCTGCTTCATCTACCTAGGCATCCCTAGAAAATATAAAAGTAGATGAAAATATGCTAAGATTAAAACAAGTATCTATGATCAGTGATGGTCACTGTTTACACTAATTTTCAACAAAACATAGTTACTTACCAGTAACTGTTGTTCTTCGAGATGTGTTGCTCATATCCATTCCACTTAGGTGTGTGCGCACCCTCGTGCACAGTCTCCGGAGAACTTTTTCCCTAGCAGACCCCTGTAGGGGCCGGCCTCGGCGCCCCCTGGAGTGCCACCCTCATGCGGCGGCATATAGGGCGCTGCCGGCCCCTCCCCTCCTCAGTCCCTTCTTTCTGCCGACTCCAACAGCGGGGACGGCGGGTGGGTGTGGAATGGATATGAGCAACATATCTCGAAGAACAACAGTTACTGGTAAGTAACCATGTTTTCTCCTTCGAGTGATTGTTCATATGCATTCCACTTAGGTGATTAGCGAGCCATACCTAGAGGTGGGTAGGAGTTACAGGTGAGCTGCCCGCAGCACGGCTCTGCCGACACTTGCGCCCTCCCTCGTCTGCCGGCATACTGCGACATGAAAGTGTGCACTGGCAACCTGGCGGTGGCTTTGCAGATGTTGTGCAAAGGTGCCCACTATGGGTGTGGCCCGGGCACTGGTTGAGGGCACTGTGATGACCTCTGAAAGTGGTGCTTTTCAGCAGCACAGAGTGGTACTTGATGCATGGGGTGGTCTGCAGGGAGACGCGCTGCTGACCTTCTCACCTGGATTACCGCTGTAACAAGGGGTTCGCTTCCTGGGACAGCTATGTATGCCCGACACAAAGGGCTAGAGCTCATTACATTTCAGCGAATGCGATCTCCTCACCTCCTCCCCGCCATGTGGTTTGGAAAAACCACAGGGAGAAAATTTATCTTGATTACAACGAAAGATAGGAACCCCTCCTGGGTAGAGAGGCCAGATGCTAGCGAAGTTGGACCTTGTCATTATAGAATACTGTATAAGGAGGCTCCAAGGTCCCGGCCTTAGTGCCGGCGAAGCTTCTTGCCGAAGTGGTAGCCACCGGGTGGGGTGGGGGGGGGCGCTACCTTCTGTGAAAGCATGAGCCGGAGCATAGAGATGTGAGTTCAAAAGGGGGGTCCCGAGCATCTCGAGAAGGCCAGGTAGAGATCCCAACGAAGCACCGGGTCGCGTGCCTGCAGATAAAACTCACTGCCCTGTTGAGCCAAGTAGCTGATCTGGTGGAGCCAGAACAGGGACATCCCTTCGAGCAGCTGAAGGGAGGCCAAGACGAGTGACTCGTGAATCTTCAATGAGGCCAGGACTAGGCCTTGGGCTTTAGCTGGAGCAGATACTCCAGGGTTGCCTGTGCCAGCAAGAGTCTTGGCAGGCTGCTCCAGAATTCTGCCCACGAGGTGGACAGTATTTATTTAACCCGATACGCAACCTGTGCGGAGGGTTCTTGCTGCCAAGCAGGGCTTGCTGGGCCTGCACCAAGCAGGGCCTCCCTCCTTCTGTCAGCAGGTCCAGGTGCAGCAGGTACCCATGGTCCTGGGGGAGTTACCTGCCGGAGCAACCAGACGGTCTAGCATCATGCTGAACTAGTCCCATGCTGATTAGGCTGGAGCAATCAGTAAGACGTCCACCCCGACTTACCTTACCTGCACAGCCGGACACCAGGTCAGGTCAGAGTGGGAGGAGACGCGTACCTGAGAGTACCCGTTTAGTCGATGAGGAGTACTTTGGAAGCGACCCAGTCTCGCTATCCTGGAGCGAGTAGAACCTTGGACACTTTGTGTCCCAGACCAACGCGACAAGGCCCAGTTGGAAAATACCCCACTTTGGGGAGAAATATAGGCATGACCTACAGATGCCAGGACCCGTCACAGCGGGGAAAGACAACCTGCTGAGGCGATCCACCTCGTCGTTCCTGACCCCCGGGAGGTGAGAGGCAGTTAAGCGGAGATCGTGCCTCACTGTGAAAACCGACGGATGGAGGGCTTTCTTGCAGAGGGTCGGGGAGTGTGCTCCTCCCCTCCTTTGCGCTGATGTTCCGGCACCTGTACCTTGACCGACGGAACCAGTCCCTGAACGGAACGCCCCGCAAGACCTTCACCAGTGCAGGGAGGCTCGCACGGGTAGGGAACCTATTGGGTGGCTGTTTGGTGCCTATATCGAGGCCACCAACCCCTGAAGCAATCTGAGTCTCCGGCGGCCCAGTGTTGCTACATATGTGCAAGCCACCATGGGACCTTATAACTGCAGGCAGGAGTAAGAGCGGGGGCCATGGTCTCCCACACTCAGGACCGGGATCTGTCCCAGGCCATCCAGACAACCCGGCAAGGGAATATCTGTGTACGCTATGTCTCAGATGGGCAGCCACCACAACTGTGCGTCTGCTGGTCACAGGTAGATATGAACTAGGAGCTGCCAGAAGCCCCCATTCCTATCCCTACGTGCAAAGGGTTAGAAGGCCTTGGCATGTAGAGCCTCAGAGAGCCAAGTGCAGTCCTGGAGTCCCTCAGACCATGGAGCTTCACAGTGGTCCGATCAGAGAGAGGGAGACCAACCCATCGTAGGGGAAGCCCTGAACAATCACTGCCTCTCCTGGGACAGGCCCAAGGATTGCAGCTACAAACGCCTCGTCATGGCAATGGCGGAGGCTATGGCCTTAGCTGCTGAACCAGCAGCATTCCTGAATGTCTAGGGTGCTGCCCCAGCACCACGAATCGCCCATCCAGGACAGTGGTGAACTCTGTGCCCTGGCCCTGTGGCAGGGTCTTAGTAGACCGCCTGAGGTCATTTTACAGTGAAATCTGTATCCACCCCAGAGGGCTGATGGTTGCCAAACCTGACCTACAGGGCTGCCGCGGACAATGAGCCGGGACACAGCACCCTGAATCCAAGGGCCAGGTCTTGAGTAATCAACAGCCTGGACCTTTCGGCCGGGACATAGCACTTACCCCCTGCCACCTTTGACGTAGATGCGACAAATGGGGGCAGGGTTTCCATAGGGCCCCATCACCTCAAGAGTCCAATCGTGGACCCATAGGGCCACCCACATTAGGGCTGCCACCGCCAGCCCACTGAAGCAGGCAACCTTAACCTCCAGTGAGAGGTCACCCTCCTGAGCAGCTCCCAGTGCGCCCAAAACCTTCCAGTGGCGCCACGGAATCCTGGAAGACTGCCTCTCCGGGGCAAGAGGAAGGGGACTGCCACAGCACATCCCGTGGGTGCTCCCCGTACACCAAAGGAGTGCACCCACAGGGGGTCTCTCCAGGGGATCTGACTCCCTACCCAAGGAGCAGAGACCCTGCTCCGACCTGTGCCAGGAGTGCAGACCGCACCCCCGCTGTACGAGATGGGCAGCCCTGGTCCCATCTGGATGGCCATGGGGGCCAACAAGGCTGCCATTGCCTCTGGGACCAACGCAGGCCGACCGTGCCCCCCGTTGTGGGACCCCGAGCCACCACACCTGTGGGCCCCGGCTGTCCCACATCGCGGGTGTCGCCTTGCCAGGGGCTGTTCCCCCACCTCCCACGGTGTAGAGGATGATACGGACCGCCTCCCCCACCCCAAGCGGTGCGCATGGGAGACGTGCTCTGGGGAGCTCCTGGCACGGACGTGCTGCCCTGGCACCGAGGGCTCCGCAGTGTCACTCACCCCCTGGTGATTGGGTCCGGCGCTGCCCCAATCCCCGTGGTGCTGAGCCTGCCACGAGCACCCTTGGCCGTGGTCTCTGCTTAGCGACCAGGGTCCGCACCATCTCTGTGTGGGGTGGACCCCACGTTGCCGAGGAGGGACCCCCCTGGTGCCCCCAGGCCCCACGCCTGCCCCAGAGCAGGGGGGGAGCTTGTAGAGGGGAAGACCCCTCTGCACTGAGCCCTGCAGAGGCACCGGTGTGGGGGCCCGCCTTCTCCTGTTTTTTTTTTTTGCTTTGCAGCTGCTGCTGCCGGCTTTTTTTTTTTCTCTTTTTTTCCAAGCTGTCACTCGGCACTGGGGCCGCACAGCGCCTCCACGTGGGGGTGGACCCCCCAGTGCAGGGTGGCGTGGCGGCCCCTGCCCCCGTACCACCTCTTGGCAGCAGGAGGAGGGGACCCGCAGCCCTGCCTCAGCAGAGCGGCACCGGGACCCGCGCCAAGCCTCGGGTGTGGGGGGGGGGGGAAGGAGAGAGACACACGACCCTGCGATGCCGGGTCCTGCTGCGGCACCAGATCCGCGCCCCGCCCCACAGTGGGGGCGGGCCCCCCAGCTCCGGACACTGCAGAGACACCGGGCTCAGCGCCGGGTCCTGCAGCTGTACCAGGTCTCGCACCGCACTCCAGAGAGGGACGGACCCCCCTAGCACTGGGCGCTGCAGCGGCCCTTGCACTGATGCTGCCTTTCGGTGCCGGGGGAGGGAACCCTGCAGCGCCACCCCCAGTGGAGCGGCACCGGGTCCCGCGCTGTGCCCCAGAGTGGAGGCGGATCCCCTGGGGCTGAGAGCTCTGGCGGAACCGGGTGTCGCCCTGTGGTGCCAGCAGGAGGGAACCCCAGAGCGCCGCCTCTGGTGCAGCGGCACCGGGACCCGCGCCGGGTCTCGGTGCCAGGGGAGGGATGACCCCCAAGACCTGCGGCTGCACCGGGTCCCACGCCGTGCCTCAGAGCGGGGGCGGACCCTTCAGCAGGAGTCCAGCAGCGGTACCGGGTCCCACACCGGGTCTTGGTGCTGGAGGAGGGGTGACCCTGCAGCTCCAAATCCTGCAGCTGCACCGGGTCCCGTGCCACGCCTCAAGTGGGGTCAGACCCTTCGGTGCCGAGCCCAGCAACGGCACTGGGTCCTGCGCTGCACCTCGGTGCCGAGGGAGGGGGGGGCACGGCACTGGGTCCTGCCGGGGCCAACCCTTCGGTGCTGAGACCTTTCAACGGCGACTGGGAGTTCCCCGGTGGCCGAGTCCTTTCTTCGGTGCCGAGCACTTTCCCTCGGCTCCGGGTGCTCCACAGCAACCGAGGTCCTGCTGGGTGACAACTCGGTGCTGGGTCTGTCCTGGGGGAGCATCTTGTTTACCCCCGTTGCCGTCCAGCGGGAGATTGCTTCCCTGTACCTGGGGTCTCCACCGCTCTTCGGGAGACCTAACAGGTTTGCCCCGGGGCACTGGCCCCTTCTCCCTCGGTGGGGGGGGGGGCGCGCGCGGAGGCGGCGTAAGCAGGCCGACAAGGCTCTTGCTGCCAAAAAGCCTCCGGTGCTGACGGCGTTGGCAGGGGCACTCTCCCACTCCCAGGAGTCGGGATTGGCTCCCTGCATGGGGATGCAGGCTCCGGAGACGGCTCGACGGGCCGTGGCTGGTGCATCCCCGCCCTCGACCCTGCCCGTGCCCACGGTGCAGGGGAGTGTCCGCGCTCCGTGCACTGCTCTTCCTCTTCGGCACCAGCGGTGCTGCTCGGTGCCGAGTCAAGCCTGGCACCGGCAGGGAACGGCTCGACGGTGCTGCTTCCCCTCCCCCCCCATGCTCAAGGCACCGATGGGTGGGGGGTGTCTTAAACCCAGGTGGCCGGGACGTGCCTTCCCACAGCCAGCACAGGGTTTGAACCCCAGCAAGCCCGGCATAGCCGGGTCGCCCAGAGCCCTAAGGCCCTTTCCTACTCTAACTAAAGGTCCTTATCTAACTGGAAACTAACTTAGTTCAGGGTGAACTGCCATCTAACTACTTACATTAGGGAAAAAAGACTTGCGAGGAGCAAGAGTTGTTCCCAACGACCGTCACAGGCGGAAAGAAGGAACTGAGGGGAGGGGCCGGCAGTGCCCTATATGCCGCTGCATGAGAGCGGCACTCCAGGGGGCACCAAGGCCAGCCCTTACAGGGGGCTGCTAGGGAAAAAGTTCTCCGGAGACCGTGCACGAGGGTGCGCACACACCTAAGTGGAATGCATATGAGCAATCACTCGAAGGAGAATAATAATTTAATTTATAAGGTACAAGAAGCAATAAAATACTAATGGACTACTTCACTAATTTATTGTGTGCAAATATTTGAATCACGCTTACCTAATAATTCACAGAGAATCATATATTGCATGTTCTTCATTTTCTGTGGCTATTACATAAGTGGTGCACTATGGCTTCAAGAGAATTCTGTGAGTGTGATTCAAAATATTTATGTAAAGAAAATAACTGGACTTGAGTTAATCCATAACAATCCTAACCAGGTTTATTAACTAATTTGGCCATTCAATTTTAGCTTTTCTTGTTTACAACATAATGTTTATGACTGCATTCTATTGAAAGTTAAAAATGAGTTAATGAACTTATTTTTAAATAATAGGCTACTAGTGTATCAAGAATTTTTAAATGAGGAAATTTTTCAGAGAAGGATCTTGCTCAGTTTGCTTTTGTTTAAATGGAATTATGGTATAAGAACATATAGCAATTGAAGCACCATAAAAACTATTATTTCCTCACTTTATGTAATATAACAGAAAATACGTTTAAAAGCTTATTTAAAATATCTGTACAGCGAGCAGGCCTGATGGCCTATAAGTAATTACCTGTATTGTTATGCGGAAGTTCTAGATTTAATTCTGTGCTCTGGTCTCTCACTCCCCAAACTTGCAAGGCAAGAAACATCACTGAGGCATTGGCCACATTTCAAAAGTGCCTAAGTGACTCAAAAACCTTAATCCAATGGGAGTGTGCTTAATTCAAGCAAAAGGAATGACAATGACAGGCTCCTAATTGTAAAGAAGAGCTGGCTGAAGCTGAATTTAAGCAGTACAGAGGTGATGCTGGTGGGCAGAGGAAAGCATTTTGAAGAGTCCATAGTCATGGTGCATTCTCCTCTGGTTAAAGATGCACATCCACAACTGACAATTGAGCCTGTAGTTTAGGAGTATTCTTGTAATCCCTGCTGATGCTAAACTTTCACATAGCAGCAGCTACCAGTAACTCTTTCTAATCTATCTGGTAGGTTAGCAGATTCCATCCCATCCTGGTGGATGATGACATGGACTAAGTTATTCACAGCACTGTCACATCTCAGTTGGACTTCAGTGAGATATACCTGGGCATGAAGGCTTCAGAGTTAGCTCACTTTAATTACAAAACGTCTAGAATGCTACATCACACTCCTCAGCAAGCACATCAAATCTGTCTTCCACAGCTTATCATAGAATTCTAACTCATGATCAAGTTCTTGGCACTTGTGTTCAAGATGCACTCTGGCCTGGGCCCAGGGTATCTAAATAGACCCTAAAGCTCTGGGATAAGGATCATGGCTGATAACTCTGCTCATCTGTTACAATAGAACTCTCTCTACAATAAAGGTAACGCTTTTCTGGGTAGGAAACAAATCTTCCTTGGAGGGCAATCCAAGACTCTAGAATGAACTGCCCCAGGAACAATGCAAGATATACTTCTTTGACCTGGCCTTCCCTAACATAAATACCTAGCAACAGATTAAGAAAGCAAGAAAATCTACCAAAAGAAGACACTCAACTGCACATGCTTCTCTCCCTGCGGAGAGAATGAGAGAACAAACACCATGTAATAGGTTTTAGTCACATTGCTTAATGCGCCACTGGAAGGTGCTCAGATACTATGTGATGAGCACAGTAGAAGAATCCCTATAGAACAGAAGTATCCCAACCTGTCTCCAGCAGAAAGGGTGCTGGTTGAAATGCAAGGCTCAAATAAGTGAGAAAGCTAAGCAGAACAAAATTAGGAATCCACAAAGTTCAACAAGATGCAAGTATTTTCTATAATTATATTGGCTTTCTTTTTATCACATGGAAAAAATAATCAATTCCCTACTTTTTGTCCAAGTAATAGGAACTCTATTAGACAAATCAAAACAAGATGATATTATAAATGGTTGAAAACTACGTACTTCTTTATGTACTGTACTTATATTAATTGAAATAGTTCTTGCTTTAGTCATTAGGCATTGTTTTCACAGTTGATGCTGTCACGCGGGCTGCATTAGGAGGGGGGGACATTTGTGTTATGTAAC
>ML675629.1:45347718-45441196 GCA_007922155.1 Mesoclemmys tuberculata
GACCCTGGCATTATCAGTGGGCTACCCTGGGCACGGACGGGTTACAGATGCAATATCTTGGGTTCCTGAAGACCACATACTAGCTGCCTTGAATAGAATGCATTGAAAATTTGTTTACAATGGCTGCAGAGGGTTAGAGGAGTTATATCTCCACAACAACATTCTCTAATTTTTTTTTGGCATTGCAGAACATAGACATGTTTGATTTAGACATACAAAATTATATGTGCACTTTTGACCAGAGTGAATAAATTATCTTGACAAGCCAATACAATATCCTTAATTGTTTCCTTAGGATGACCATGGCAAAGGTGGGCATGTGGATTTTATATCTGGGCTGGTAAATTGTCAAGATAATTTTCTAAAGGCAGTTAAATTCTACTATTGGTTTTAAATCATCTTATTGATGTAATGGTACAATATACACAAGAATTTAAGTTCAACAAAACTTATGTCACAAAATGAAAATGAGATTTATGCTCCTCAGTCAGTTAGGTGTTGCAACATTGAGCAAAGCAACACCTAAAGGTCAAAAGTGTCCACTGATTTTGATTGCCCAGTCTGAGATGCCTCGGATATGATTTTTCACAATTCTTATCATTATTATATGTTCAAAGCACAGCTCCCACTGACTTCAGTGCTTCTGCACATCAGATCCCAGGGTTTCATGACGGGAATCCTAATAATGAGGAACAGACAATTCTTTGTCACCAAGAATTCATTTTAGGTGACTTGTCCAGCATCACATAGGAATTCTGTGAAGAGACAGAACAATTCTCCTTGACAGTATTCAACTAGCCTTAACCATGAGACTGTCCTTTCTCTTTCCACAATCCCGTCTCTTTCACTACACACTTTCCAACTTCTGCAGCAAATGAGGAAAGGGTCCTACTGACAACAGCCTCCTTCAGTACACAATCCTGATTCATCCCCACAGCAGGTTCATCCTGTGCACTGAATGAGGTAGGGCTATAGAAGAAATATTATGAATGATGTAATCAAAGACGGTATCATGATGTATACACACAAGGGTGCCAAATTAAGGTTATATAGGCCCCAAAAAAGGTACCCCCCAATTCAACATGTGACATCGTATTGACACCTGCATGGGTGTTCAGCATATTTGGAATCTTTAGAACCATCTCACAGACCTCTGCCACTTGAGCTAATTGAGTAATGGAGCCATAGTAAGCTGTCATCATATATGTTGACCAGGACTAGAGGATGATCCAATGAGTTTCACAAACATTTGCTGGCAGCAGCAGAATTGTGCTAATTAGGAATCATGTGTTCCATCCCAGACTCTGGAAAGGAGTGTGTTCTGGTGGTCACAGATCCTTCTGTTCCATTCCTTCCAACCTGTCCTCGTCCCAGTTCTGTCTCTTTGCCACACTTTCCTCCTTCACTCAGTCTCATTCTTGTTGCCTACCCAATCCCAATCTCTACTACTCAGATCTTCTCATCCTAGTCCAAGCCTCCTTTGCTAGCCAATCCTAGTTCCCTCCTCCTCCTTAATCCTTGTCCTCTGTCTCCTTGCCCAGCTAGTACCAGATCTCCCTTCTTGACTCCTCATCCAACCTGATCTCTCTCTTCAATCCCACTGGTTCCCAGTCCCACCTCTCTCCCCAAGCTCTTTATCCTAACTAAGGCCTGGTCCATACTTACCTTTGCGATTCGGCGGCAGTTGACGGGAGATACACAAGTGATGTAAAACAGCGTTCCCTTCGACGCAGCGCTATGCCACTTACCGGGGTGATTTTCCTGTGTCGCTTGCTGGATCGACTGAGCGCGACTATACAGACCACTCAGTCGATCCAGAGCAATCAATCTGACAGCAGCGAATTTGCCACCGTCAGTGTAGACCCAGCCTAAGTCTCCACCCCCACCTCCTCCTTGGCTGTTTGCCAATCTCAGTGCTCCCCCTACAAGCTGTAATGGGCTAGGATTGGTGTTTTATAGTATTTTAGTTTAAAATGATTGGTTAAGGTACAGCTAAGCAGGACCCAAGTTTTAACTATATAAACTGAGGTCCAAAAGGAAGTATTTTGGAACCTAACTCCAGGATACAGCCCAAGATCAGAACTGCCAGACCTTAACACCCTGTCAACCTTACTGAAGAAGCTGGAGTCCCCAGATGATCTAATCCTGATTGGCCACCAGGAGAAATTTGTCTGCTTTATTGGGAGTGGTGAGCATGGTATGCTCTGTGTGTGTATTCTGTTTTGGTAACTGTTAATAAGTAGAGAGTAAGGATATTACTGTGTAAGGCTCCTTCACGGGTAAAAGATCCTACAAACCTACAGAGAATTATGCCCAGAGCCCTATGAATTGGGAAAGGGTGAGTACTTCAATTAACCAGGTTACACTCGGAGTTCTATGGACTGGGAATGGCAATCCTGAGCTCTAGCACGTGAATTGGGTAAGAGTAGATGCCTTTCCCCCGGAGCCCTACAGATTGGCAAAGGGTAGGGTTCCCTTAACTAGGTTATGCCTTAAGCCCTTAAGATTCGGGTACAGGTAGGGTGCCCTAGTGTGTGGATAAAACAGCAATTAATGGGAACATCTTTCTGGACCCCATAGCTTTTCATTGAAGCATGCTCAATTTCTCTATTGAAGATGGCACATTCTCATCTGGTCACATGTAGGAGCTCTGGGAAGCTTCAGAAATTTTAGCTGCTAAACTTTAAGAAGTCTCTATTGTTCATGTGCGAACTGTAATGGTTCACAGACATAGCTTGAACATATTTGGACAGATTTTCATAGGAACAGCTAAAGGCATATCCCTGCGTAAAGGGCACCCTGCCAAATTTCAAGTCCTTGTTCCAAAGCATAGTGACACTGGAGTTACTTAGGGAATTTTTAAAGATTCCAAAACAATGTATTTTTCCCTAGTCTCATTCTCAGAAATAGCTGAACCATTTTGGCTGAAGTTTTCTGTCCCAAAAATTCAGCCTCTGCCAGTCAGCTGGCATGGAAAATTCCAGCCCAAGTTTGGCAAAGTTATAAACATGGAAAACAGAATCTTAAAATGGGCAGTGAAAGGTAACCATAAAAAGGTGGTGCCAACAGTTCTGCCTTTAACACAAACATGTTTGTGTGTGCGGAGAACACACAGAGAGAGAATAAATACTATTACCCATGGGTCTGATACAAAGCCCACCGAACTCCAAGAAAGAATCTCATTTAATTATAAGGGCACTGCATCAGGCCCTTATATGCATTCAATTAAACACCAAGAATAGCAAAATTATTGAAATATTTAATGTTAGGAATGTGTGAAAAAGTGCTTGAAAGAAACAATAACAGAAAATAAATAATAAATAATAAAAATGTAATAAATATATTCAATACAGAACAAAAGGGACCTTTTCAAAAAATATTTTGTTTTGTTTTTCTTCCAACAAGCAGTCATTGAAACAGTCCATGGAAAGAGTGTTCCTCCTCAGACAATTTAATGCAGTATTGGAGCTAGCTGCAGGTGGGTCCTCTTCACCCTTTTTCATTCATCTCTCTTCAGTGACAAAGAGTAAAATCTGGGAAATATCTTTATCCCATTATAGTAAACAAAATTTTTTTTCTACTTTTCTTTTAAGAACTCTATAGCTGTAGAATTGGGGGTTGAAAGACAGTAATTGGCGTCGGAACAGCCCTCAGTGAAAGAAGTACCAATTTCAGAGAAATGTATTTTGATTTATTTTTTTAATATTAATATTTCTGAAAATCTTGGTGAAAATCTCGTGTCCTAACCTCTTTCTAAATATGCTTCAGAGAGAGAAGAAAAAAGAAAAAGTATGTACAGTATATCACTTATGTTAGTTCAAAGTAGATCAGCAGCTTTTTCTGATTTTGATTCTGTTTCTAAATGAGATGTGAAATGTTTGGGAAGCCAAAGAAAAGCTTTCAGGTTTATCATTAAAGTGACTAGAGCTTCAGTAAAGGAAATATGAATAGCAGGATTACTTATTCCACAGAGTAGCTTCAGCAGAAGCTGCTTAGGTCTCAAACCTCAGTGAACTATAATAAACACACAGCTTCTTGGTAGTCTTCTTTCTTGACCTTGTCTCCAGGAGATTGGTTTGTAGAATTTAGTCATTTGGATTGGTGACAGTTTTTTATCTGTAAATTATTTTTGTTCTCAGTTCAGCCAATTCATAGACACAGTCATATGAAAATAGGATAAGAAGTCTGTTCTTCATGAACATTTCTTCTTCTATAGGCTAAAGAAAAATTAATTCACATCTTTGAAGAGGCATTCTCAACCAGAAAGGTTGCTGATGTGAATTTCTGCAGTTTCCATTGAAGATGTATTGGTCCAGATGATAGTAAAACATTCTTGGTCCTCAAACAACTTGCACATGCTATCCAACTGGAACATATTCTGCAGGAGTGCATAACTGTACCTGGTGTCCAAATAGCTGGAGATATCCCAACACCAGGGAGCCCTCATTATTGTTGCAAGGCAACACTTAAATATAAAAATATATTTTCATACAGATTTCAGGTCTCTCCAAAGGATGAGGTCGCTGTCAATTCTCTCCTCTTCCCTGCCTTTCACTAAGTCAGTTCAGAGAACCTACTCATCTGGATCAGTGGAAGAGAATCACAAAAAAAGATAGGACCAATCTTCAGCTGTGCTGAGCTCACATTTGATGCAGCTGGGGTAACAAAAGGTGATTCTAAACCACTTTTTTATCTCCTCTGATACTGGGACTGGATGGGGGCTAGACCAACCCCTGCACAAATGAGGGCAACTAAAAGGCTGCTCTAATCTTCACCGGCTTGTGCTAGCTCCTAAATTCCACCACACCAATGAGGATCCCCAGATAGAGTGCACTCCAATTCTGGATTTAAAAATAACTGGTTTAAAATGTTCTGGTCGCAAATGTTTAATTTATATGAATATTCAAGTGCTGTAGTCTATTGACTATGTTCTTAAAAAACATTCAGCACTTATTTTCCCTCTTGATTTTATCCTCACGCTTTGATTCTTTTTTATTTTGATATCTTGTTCCTGATTTTTTTCTTCTTCCAAGATCTTTCTCTCTTCATGAATCATAAAGATGTATTGCTTCAAGTTAAGAGTTAAGACATTGACAGTCAATGGGATTTGGGCTCCTAATTGCCTAAATCTCTTTTCAAAATGAGATGATAAATCAGTCAGGCACTGCAATGCTTAGTACAGCAATGCCTCAGTACCTTTACAAATCTGGGCCCCAGTACCAGAGCTCCCCAACTGTAAACCAGGGACAATACCACCCTTTCACTTCATGGGGTATTATGAAGATAAACTGTTTGTGAAGCACTCAGATACTTTAGAGACGAGCACCACAGAAAACCTCTTAATCGTGGCTTTTCTGAACTTTTGAGTGCTTGACTTCGCAACCTTAATTTTCTTTTAATGTAGTTTTGTATGTGTAATTTATACATATTTATAATGATGCATACCCATACATAATCTTCAATTCTTTGTTTCAGGTGTGGATTGTGAAATTAAAATATGCAGGTTTCTGTCTTTATATTTTGCATCTATCAGCTATTTTCCAGTTGTATGGTAAATAGGATTAGCCATGTCCTAAGTATTGACTATAAGCAAGATTGCTGCTTGCATTTAGGTTAACATGCAAGGGAGAGTAGAGGTATAAGAATATTCCCGGTGCCCTGTCTGGATCACGATCTTGGGTAGGGGAAGCACATGCTCCACAAAGCCACTACCCCCCTCAAGAACAAGTGGGTAAAGAGAAGGCAGAGAACATAGGCAGAGCCTTAGATGAACCCCACCCAAAGCATTTGCTGATGAAGCTGGGTGTGCGTGGGGAACTCTGTTATGCTCTGAAGAGAGTCATAGGAAATACTCCCTTTCCAGGAAGAAGGGGGAGCTCTGTGAATCATAAATCCTTCACAGGGCTCATCCTGCTGCTGTGCACCACCCTCTTGCGAAGGGGTACTAGCAATATCTCACCCTAACATTTGGAAAATAGCTCTGCAGCTTAAAGATCTATGGTTGTGACATGTCTACTGTTCCCCCTCAAATTACTTTCATAACTCCTTAATCAAATTGCTCAGGATCCTTGTCACTGGTCAATTTGTAACTGACATAACATCTGGTATATAAAAATTTCTTTTTTTTTTCTTGTTAAACAATCATCACAGGACTCCTCAGACTACCAAAAGAGTATGTTTACCACAGAGGTGGAAGAGCAGCAAGCAATTTGGATTGCATAAGCAGCCAAAAGGTAGGGTTGATTTGGATAGTAGAGGCTTACAAAACAGAAAATTGTCCACAACTTCTATCCATACTCAGTTAGGTTACCTCAACAGGGATATAAGCAGCCGTTGGGCTATATTTTGTTGACATACATAGTGTACTAGTCAAAATAGTTACTGGAATTTAAAGATTTCAGAAACCTTGATATTAAGTTAATTATACTGAAGCAATCATTTCCCTGAAATTTAAAGTTTACTTAGTCATTGTTAGTTTGGGAAACAACGTTCTATTTATATATGGTACATTATTTTCTGTTGGCAGTCTCACAGCTGACTCTTTAGAATAATATAGAGGCTATATGAACATGGAGCCTCATGCCCTTGGCTGAAATGAGTTTTAAATTGTTTTTGGATGAACGATAAATAGGTCCTAATGGAAGGTGCTTGAGACATCTTATACTTTAAATCAGTACACCTAGTTACTAAAAGACAAACTGACATTAACTTATAATTCTGCTAATGTTTAGGTTAGTATTAGCTAGAACTATTTACTTTGATTAAAGATGACAAAGGCTAATGAAAATACATGAGTTTTATGTCATCATTCAATATGCTGTAGTAAATCCAGAGAACCAGTTGTACCATTATATCTGCAATATCATTTAACAATTCATCTAAACACTAATTTGATTAAAATATAATTCATTCCTAAGGCTCAAATACTAAAATATATATACCATTAGCACTAACCCTGGTGTTGAGCATCATTCTGAAACTGTAATAAAAAAAATACCACTCTTTTATTACAAAATTACATACTAAAACTGCTAAACTAAATGAACCTAGATGCCTCAATTCTGGCATAAAAAGCATTACTGTAATATTTACCATGTACATAATGAATGATAGCCAAAATATATGGTAGCCAGAGCCAAATTAGAGAATTTCTTACAATGACTATATCAATGCAATCAATTCAAACAATATATTTGAAACAATGATAAAAGTACCATGAAATGTTCATTTTCATGTAACATTACTTGTACAATTTAAGCATAAATAGTAACAAGAAACACAAAACTTACTTGTGATGTTTGCAGTTGTGTTGTGTTACATCACCGTAACCATTTTACTCCTACTGTTATTTATATTGCCTTAGCACCTAGAAGCCCCAGTCAATGACCAGGAACCCACCATGCAAGGGGCTGTTCAAACACAGAACAAAAAGACAGTCCCGGCCCCAAAGAGCTCACTATCTAAGTATAGGACAAGAGATAATAGATAGATGCAGTCAGAGATGGGCAAGTAGAAGGAAACAATGAACTCAGTATTGATCAGCATCATAGGAAGTAATCTCAGAACACCAGTGCCTGATCATTGTCAAGTTTTTGCAGGCATCATACTAAAGGAGAGAATTTTAATGAGGGATCTGAAGGAGAACAGAAATAGACCACTGCTGTAGGTCCCAAGCCTCAAATGTTCATGGACAATGACAACATAATACCAGATGTGAGGTGGAGACCTAATGTCTATTCATATCCTGTTTCCCTCTATACTCAGAGACACTACTCTGCTCTATGTATAAATAAGACCTTCCATTAGACCTTAAATACCTCTAAGATGACTGCACAATAAAATATGAGTATGAAAACCTAATGTACTTTCAAAATCAGGGCTGCTTGGGTTACCACCATTGTGTTGCTCAGATTAATGGAACTATACATAAAATAGTTGTTTCCTGTTACTACATCCCGATTTTCCTTTTTTCCAGTGTGAACATACTTACTCTTTATATTTTTTGTGACTGTACATACATTCAGCACAGCTTTCGACGTTTGATGACAAAATACAAGGGTGTATGTGGTGAACCATGCAACCTATCTACAAAATTAATTATTGTTCTCTTGAGTGTTTTTGCAATTCAGGAGAATGGCTTCTAATTCACAAGTTATTGCACGGAGACAAAGACAGTTGACCAGACACAGAGACAGAAAGTGTATTTTCATAATCATGTCCCTATATTTCATAGCTTATTTTTTATTTTTATTTGGCGTTTACAATTCGGTCAAGCCAAGCCACAACTTTCTTACTAATGATGTTCAAGGCATGAATACCTCCAGAAAATTGAGTCATTTTTGCAGTCCTCAACAATATATGTCATGGTTTATAGCTACCCACATCAACATAGTGGACTGTCTCTAAAACGCCACTGAAATTCCACTGCAGCACAAATAGCATGTCTGATACAAAATTGGTTCAGAAGGCTCCATTGCCTTCATGGCAAATCAAACCTGGGTAGATGGTGAGTGGCCTCCGAGACAAGATAATTATTTGTCACTTTCTCTGCAGACCATGAAACTTGCCACGCATCCTCTACTGTAAATCCCTCACCTAGTAAACTTTTTCACAATGGGCGCTTTGAAGGAAGATGACTATTTGGTAGATTAAACAAGTCTTTAATTAACAGTAGATGTGGCATATCACGCAGTTTTGTCACAAGCTTTGCTACACTTTCCTCTCCGAGAACGCTGGGCGGAGTAATATTACAGAGAACCGGTAACTATGGTAAAAGAGTAGATTTAAGTGTGCCTGAAATAATACGTATGGTGGAACTTAGTTGTATATCAATCATCTTTGTGTGAGATGAACGAGCTCATACTAGAATGCAGTACTCTGCCACTGAATAACAGAGTGCCAAGCTGAAGTGTGTAACATTTGGGCATTGATGTTCTGGACAGTTTTCCAAGCAGATTGTTGTGCATTTTGACCTTAGCCACTGTCTTTGTAAGATGGACATGATATGTGAGAGCTCTATCCAACCTGATGCCTAGATAGACTGGGTGTGAATTATGCTTTATTCGCAGAAAAAAGAGAACTATATTTAGCACTCCGCCACTTGTTCATGATGTAAGAGGAAGACACTCAACAGTCTTATTTCCACTTGGTATCAGGTGCCACGAACAACAATAATCAGCCATAGCCATCATATCTGCATTCAGAACACCCTCAAGTGTGTCAAAGGAGTGTAACTGAGTGCTGAGGCATATAACATCTGCATAAAGAAACCTGTAAGACCCTCTATATGGTAGGTCATTCAAATATAAGTTGAATAAATATGGAGATAATACTGATACTTGCGGGACTACTCTTCTGGTGCCTCCAAGCACTTGTTCTATCACCAATACGCACACAGAAATGGTGATTTCTCAGAAACAGAGCTTTTGCATATACTAACCAACTTGGCATAGTTCGAGACAATTTCACCAAAAGGTCCATGTGCCAAACCATATCATATGCCATGGTCAGGTCAAGGAAAACTGAACCAGATTAAATTCTACTACAGAATGCTATTATAAAACTGTAATCTTTAAATTAGTTTGGACATGTACTGTTATGTGTAACTCCTCAATCGGACGTTTAATACCAAGGGTTTACAAGGAACTCCTTGTTTGTGACTAAACTCTGGTCCTAAACTAGTATTGATATACAGTGTCCTAGCTGTTGTTCTCATGGATTATTTACAAAGTGATTTCTGATTAATGATTTCTCTAAAGCACTCACATAAACAAAGCAGATATTTCCATGAAGGGTTATTTGCTTATTCATTGAAGGTTATGTATAGGTGATTTTGCAAGAGACGTAAACAGAAGGTTCATATTCTGTTTGGTAAAAGGTATAAAAATGGAAAGTGTAAATAATAAATCATGTCTTAAATGTGGAGAAAATCAAGCTAAATAGTCTGTCAAATTATTGGTAAGTATCATTTTAAAAGTTTACAACTACACATGACTATATTTACAGACTAATTATATTATAAATGAATGTTTGGCTTTTCTATTTAATATGAAAATACAAATGACTACAAAAAATCATGTTTCAAAGAATGTTTCGAGAACATAGTTTTCAACTAAAATAAGAGGATTTGTTTCAGTTTAATTGAAAGTGTCCTCTCATTTTACAATGTGTATCTAGCTATATTCAGAATAAAAATACTAAATGCTAACTAATTGTAAGCTTAGAGTGAATTACATACCTTACAGTTTGTTAAAATGCAATTGTATCATCAGATTAATCAGTAATGACCAGGTTATTGACAAGTTAAAGACACTTGAGGACACACACACACACACATTGCTGTTGCAGCTTGAAGCTGAGCTGCAATGATACTTCAATGAAATATCTTCTTTCCAGAAGTGACACTTACACCTCTCCTCCATATTCCCTGGAGACCAAGATTGCTTCGGTCTGCTGGCTTAACAACCACAAAATACGCACTGCAATGATATTTTTCTAAACTGCACCTCCAGATCACATCTCTTCTGAATAACGGACATCAGTCCATGGTTTTAACCAACTACATTATAAATCATTAGGAATGTATTTGAATAAAAATTTGAAAATGTTGCTTACTTTGATGTTTTAGTAAGGAATTTGCAGAACATCATTATTTCAACAAATATAGGTAATACTATAGATGAAAAAAATCTTTGCTTATGCAGTGTTTGTTAGAACCAAACAATTTACAATTTAAAACCCTTCTGAGCTTACAAGACAGCATGCTCATATATATATACACACAAAAATGCAATATTGCAATTGAATACACACACACACATATGTATAACTGCAATTTTGTCTATAGCAAACAGGGTCATGTCATCATGATTTCACAATTTAGCAGATCATTGAGTGGGAGGGAAGGGGTAAGATTATTGTTACAGACCTATGAAAAATATGGCTGACATTTTAAATTCAGGATACTCGTTAGCATTTGAAATCATTATTCTAAATAATGTCAAATGCTGACCAATCATATGGCATCATTTCTCCAATCACGTCAGAGACATGAAAAGATCCAATGTTAATTTATTTATAAAAATTACTCTGGATTACTACTATATGTAGATTTTAAATAACTCTGAAACTACACAACTATATTTTAACTATGGTATATTATATACACATCTTTGTTGCTTTGCCCTTCCTGCTCAAACTCTGGCCATCTGCTTCCTCGGTTGCTGTCCAGTGGAAATTTCATGGTTGGTTGATGCAAATACGATAGTGAAGTTAATAAATCAAGCTCATCCTGCACTACCATTTTCCTTAATTAATTACTACACTATAAAACTAGTGGTTAAATGTCTTGAAATTATGCAATCCACTTTATTTTAAAAAAATCTGAATCACATTTTCAGATTGCCATGCTATCCTGTTCAGGTTCTCATCCCAGGAAATTCAACACAATATCTGAATGGTTTTCAAAGTTTAGATTATATTAGATTAGATGTAATTAATGTTGGCCAAGTAAAAGCTTCTCTGCATTCAAGTGATTTTTTTCAATATGTAAATATAATATGCATTCATATAATTTTTTTCAAAGTATAAATAAAACTAATATGCTATGGATTGCTATATGGGAAAGTTAGGGCAATGAAGTGAGATTTGCATATTGACTGGAAAGTGGTGAGAATTGTGGTCATTCTTAATTCCTGTGGTAGTGAATTCCACAGTCTTAGGCAATATCTGCACACCCTCTGAAAAGACCCTGCTGACTCCTTGCTTGTCCAAATTGTATTTGAATTCCAGAAGTTTGCTGCATGTGAAAACATACTGTGGTAAAGTCAGGCCAGAGGGCTACCAAAGGGTATACCAGGGCCGGTGTGTGGGCCCTAAAGGATTAAGATCCCTCTGCCCTGCAGGCAGAAGAGAGACTGCAGCAGGGCAATTAGAGACACCTGGACCCAATGAAGGGTGACGCCAGGTATATTTAAACCCTGCCTTCCTGAAAAGGGGAGGAGGGAACAAACCAGGAGGAAGCTGCCAGAAGGCTTGTAGCGGCTGGAGGAGAAGGTTTCCTCCCAGACCTAGAGTCAAAGCTCCTCTGCAGCCAGGGGAGACGGGATAGCTGGGGGCACCCAGGCCCATGAAGAGAGGTAAAGTGTGAGACCTACCAGGGGGAAGCCGGCAAGTTGCCACAATACATACATACAACCAAATTGCAAAATTCTGATCCATATCTGAATTTCCCCTACATTCAGGAGAGTATGGATCCACATGTTCTGGTTTGCTCATATCTCTTATTATATAGAATTCCTTAATAACTGTAACTAACTATCCTAAACACAGATGTCTTTTTTCAGCTACACAACATAACCACGTTTGTTCTGATCTAAATTGCAATGTGACAATTTGTGATTAGCCAGATTGTATTTTTAAGATTAAGACAAAATACTAATCTAAGTAGACAATGAAAAGAGTATCCAGCATCTTGTGTTTTTTAATACTGGCTCCATTTCTGGTAAAATTAATTACATTTATTTTTTAACCCATCCAAAAAGGTATTTGAGAGGGAAGGTTACTAACATTTACAACCACTGAATGAAATAACTGTGACAACACCTTTGACTCATTTTTCAATTTCCTTTCTTGTTGTTTTTTCATTCCAAATCTGGCTGCAATCTTGGTCCAAATGATATTTGCTTTATTCATGCAAGTAATCCCATTGGCTTCTTACAAGTCTGTAAAGTGCCTGGCACGTTAAAATAATAATAATAATAACAACAACAATATTCATAAACCAAATTTCTACAAATATAATGTAAGACATTATTTTTATTAAAGACTCAGACCCATATTTTTAATGTGTTTAGACATTGCTGTGCTCAGCGTTGCAATGCATAATTAATTTAGCAGCCTAAGTCCAATTTTCAAAAGTGATTTAGGTCCATAGGAGCCGAACAGTCAGTCACATAACAGTCAGTAGGGTTTTGGTTCCTAAGTGCCTAAATCACTTCTGAAAATTAGACTGAGGCACTGCAACACTGAAAGAAGGTATGCCCTAAATACTTTTCAAAATCTTGGCCTCAGTGCCTAGTTCTGCAAAACTTTACTCCCATAAATAGTCCCACTGAAGTCAATGGGACTGCTCACACAAGTAGAGTTTGAAAACTTCCAGCCCATACTAGGTCTGAAGTGTTTTTAATGCCACTGAGAAACATGATATCAAATATTTTGAAAATTATTTGAAAATTTTAAAGATTTCTCTGCTTTTTTCCCCTCTCAATCATCCTTAAGATACATTTAAAACAAGTGAATGGATTTTCTTCCAATTTGTAAGAGAGTGGCCTGCCCGTTTAAGGGTCCGGATGTCCAACCTATTTAATTAGCTCTGCCCTGCCACACCTGTTCTGGGTATAGAACTTTAAAAGAGAGGAAGCCCAGCAGTTTGGGGCTGGCTGTGGAGAAGAGCACTTGACCCGGGTAGTGGCTGGAGAGTCAAACCACTGGGGTAGTACTATTTGTCCAGTTACTGCTACACTTGGATAAACCAGAAGAAGACTGAGCTTTTAAGTGACCTGGCCAAAGGGCTAGACTATGGAAGACCCAGAAAGAGGTGACTAACTGAAGGACCCGGGGGGAGCTCCAGCAACCTTGCACCCAGCAACAAAGGGAAACCAGCTGATGACTCACTTCTGTGCATCTAGGGCTTGCTTTGGTGCAGGACTTTATAGAATTTCGAAAACATAACATTTCTAAAAACATGTTTTAATATGGCTAAATGTAAATGTATACATCTAGTGACACAGAACAAAGAATGTATGCCACGCTTACAGGATGGGGGACTCTTGCCCAAAAGCAGTTAGTCTGAAAAAAATTTGTGGGGCATGATGGACAATCAGCTTAACGTGAGCTCAGTGTGACACTGGCCAAAAAAGCTAAAGTGATCCTAAAGTGCATAAACAAGAATCCTAGGATCCTAAAGTGATCCTAGGATGCATAAACAGGAATCTCAAGTAGGAGTAGACAGGTTATTTTACCCCTGCATTTGGCGCTGGTGTGACCGATACTGCAAAACTCTATCTAGTTCTGATATCCACAACTCAAGAAAGATATTGATAAAATGGAGAGGGTTCAGAGAAGAACAACCAGAATAGTTAAAGGATTAGACAACATACCATATGGTGACAACTCAAAGAGTTTAATCTATTCATTTTAACAAACAGAAGGTTAAAGGGTGACGTAATTAAAGTCTATCTACATCTCGACAATCTAGCAGAGGAAGCTGTAACATGATCCACTGGATCAACATTCACGTCGCATTTCCTGTCAATTCCTGGCCTGGGCTGAGGAAGAGAATGATCCAACTAGCGGAATAAATTCAGTGACAAATCCTCGTCACATGCAATCTGACTGTGACCCCAATGTATCGCCATCCTTCAAACTTTCAAGCCATTGGACCGGTGCTCTTAATTCTTCAGCTTAATGTTGAGGGCCTGTCAGCAGCTAAACACAGCGTCAACTTCACTCAATGCTATAGTTAAAGTTTGAGATATCCCAGCACGTGCTCTTCATTTTTAGTAAATGAGGAATATTTGAAAACGTTTCCTACATGCCAATATATTTTCCACTTATTTTCAGTAAAGAGGTGAATTTATTTGATAGATTTATAGATTTCAAGGCTATCATTGTGATCTTCTAGCCTGACCTTCTGTATGACACAGGACATAGAATTTCCCCAAAATAATTCCGAGAGCATACCATTTAGAAAAACATCCAATCTTGATTTAAAATTGTCAGAGATGAAGAATCCACCACAACCCTTGGTAAATTGTTGCAATGATTAATTACCTTCACTGTAAAAAATGTATGCCTTATTTCCTGTCTGAATTTATTTAGCTTCAACTTCCAGCCATTGGATCATGTTATAGCTTTCTCTGCTAGAATGAAGAACCCTTTATTAAATATTTGTTACTCAGGTAGATACTTACAGACTTTGATCAAGTCACCCATTAACTTTCTTTTTGTGTAACCTCAGGAGACTCACAAGCAGTATCCACCCCAGGAGGCACAGCTCAGAGTCTACCTAATCAAGGATTGCATGACTGCACCACCAAAACTTGCATCCATTGTGGAAGATGTGGTAATGGCATAACGGTTCATAAATATACATATGTCTGGATGATGACATAGCAGCCCAATACTGAAACTTCATTGATGAATGCTATTGACATTGCTTGCGCTCTCGCAGAATGAGCTCATGCCCACTGAGAGGTGTAACCGAAGGTATTTCCTATGCAGTCTTGATACAGGATGTTAACCATTTAGACACTGTCTATGAAGAGATTGCTTGCCCCTTCATATTATCCTCATGTGATGGCACAAACAGGTGAGGTGACATGGAACAGCGTAGTCCTGTCCAAAATGTCCAAAGTTTAGTACAGATAGAAGGCTAGACGTTGCCTGACATCTATTGTATGGAGACGCTGCTCTTCCAGAGATGATTGTGGCTTAGGAAAGAACACAGGTAAATATACCACCTGGTTCAAATGAAACTAAGAGACCACTTTAGAAAAAATTTCAGATGCAGTCATAAAGTTACTTTGTCCTTAGAAAATTGTGTATAAAGAAGCTCTGTCTTTGGAGCCTTCAACTCACACACTGTCCTTGCATATCTTATTGCCACCAGGAACACAGTCTTCTGACACAAAGCAGAAAGGGACAAGATGTCTGGGGTTCAAACAGAGGACCCATTAAAGCCTCTAGGACTGTGCTAAGGTCCCACAGACAAATTGGCTCTTGGACTGGAGGATGGAGACGAAGAAGCCCTTTTAAGAATCTTGCTACTATGACATTGGAGAAGATCGATCTTCCCTGAATGGGGGGATAAAATGCTGATATCACTGCCAGATGTACTCCAGCTGTTAGTGTTAATTGAGCCCCAAGAATTGTGAAAGCAAGCCAACCTGCCCTCAAACAGAGTGTAAAGGGAGACAGGAACGACAACTGGAACACTGCTCTGGACCAGGAAATCAACGTGGGTGCTTGGAGGGGTGAGCAGGGGAAGGCATGTCGACTGGTCAAACTCCAGACCCAAATGCCAAAGAATCCATGATGTCCAGAGCTGACTGCAATGAAGTCTTAGCCACTAAGCAGCCTTCAGTGACAAATGCTCAAAATTTCTCCCTCAAGGCTTCATGCAGCTGGTCTGCAAACTCAGACATAGCTGTCCAGTTCACAAAGTTGTATTTGGACAGCAATGCCTGCTGGATCGCAATGCACAATTGCAAGGAAGAAGTATGATAAATCTTCCTACCCATCAGGTCCATCCGTTTAAAGCTCTTATAATTGGGAGCGGACTTAAATCTGCCGTGCCAGGTTCTATCATTCACCAAGGTTAAAACTATGAAGCAGTGTTTCTCCATGCGCTTCACAGTAGGCAGCACTGAAGCTGGCGTGCTCCAGAAAACCTTAGCAGGTTCCAGAGTTCATCATCAATGGGGCAGGCAACTCTCTCAGGGGCAGAGGGCTGCAGAATATCCAACAACTTATGGGTATTCTCCTGCAGGAACTCCTCTTGAATACCCAGGGAACTTCAAATCTTCCAGGACTGAAGGAGAGGAAGAGCCAGAGCCTCAGACTTGTCCAGAGACAAAGATGAAGCAATTACCTGTGCCAGAGCTGGATCCTGCTCCAGGTCTGACAGACTTGGATGGGATGACTCTGGAGGCTCCGCAAGGGGAAGGTTCACCGGTGTCTTGGCCTGTGGCAGGTCAACGGCCACCACCACAGATTTGCCCAGTGATCTCTCTTTACAGTGAGCTGAGGAGTGGGACCCCCATGACTGAGGAGCATCTCACATATTCCATGGAGCCCACTGGTATGGATACGGTGGTCAGTAGATGCCAGGGAGGTCCCCCTACCTTGACCTGAGATGAGAGCCAGTCCTGAGAGCACTCCATGAACAGCCCCTGATGTGGGTCAGGCAATGGACAGTGAAAGTAGGAAAATACTGAACTGAATGCTGACGAATAATTCAGGGTACAAAGGTGAAGCCAGCCCTGAGGGTGAGAGCAACCGGTCTGACTCATCTGTAGCCCAGAACGAAGAGGGAATAGGTGCTGATGATGGAAACAGCACTGCTGGCACCAAGTACACCGAGAAACAGCCCGTGTTAGCATCGCCATCTTTGGTTATGGATTCAGCGGATGCCCTGGGGCTGAAACTAGAGTCGACGGTACAGGGTCTCTGACATCCCTGCGCAGAACTAGGGAGCACTTGATGGGTCCTGCTCCATCCCATGCATCTGAATGCACACTATGCCAGTCCGTGCTCCTTCTTGAGGAGGCAGATGAATCCCCATGCAACCTGGGGTGGCCTTGATCAGTCTTATGCAACTTTTTCCTCAGTGCACTTGATGGGGAGCTCGAAATGGCAGTGCTCTCAGAACCTGAGGGCAACCTCTGGTCCAGTGTAGGCCTCAGTGCTGAAGCAGGCCGCAAGGTCTGTTCAAGCAGGTGCTGCTTTATGTGAAGATTCCTCGCCACCTGAATCCATTTTGTGAATAATTTGCAAATCAAACACCGCTCCTTTTTTTTTGCCTAAGCACAGCAAGTGCTTTGTGTGGGGATTGTGGTTGGGGATGACTCCCTCATACAACAGACAATGTTTAAACCCTGATGAGGGCATCACCAGGGAAAGACTTAAACTAAAGCTAACACTCAATCTAATGAGCACTATACTAAGGGTACTAATTAACTGAGTAAAATTAGAGAAAGACACTAAAAATGAGAGGTGATGAGGTTAGGAATCACAGAGAGCTCAGACTCTGGTAAGGAGCACTGAGGCAGTAAGAAGGAACTGAGGAGGATCAAGGCAGTGTCACCTCATATAGCCAGAGGAGGGACTATGACCACAAGGTGTCTTACAGGTACTGTTAGGCAAAATTCTCTAGCTCTGGTGCACTGGGTGCATATGCACCTAAGCAGAATACATGAATGATTCATCTATTTGAAGAAGAAACCTTCACTGCACAAGTGTGGCACTGATGGCCAGTAGTTAACTAAAATACTGTTTTTATGATGTTTTTATGTTTATCTTTATGTTTAATATAGCAGTTAAACTTCACTAAAATGTTTTCATTAGAGTAATTTAACAAAGCAATTCTCTTAACTGGTTTGACAATAGCAGGAGAGCAATGTGCTACCTCATGGGATATCAGTGTTCAACTTAGATCCCAATCCTTCACTTCTGGAGCAACAGAAACTAGGCAAGCTGCAGAAACAGTGGGCTCACTCAGAAGATGTGAGTGCACTGTGACTCTTGAGCTATCCTTCTAGTGGATTAACTGTCTGAAATAAGCCATGCCACCTACATCTCCAACCTGTTCCTGTCAGAATGTTGATCAGATATAGCATAAATATTTGCAAGACTGTGTCTGGGTCTATACTGATGGCGGAAAATTCGCTGCCATCACATCGATTGCTCTGGATCGACTGAGTGGTCTGTACAGACATGCTCAGTAGATCTAGGAAACGACACAGGAAATCCACCCCCCGTAAGTGGAGTAGCGCTGCGTTGAAGGGAGCACTGTTCCCTTCGACGCAGCGCAGTATGGACGCCACGTGGAGGAGACGCTGCAAAGTCGACGGGAGATACGCAAGTGATTTACGTCACTTGCGTATCTCCTGTTGACTGCCGCCACATCGCCAAGGTAATTGTAGACCGGGCCACAGGGAATACAATAAGGAAAGAAGATAAATGTGGTCATTTAACTGAAAGTATCATATTCAGACACCATATTTCAGACACAAGCTATTTAAGAACAATATGATTACAAAAGACCAGAATGGATTCAAAATTTTTGAAGTTCCCAGTCCCACCAAGTGCTGAGTTCATAGAGCAACTACTGAAATCAGTGGATTTCGGAGTGCTTTGGCAGGAGGCTTTCAGTTGCCCATAGCTTCAGGTTCCAAAACCCTATATTGGGGAAAACATAGTTACTTACCAGTAACTGTTGTTCTTCGAGATGTGTTGCTCATATCCATTCCACTTAGGTGTGTGCGCGCCCTTGTGCACGGTCTCCGGAGAACTTTTTCCCTAGCAGCCCCCTGTGGGGGCCGGTCTTGGCGCCCCCTGGAGTGCCGCCCTCATGCAGCGGTACATAGGGCGCTGCTGGCCCCTCCCCTCCTCAGTCCCTTCTTTCTGCCGACTCCGACAGCGGGGACGGCGGGTGGGTGTGGAATGGATATGAGCAACATATCTCGAAGAACAACAGTTACTGGTAAGTAACTATGTTTTCTCCTTCGAGTGATTGCTCATATGCATTCCACTTAGGTGATTAGCGAGCCAGACCTGGAGGTGGGTAGGAGTTACAGGTGAGCTGCCCGCAGCACGGCTCTGCCGAAACTTGCGCCCTCCCTCGTCTGCCGGCGTACTGCGACATGAAAGTGTGCACTGGCGACCCGGCGGTGGCTTTGCAGACGTTGTGCAAAGGTGCCCACTATAGGTGTGGCCCGGGCACTGGTTGAGGGCACTGTGATGACCTCTGAAAGTGGTGCTTCTCAGCAGCACAGAGCGGTATGTGATGCATGGGGTGGTCCGCGGGGAGACACGCTGGTGACCTTTCCACCTGGATTACCACTGTAACCAGAGGTTCGCTTCCTGGAACAGCTATGTAAGCCCCACGCAAAGGAATAGGGCTCATTACATTTTAGCCAATGCGATCTCCTCACCTCCTCCCTGCCATGTGGTTTGGAAAAAACTTGGGGAGGAAATTTATCTTGATTACAACGAAAGATGGGAATCCATCCTGGGTAGAGAGGCCAGATGTTGGCGAAGTTGGACCTTGTCCTTATAGACTACTCTATAAGGAGGCTCCAAGGTCCCGGCCTTAGTGCCGGCGAAGCTTCTTGCCGAAGTGGTAGCCACCGGGGGGGATGGGCGGGGGAGGGCGCGACCTTCTGTGAAAGCATGAGCCGGGGCATAGAGACGTGAGATCAAAAAAGGGGGCCCCGAGCATCTCAAGAAGGCCAGGTCGAGATCCCGACTAGGCACCAGGTTGCGTGCCTGCAGATAAAACTCACTGCCCTGTTGAGGCAAGTAGCTGATCTGGGGGAGCAAGAACAGAGACATCCCTTCGAGCAGCTGAAGGGAGGCCAAGACGCGCAACCTGAGAATCTTCAATGAGGTCAGGACTAGGCCTTGGGCTTAAGCTGGAGCAGATACTCCAGGATTGCCTGTGCCAGCAAGAGTCTTGGCAGGCTGCCCCAGAACTCTGTCCACGAGGTGGACCGTATTTACTTAACCCGATACGCAACCTGTGCGGAGGGTACCTGCTGCCAAGCAGGGCTCGCTGGGCCTGCACTAAGCAGGGCCTATCTCCTTCTGTCAGCAGGTCTGGATGCAGAAGGTACCCCAGGTCCTGGGGGTGTTACCTGTCGGGGCGACTGGACGGTCCACCATCATGCTGAACCAGTCCCGTGTTGATTAGGCTGGAGCAATCAGTAAGACGTCCGCCCCGACTTACCTTACCTGCACAGCCGGACCCCGGGTCAGGTCAGAGTGGGAGGAGACACGTACCTGAGAGTACCCGTTTAGTCGACGAGGAGTGCTTTGGAATCGACCCAGCCTCGCTATCCTGGGGCGAGCAGAACCTTAGACACTTTGTGTCCCAGACCAACGCGACAAGGCCCAGTTGGAAAATACCCCACTTCGGGGGGAAATATAGGCATGACCTATGGATGCCAGGGCCCGTCACAGCGGGGAAAAGACAACCTGCTGAGGAAATCCACCTTGTTGCTCCTGACCCCCGGGAGGTGAGGCAGTTAAGCGGAGATCGTGCCTCACTGTGAAAGCCAACGGATGGGGGGCTTTCTTGCAGAGGATCGGGGAGTGTGCTCCTCCCCTCCTTTGCACTGATGTGCCGGCGCCTGTACCCTGACCGACGGAACCAGCTGAACGGGACGTCACGCAAGACCTTCACCAGTGCAGGGAGGCTCGCACGGTTAAGGAATCTATTGGGTGGCTGTTAGGTGCCTATATGGAGGCCACCTACCCCTGAAGCAATCTGAGTCTCTGGTGGCCCAGAGTTGCTACACATGTGCAAGCCACCATGGAACCTAATAACTGCAGGCAGTGTCCTAGATGCTGTCATGGACACTGTTGCAGCTGGGAGACGGTATGGACCATAGACTCGGAATTCGGCTGGGGCGGGAAGGCTCTGGCCTGGGAAGCGCTCGCCAATGAGTAATGCCAGCCTGTTGCACGTGGAGCAGGAGTAAGAGAGGGGGCCACGGTCTCCCACACTCAGGACCGGGATCTGTCCCACGCCATCCAGACAACTCGGCAAGGGAATATCTGTGTACGCTATGTCTCAGGTGGGTAGCCACCACAACTCTGCGTCTGCTGGTCACAGGTAGATATGAACTAGGACCTGCCAGAAGCCCCCATTCCTGTCCCTACCTGTAAAGGGTTAGAAGGCCTTGGCATGTAGAGCCTCAGAGAGCCAAGTGCGGTCCCGGAGTCCCACAGACCATGGAGCTTCACAGTGGTCCGATCAGAGAGGAAGACCAACCCATCGTAGGGGAAGCCTGAATGATCACTGCCTCTTCTGGGACAGGCCCAAGGATTGCAGCTATGAATGCCTCGACGTGGCAATGGCAGAGGCTATGGTCTTAGCTGCTGAACCAGCAGCATTCCTTAACATCTAGGGTGCTGCCCAAGCATCACAAATCACCCCACCACTGTCCTGGCCCCGTGGCAGGGTCTTAGTAGACCACCTGAGGTCATTTTACAGTGAAATCCGTATCCACCCCAGAGGGCTGATGGTAGGCAAACCTGACCTACAGGGCTGCCGCGGACAATGAGCCGGGACACAGCACCCTGAATCCAAGGGCCGGGTCTTGAGTAATCAACAGCCTGGGCCTTCCAGCCGGGAGATAACACTTCCCTCCTGCCATCTTTGACGTAGAGGCGACGAATGGCGGGGCGGGTTCCATAGGGCCTCATCGCCTCAAGAGTCCAATCGTGGACCCGTAGGGTCACCCACACTAGAGCTCATAGACTCATAGACTCATAGACTCATAGGTCAGAAGGGACCAATATGATCATCTAGTCTGACCTCCCGCACAAGGCAGGCCACAAAACCCTACCCATACACATTTATAACAACCCCGAACCCATGACTGAGTTATTGAAATCCTCAAAAGTGAGATTTGAAGACCTCAAGCTGCAGGGAATCCACCAGCAAGCGACTCATGCCCCATGCTGCAGAGGAAGGCGAAAAACCTCCGTGGCCCCTGCCAATCCGCCCCGGAGGAAAATTCCTTCCCGACCCCAAATATGGCGATCAGCTAAACCCTGAGCATGTGGGCAAGACTCACCAGCCAGCACCCAAAAAAGATTTCTCTGCAGTAACTCAGTTCCCATCCCATCCAGCATTCCCACAGACCATTGAGCAGACTTATCTGCGGATAATCCAAAATCAATTGCTCAAATTAAACTATCCCATCATAACATCCCCTCCATATACTTATCAAGCTTAGTCTTAAAGCCAGATAAGTCATTTGCCCCCACTACTTCCCTCGGAAGGCTATTCCAGAACTTCACTCCCCTAATGGTTAGAAACCTTCGTCTAATTTCTAGTCTAAATTTCCTAATATCCAATTTGTACCCATTCGTCCTCGTGCCTATATTAGTACTAAACTTAAACAGTTCCTCTCCCTCCCTAACGTTAATCCCCCTGATATATTTATATATAGCAAGCATATCCCCCCGGAGCCTTCTTTTGGCCAGGCTAAACAAGCCAAGCTCTTTGAGTCTCCTTTCATAAGGCAGATTTTCCATTCCTCGGATCATCCTAGTAGCCCGTCTCTGAACCTGTTCCAGTTTGAATTCATCCTTCTTAAACATGGGACACCAGAACTGCACACAATATTCCAGGTGGGGTCTCACCAGCGCCGTATATAACGGCACTAACACCGCCTTCTCCTTGCTGGAAATACCTCGCCTGATGCATCCTAAAACCGCATTTGCTTTTTTAACAGCCACATCACATTGGCGGCTCATAGTCATCCTGTTATCAACCAATACCCCAAGGTCCTTCTCCTCCTCCGTCGTTTCCAACTGATGCATCCCCAACGTATATGTAAAATTCTTATTATTAATCCCTAAGTGCATGACCTTGCACTTTTCACTATTATATTTCATCCGATTACTATTGCTCCAGTGTACAAGGTAGTCCAGATCTTCCTGAATAGCATCCCGGTCCTTCTCCGTGTTAGCAATACCCCCCAGCTTCGTATCATCCGCAAATTTTATTAACACATTCTCGCTGTGTGTGTCAAGATCAGTTATAAAAAGGTTAAATAAGGTTGGTCCAAGAACCGATCCTTGAGGGACTCCGCTAGTAACCTCCTTCCAGCCTGACAGTTCACCCTTCAGCACGACACGCTGTAGTCTCCCTTTTAACCAGTTCCTTATCCACCTTACAACTTTCACATTCATCCCCATCTTTTCCAATTTAACTAACAGTTCCCCATGCGGAACCGTGTCAAACGCCTTACTGAAGTCGAGGTAAATTAGATCTACCGCATTGCCCTTGTCTAAGTAATCCGTCACCTTCTCAAAGAAGGAGATCAGGTTGGTTTGGCACGATCTACCTTTAGTAAATCCATGTTGCAATTTGTCCCAATTACCATTGACCTCCATGTCCTTAACTACTTTCTCCCATTGGCCTCCAGTGAGACGTCACCCTCCTGAGCAGCTCCCAGTGCGCCCGAAATCTTCCGGTGGCGCCACGGAATCCCAGAAGACTGCCCCTCCCGGGCAGGAGGAAGGGGACTGCCACGGCACATCCTGCGGGAGCTCCCCGCACACCAAAGGAGTGCACCACAGTGGGTCTCTCCATGGGATATGACTCCCTACCCAAGGAGCAGAGACCCTGCCCCGACCTGTGCCAGGAGTGCAGACCGCACCCCCGCTGCAAGAGATGGGCAGCCCCAGTCCCAACTGGATGGCCATGGGGGCCAACAAGGCTGCCATTGCCTCTGGGGCCAACGCAGGCCGACCGTGCCCCCCGTTGTGGGACCCCGAGCCACCACACCTGTGAGCCCTGGCTGTCCCATGTCGCGGGTGCCGCACTTAGCCAGTGGCTGTTCCCCCACCTCCCACGGCATGGAGGACAAGGACCGCCTCCCCCGCCCCAAGCAGTGCGGATGGGAGACGTGCTCTGGGGAGCTCCTGGCACGGACGTGCTGCCTTGGCACTGAGGGCTCCACAGTGTGGCTCACCCCCTGGTGATCGGGTCCGGTGCCGCCCCGATCCCCGCAGTGCTGAGCCTGCCACGAGCACCCTTGGCTGTGGTCTCTGCCTAGCAACCGGGGTCCGCACCCCCTCTGTGCAGGTGGACCCCACGTTGCTGAGGCGGGACCCCCCGGCACCCCACTTGGTGCCGGGTCCATCCTGGGGGAGCGTCTTGCTCACCCCCGTTGCCGTCCAGCGGGAGATTGCTTCCCCGTACCGGGGGTCTCCACTGCTCTTCGGGGGGACCCAACGCGGGCTTGCCCCGGGGCACCAGCCCCATCTCCCTCGGCGGAGGGGGGGGGCGGAGGCGGCGTAAGCAGGCCGACAAGGCTCTGCTGCCACAAAGCCTCCGGTGCTGACGGCGTTGGCAGGGGCACTCTCCCACTCCCAGGAGTCGGGATTGGCTCCCTGCACGGGGATGCAGGCTCTGGAGAGGGCTCGACGGGCCGTGGCTGGTGCATCCCCGCCCTCGACCCTGCCCATGCCCACGGTGCAGGGTGAACTGCTATCTAACTACTTACATTAGGGAAGAAAGACTTGCAAGGAGCAAGAGTTGTTCCCGACGACTGTCACGGGTGGAAAGAAGGAACTGAGGAGGGGAGGGGCCGGCAGTGCACTATGTACCGCCTCATGAGGACGGCACTCCAGGGGGCGCCGAGACCGGCCCCTACAGGGGGCTGCTAGGGAAAAAGTTCTCCGGAGACCGTGCACGAGGGCGCGCACACACCTAAGTGGAATGCATATGAGCAATCACTCGAAGGAGAACTACCAGGATACAGTATATGATTAAAACAATTAAAATGAACATAAAATTAAATATAGAGGGGATGGCAAAGATAAATAAGACTTATAATTCTAAAAACATCTCTTACACCAGGAATTAGTACAGAGTTGGTGCCTCTAATAATCATTTGAGAGAAAAGGAACTCTCTGTTAATGGCCATCATATGCCATATTACAACTTCCTCAAAATATGTGCATGGACTACCTTAACAGAGAAGTTCTCAACTTTACCTGCAAGCAAAATAGTTAGTTCCCAAAGTGACGTATAAAAAGGGTATAAAACCCTAGGGTGGCAATCTGTAAAGGACACCTCTCCTTGGAGAGCTAATTATTATATAACCTTATTGTTATGTTAAGTATATCCCAATTATAATTAGGTCTTATATATTTTATAGTGAATATGCTTTTAAATCTCTTAACAACTTGAATGTAGATTTTAAGACCCAACATTTTAAAACCGCATGAATACTTTTTCATACACTGCTTTATTATTATTTTTTCCAGTAATACTCACAATGAGCTAGGTGTAGTACAACATAAAAAAAGGTGCTGTCCTCGCTCTGCAGAGCTTACATTTTTAGAAGGTATTTTAAATATCTGAGAGTAACCTCTTATGTATACCTATGAGCTTTAATGCTGTACTGCTTTTACAATTCATACTAAGGTAGATCAAGACATTGTATAGGGCCACCTGGGGAAAGAGCAATCTCGGGAATGAACCATTTCTCTGAGGCTATGTCTACACTGCAACCGAGGGAGGTGACTCCTCTACTCGAGTACACGTGCTTGCGCTCGCTTTCACTGACCTAGTATGAGTATGAATAGCAGTGTAGGTGCGGTAGCATGAGTAGTGACTGTTGAGGCATAGCTGAGCCATGCTGAGTATATGCCCAGTGGTTTCAGGTGGGTTTATGCTCAGCACAGTTTAGCTGTGCCTCTGCTGCTGCAACCAGTGCAAGCACAACTACATAGATATTTACACTCACTGTAGCTCAGTGAGAGCTATTGTGAATATGTGTATCTGAGCAGGGGAATCATACCCCTAGCTTGTAGTGCAGACTCCTTCTTGCTCCAAGGCTCATGTCAGTTGCAGATAACTTCCCGTGCTACGCAAATGTAGTTCTCCAGGTCTACACATTTGGGGAGGTGGAGTCAAGGGTCCGCTCAGTGCCTACCCTGCACCACACTCATTCCCTATCAGCCTATGTGGAGGGAAATAGCAAATTTATAGATCCCGCTTACCACATGGCCCTACCCTGGGCTCAGACTACAATGTTGGTAGTTTACGCAGGGAAAAAGGGGGCGTTAATAGTAAAACAAACAAAAAAATCTTATAAGTATGCACGATCCTAATGAACCAGTATTATCTACATTATACATATACAGAGATACATATGTATACTCACACAGCCGTATGTGCACACATATTGTCAGCTCTGGCCTTGAAGATGCTCTAAGCTGATTTTGGGCAGTTAGAAAATACACCACTGTCTTAGACTCTTTTAAACACTGAACAGAAGTAGAGAATAGGCATAATACCGCAGAGCTCCACTACCGACCCTACCTGCTCATGACACACTGAGTGATACAAATGAGTTGGATCTCATAAGGCAATTTGACTCTATATGTGAATCTATACATGTTTGTTGTTTTATATATAACATCAAAATCTGCATTAAAAGAACATTATGAAGGTTGCAAAATCAAGAACTAAAAAGTTAAGAAATGCCAGAAAATTACTTGTGTAACCTCAAGCTAGCCCCCTTCTGTATATGCATTATGATAGTCTTTAATTACATGATCACATGCTGTTTCTTCCACAGGACCCTATTTCATTCAGTGCACAGGATGGAATATGCTCATTTAATAGGCAGCTATTCAATGCTTTCTTTTAACCCCATTGTTCAAAGTTTGGCCCCACATCCTATTTACTGCATACTATTCAAACCTTACTCTGGAGGCAGAATTATTATTTCCCCATGAGCTTTTCTAAGTGCTCATCACTACTTTATGTGGATGCTTTACACACATTTATTAATTTATCTTCACAACACTACTATGAGGTGAGAGGGTGTATTACCTCCATTTTACAGAGGAAGAGGTGAGGCACAGAGAGATTAAGGTCAAAAGCATCCACTAATTTTAGTGACAAATTTGAGATTCCTAAAACCTGAGTTTTCAGAGTATTTAGAATTATATAGCACTTTATATGTTCAATCACAGCTCCCCTTGACTTCAATTGCATTTGCGAGGGCCCAGCACTTCTGCAAATCAGATCCCACATTTTCAAATTGAACACTCGGAATATGAGGAATACAACATTAGTGAGCACATGTGAAAAGTTTGGTTCAAGTGACTTGACTAGCACTATATAGAAACTCTGGCAGAGGTAAAGATAGAATCCAATACTCCTGGGCAGCAGTCAACTGCCTTAACCAGGAGACCCTCCTTTATTACCCTGTCTCTTTCACTATACACTTTTCAACTTCAGAACCAAGTTCGTCACATGTTCTACAGACAACAGCCTTTACTACACAACCCTGACCCATCCCCAGAACAGCTCCATTCTGTGCACTGAATAAGACAGGGATCAAGAACACAAGAGCAAACTATACCACTGCATAGGAAAGATAGGAACTATGGCAAGAGATCACGCTGGCTTCAATGATCTGAAACTCAAAAAAGAGTCCTACAAAAAGTAGAAGGTAGGTCAAATTGCAGAGGATGAATGTAAACAAACAACACAAACATATAGGGACAAAATTAGAAAGAGCAAGACATAAAACAGAATTAAACTAGCTAGAGATATAAAAGGTAGCAAGAAAACATTCTATAAATATCTTAGAAACAAAAGGAAGATCAAGGACAGGATAGGTCCATTACTCAATGAGAGAGGAAAGAAAACTACAGAACACGTGGAAATCACAAAAGGGTTACTGGCTTTTTTGTTTCCAGTTCCATCAAAAAGGTTAGTAGTGATTGGACATCTAACATAGTGAACGCCAGTGAAAAGGAGGTAGAATCTGAGACTAAAATAGGGAAAGATCAAGTAAAAAAATTATATAGACAAGTTAGATTCTTTAAGTCACCTGGGCCTGATGAAATACAACCTAGAATACTCAAGGAGCTGACTGAGGTGCTATCTGAGCCATTAAGTGATTATTTTTTAAAACTCATGGAAGACAGGAGAGATTCCAGAGGACTAGATGAGGGCAAATATAGTGCCCATCTACAAAAATGGGAATAAGGACAACCCAGGGAATGACAGATCACTCAGCTTAACTTCAGTACCCGGAAAAATAATGGAGCAAATAATCAAGCAATCAATTTTCAAATACCTAGAAGGTAATAAGATGATAAATAACAGTGAGCATGGATTTGTCAAGAAGAAATTGTGTCAAATGAACCTAATAACTTTCTTTGACAGGATAAGAAGCCTTGTGGATCAGGGAGAAGCAGTAGATGTGGTATAGCTTGATTTTAGTAAGGCTTCTGATACTGTCTCATATGATCTGCTCATAAGCAAACTAGGAAATACCATCTAGATGGAGTTACAGTTAGGTGCATAACTGGTTGGAAAACCGTTCCCAGAGAGTAGTTATAAGTGGTTAATTTGGATAATAACATGGAGAGTAAACTTATCATTTTTGTGGACAATACCAAGCTGGGAGGGGTGGCAAGCGCATTGGAGGATAGAATTAAATTCAAAATGATCTGGACAAAGTGGAAAAATGATCTGAAATGAATAGAATGAAATTCAGTTAGGACAAACACAAAATATTCCACTTAGGAAGGAAAAATCAATTGCATACATACAAAATGGGAAATGACTAGCTAGGAAGGAGTATTACAGAAAGGGATCACATGGTTATCATGGATCACAAGCTAAATATGAGTCAACAGTGTAACACTGGTGCAAAAAAAGCAAACATCACTCTGGAATACATTAGTAGGAGTGCTGTAAGCAAGACACAAGAAGTAATTCTTCCGCTCTAATCTGTGCTGATAAGGCCTCAATTGAAGTACTGCGTTCAGTTCTGGGCACCACATTTCAGGAAAGATATGGACAAACTGGAGAAAGTCCAGAGAAGAGCAACAAAAATTATTAAGGTCTAGAAAAAATGATCTATGAGGAAAGATTGAAAAAATGGGTTTGTTTAGTCTGGTCTGGAGAAGAGAAGACCTAATAATAGTTTTCAAGTACATAAAAGGTTGTTACAAGGAGAAGGGCAAAACATTGCTCTTGTTAACCTCTGAGGATAGGACAAGAAGCAACAGGCTGAAACTGCAGGTTTAGGTTGGACATCAGGAAAACCGTACTGTCAGTGAAGTTAAGCACTGGATCAAGGAAGATTGTGGAATCCTTGTCTTTGGAGGTTTTTAAGAACAGATTAGACAAACACCTGCCAGGAATGGTCTAGTTATTACATTGTCCTGCCTTGAGTGCAGGTGACTGGACTAGATGACCTGCCAAGCTCTCTTCCAGTCCTATGATTCTATGAGGAATCATTATGGCCCTACGTAACTTGTGATATTGCAGAAATTGTGGATTCTGCCATATTAGGCTTCCACCGCAATTTTGACAGCGAGAGCCCCACCATGTGTGAGGCTGACAATGGGAGCCCAGATCAGGTGCCCTGCTGTCATTCCCAAGCTGCCGCTGTCATCCCTGGGCTCCCGTTCTCAGCCCCAGGCAGCTGACAGTGGGAGTCCCCACTCTCATACCTGGGTAGCCGACAATGGAAAAATCCTGGAAAAGTAATAATGGATTTTATCATCACAAATAATACTGTCCATTATTACTTTTCTGCAATTTTCCATGGCTTGTCAGCCACAATTTTTTGACAATCATCCCTCAATCAAGTAGGGCCTTAGTGATCATATAATTACAAGACTGGATCATAATGCATACATACAAGGGGACTGAATTAAGGTTGCACGGATAACCTTAATTCTGGCTTTTCTTAATTTTTCAGTGCTTGACTTTACAACTTTAATAATGTTCTGATAACATCAGTAATTCTCCAGGTTTTTAAAAAAGCCAACTATAAAAACAGAAATTCCATCATGTGGCACCATATTGACACTTATATGGGTCATCAGCAGAGATGGAATCTTAAGACCCACTGCACAAACCTCTGCCACTTGAGTTAACAGAGTAACTGATAGTAGTAGGGTTTCACAGATATTTGCTGACAGCAAAGCAATGGTGAAACTCAGGAATCATGGGTTCCATTCCAAGCTGTGGAAGAGAGTGTGCTCTACTGGACACAGACACTCTTACCCATTACCCCCAAGCTTTCCACCTTCCGCCCTGGTCTCTCCAACCTGTCCCTGTCTCTTTCCTTGACTCCTTGTCCCAGCTTCCATTCTCCTTGTCTACCCATTCTCAGTCTCCACTCCACAAGCTTCTGATCCAAGTCCCAGTCTCTTTGCTCAGCTAGTCCTGGTCTTCCCCTCTTTGCTTGCTGACTCAGTCCCAATCTCCCCTACCATTCCCAGGCTCTCCTCTTCCCCACATCTCATGTCATTCTCCTTGGCCAAGCTTTCCCAATTCCCCACTCCCATCCCAACTTCTTATCCACAGTCTCACTGCCCAGATAGTCCCAGTTTCCCTCCCCAGCCCTTCATCCAATCTCTCTCCCCCATTACCCTCTCTGGCTTCCAGTCCTAGTATCCCTCCCTGGGTTCCTGAACCAATTTCAGTCCCTCCTGCACTCTCCATCTCCTTGCCCCACTGTCCCCTACTTTCTGGTTGCTTGTCTCACTCTCTTGGCCCAGCTCATTCCGGTTTTCCCTCATTCACCAGGTCTTCTTAGATCTGCTTCACCTCCCCTCCCTCTTCACGGTGGTTCCTAGTCCCAAGCCCCTTGTTCAGCCAGTACTAGTCTCCCACCTTCCAACTCCTCATCCAATAACAGTGTTCCCCCCAGCCCACTGGCTCCCATCCCTCCCTCTGTTTCTGTCAACGTCTTCCAAACCCAGTCTCCTTGCCCATGCATCCCAGCTTCCTCCCCCCCTGCTCTCAGCTCCCAGACTCCTAGTCCTATTCCCAGTCTACCTGCTTCCCCCCCTCGGCTACCAGTCCTAGCCTTTTTACCAGTCCTAGCCTTTTACCTAGCCAATCCCAGTTTCTCTCCCCCGCACCAATCCAGTCCCAGTGTCATCAGACTCTTGGTCTGAGTCTATTCCTTTGCTCCCATCTGGTCCAGCTTTTGTCTGTTCTCCACTTGAATCAGATGGCTTCCTCCTCCATGCTGCCTGGGTTGAGCGGGAATGGGATGGCTATTGAAAGTATAAGAGAGACATGCTCCCTGCACTCTGCTATGGTGCCTGACCCCACCCTAGGCAAGTGCAACTGGGAGAAGCCATTACAGGGAAACTATGGCTTTGTTCCTGTAGCCCTCGGCTAAAGGAAGTATGATCAGTCACTCTGTGGGAATGGCACATGTGCAAACAGGTCAGCCCTAGGACTTGAGGGAGGCTCAGGCATGCTCAGTGAGGACAAAATCTTCAGACATTGTAGCTGCTGGAATCTAAATCTCTACTGAGCATGTGTAATTTATGATTTTTCAAAGGCTTATAATTTGGTCAAATTTGGTCAGATTTTCACAGAGATGGCCCAAGGCAAATCCCTGTCATAAAGGCCACCCCCTGCCAAATTTAAAGTCATTGCTCCAAAGTATGGTGGCACTGGAGCTTCTCAAAGAAAAGGTCACCTGAATTTTTAACATGGGCAAAACAACGTATTTTCCCATAGCCTTATTCTTGGGAACTGCTGAACTGTTTTGTTTGTCATTTTCAAAAAACATTCAGCCACAGGCAGACATCCAGCATGGATAATTTCAGCCCAAATGATTAAACTTTGGCAAAGTTATATAAGCAATTTAAATCAGGGTCTTATATGGGAAGTGTCAGGCAACCTTAATAATACGTGGCTCTACCTTTAATATAAAATAAATATTTACATATTATACAAACATACAATATTTACACACATTTTCATTAAAGATTAATTTGTCAGGAGGAGCTATAAAATATATCACATGGATTGGAAACAATGTTTCCTATACATGAATTTATATAAACACGTATAGGTCAAATAGTACTGATACCAGTGTGACCAAACCTGTTTATGTTCTGAAGTAAGTATACTAGATCAAACTTGACAGTCACAGTCAACTTCACCACAGGGCAGCATCAAAACTCATCCAAAAGGTTGTCAATAAATATGATTTGCACCTAGCTAGAACAATCAACACTTTCAACCACATGTTGAAAGCTTGCTCCCTTCCTCCATCTTTGATCCACTAAAATTGAGAAATGTATAGGGCTAATACCTAAAGTCTGTGCCAATTGTGCTCAGCATATTATCCAGGGGCAGGGAGGGCAAAGGTCATCAGTATGTGTATTTTTGCTCCCCAACACTCAGAGTTCTTGAAAGGCAGTTTGCCCTCCAGTTAAAATAAAGAAGTGTCGGAGTTGTTCCAATTTACATTGGCTGGTAATGGTCTCCAGTGGGGCATTACACCAGCTTGGCATTGCCAAAGCAAACCAGTGCTCTGTCTTTGCTGTCAGGCATATCTCCTATGTTACGTTGGAGAGGTTTACAGGGAGTGATGCAGAGGTAAAAAGGCTGTAAATAAGTAAAACTGAAAAAGTAAAGATTAAATTTGTAGAAATTAAATTTATATATGATCTCAATGTTGTTAATGTCTCAATAACGTTAGAATCATGTGCTGAATAGTACAGATAATCTGGATAAGAGAGTCATTCAATATACCACATTTAAAAATTACCTCTTCTCTCTTCCCCCTCCTTCTTTTACAGGGCTCCTGAAGTCCAGATTCATCACTCTCACTACATGCAGTGCCCACAATGAGGCATCACACTCACTATGGAATTAATTATGGGAGACTTTTGGTGGGAAACAATACAGCTCTATCTGCCTGCTTGTAAGAATCACATCAATGCAGTGTTTGAGTGCTGATATGCTTCTGCTTTGAATCTCAAACTGGGAGAAATTGGACAAATTAAGGTTCATTTTTACGTGAAAGTGGCTGAGCGCCAGACATCAAGTTTTTATCCAAGCTGTGTTTTATTAAAGCAGTGAGGGAAAGGCAATATTTGTTAGGGTTTTCTTTGAGCAACAGTAAAAAAACAACTTTTAAGTCCACCTATCCAATCACTTCTTCTGTTTTGCTTCCATTTCTAGGTTTCCAAATATCTAATAACTACTCTGAATATCTGGCTTCTTTATTCTTCAGGGAGTTCAGTTGTTTTCTCAAAAATTACTGAATTATTTATTCAAAGATAATACTAAGTCCCGAAGGGTGGGGTATAATGTTTTGTACCAGGGAAAAGTTGGCAACACAAGTGTCAGGTAACATCGGTAATTAAGTTCCATGAAAGCAATACTTTATTTAACAATTTAAACTACTCCTTGTAATCTGTTCTTTTTCCTTCATCAAGCATTGTAAAAATAAAATATATTTTTCCAACTACCATTTCAGTTTACTTTGTGTGTACATAGACAGCTAGAGCCAAAGTTAACCTCATTAACCTGCCTAAGAATTTAAGCCCCTTCATTCTTTTCGGTGGTATGGGGTGAAGAATTGCTGGGTTTAAAATCTTCCTGAAGAATAATGTCCCCAACTGATGCAACGTAACAGTGTAAGAACTTTAATGAAACTCAAATTGTATACAGCTGTGTATATAGTACAAATTTAATGACTGTTTAAGAGAATGTGTTATCCAAAATAGGGTCAGATTCTCCAATGTCTATTAACTATATTGAAAATTTCTGTGAATATTGTACTCATTAACATTTGGAAAATCCAGGTTGTATTGTATTCAACAAGGATAATTCTCCTTCCCTTCAGACCACTCAATTTATTTATTTTAAAAGAATTTTTTTAAAAAGGGTGTCTGCATTCCCTGGGTTTAACTCCTCAATTCAAGGCTTGACTAAAGCCTAGAATCATAATTCAAGATGTTCTAAATTGTACAGACTGGCAGGAAAGTGCATTCCCACAGTTGGGTCTCATTTCCATCATTTTATTAACCCATTCACATTCAGCACTGAGCTTTTCTGGTATAATGTTATTGCTAGTAATAGACACATCAGAAAGTGCCAAAACAAGTGATTTGGACAAGAAAACCATAAGCTTCAGGGAATTTTGAATAAGCAGTTTTAAGAAAGATTAGCCTGCTGAATTTCATAACAGCAGGGGTATCTAATGAAATTGCTAGCAATGCAGCAATAGCCTTTGCGATTTAAGGCAAGTGGTACTATTTGCATACAACAGAAGGGCAGACATGAGTTTATTTTTTGTTTAGTAGCATTAAGCTTAGTAGTGTTAGTATGAGCTACGCAGCACTCTGACTGGAAGAGCATTTGTATTTCATACATAAACAAATGAGGGCCCTTTTCAATGTCCGTGAATTATACACTAGAGCCAAAAATCACATAACAGCTGGATTCCCACAGTATTGATTTAGCACAAGTATCTGTATTCAGTGAACAGAGAAGTTAAATATTTATAATCATCTATAGACTGATTGAACAAACCTGAAATTTACCCAGTAAAAAGCAGTTCAAGATATACAGTAGCAAGTGTATGAAAGAAAGAAAAAACTGGATTGAAATTCACATTGTACACAATTTGGACGAACTGTTTAACTTTTCAGACAGCTTGGGTCAACATTGTCACCATTTTAGCTGTCATAACAATGAACCTATACAGCCTTCCAATTATATTTAAAAATCTCCCTTTATACATAGAACACTGTGCAATTTAGCATGACAATGATACATGTGCATTTGATAAGGCACCATACAAACTATACCACATTTTACTCACTGTAACAAATTTTAGCTTTTCATTTTCCTTTCTTCAACAATACTGTTGATCATTTCCTGTAAAATTTGTTAAAGGGATCTGAAGTCCAAGTGCATGCATTATTCTCAACAAAACATTTTCAAAGCAAAAAATAGAATGCCTTCTTTTCCTTTTGGTAGAGCAGAGCTTCAATACAAAATCTACAAGTTAAGACACATGACCAAGGTATTTCACACTTTATAACCTACCTAATCTGTGCTTCAAGACAGCTCACTGAAAGAAAAAGTGTGCAGAGCAATAACGGGGGGACTACAATGCAAACTGTCAGTGCCCTAAACTTGGGTTTTTTTCTTCAGAAGTGGCAAAAATTTCTATTGATTTTAGTGGATGTAACACAGATTCCTGTGTAAGGAACTGACAGAAATGTTCCTTTTGTCTGCCAAGAAAAAAAAAGAGCATGGCCTGAAGACTGGGAATGGGGTTTCTCCTGGTTGACTGGTCAATTTCTGAGGTCAACCAGGGAGAGTGATATACCGCATCCATTTCTTCAGAACTCTTCTTAGTATTGATGGTAACGAAGGTAGCGGCAAATGACTTATATAATACAGCTCTGAACTACCTCAATCCTTAAAATTAGTAACATTAATATAAATTGGCTATGCAGGACATAAAATGTCAAAAATTCCCCACTGTGTGGAGTATAATGTTACAAAGTAGTTTTTAAATTGCTTGTGCCACATTTTCTTATAACCAGCATTTCAGTTCAAACAAGCAAATGTTTTGCACAGGCAAGGTTTTTTTTGCCTTTTACATTGTTGGTTTTGGCTAAGGCCACAGTTACAACAGGAAATAAAAATTACATTACTCAGGAAGGAAGCTAATGAGTTTCTCCTCCCCCAAATGCCATTAGACACTTCCTGAATAAAAGAAGCACATTAATATAAAGAAAGATGGTACATAAAAAGCCAAAAAGATTCTGCTGTATGATTAAAACTATGTAATCATAGCTGTTCAAGGTGAAAAAAGCATATCACGTCAGCTGGTCTAATGCAATGCACTACTCCTTACAATATTCCTAAGTGTTTTGTCCATTCTAGTTTTAAATGACTCAAGCACTGACGCTTTCCTCCCTTCCTCTGGGAGATTATTCCAAAGTATAATACATCTACTTGTTATGAGTTTTTCATAATATTTAGCTGTAAGTTTCCTCTGTTCATTTGCTTCATTACTTCTCATTTGAGCTAAACAGCATTTAACAGAGGCCCATTTTTTGGGGAAAACCCAAAAGCTGCAAAAAACCCAGAGGTTCAAAGATGGGGTAACAAAATAATTTTGCCATGTCCTTAATATTCAGCATTGTACAACTTTAAAGAAAATGCATTTACACTTTTGATGCAATTCATTCAAATATTTTAATATCTGTCTCATTTACTTATATAACAAAAATAATATTAAGATTAACTCAAAATCAGCTAGAGTTTTGCACATATCTTATTTATGTAACTCCATTTCTTATCACTGTTACTCTTGTTCTCCCCATCCTCCGCAATTGCCCTTGTTCTCTGAAGTAGTGCCCAACTTCCCTGCCTATCCCTGTGGTTGGCAGCAACTGCCACCAGGGACCTGGGGCAGGGTGGTGAACAGTATTCAAATCCCTTGGCTGGGGTGTAATACTCTTCTCAGCTCATTTAGGCATTGAGCTACAGAAGAGGCAGTTTGCCACAAGACTCTCACTATGTTGGGCACCCCTTTGTAGACCAGGATGGCTACCCCACTGTGGAGCCCACCGGTAGCACATTAAAGATTGTCTGACGCCCTTTTTGCTCCTTCACCTTCAGCCCCAAGGTTTAGGCCACCTCTTGAGCAGTTCCCAGTGTGCCCTAGAATCAACCAGGGCTCAGGAGTATGCTTCATCTGGTGGGAAGCAGCGGGTGGGGGGGGCAGGGCTCTGTAGGCCATAGCACCTCTTCCCACCAACAGGCAGTCCCCCATAGGAGTCTCTGCCTGTGGGGCCGAGTCGTCGTCTGAGTGCGAATGGTGGCCCTTTCCCCGTACCTGAGGCACTGACTGCATCCCCAAGGGGTTGTCCCACTGTGATCCCGTCCCCCTTCAGGAAACTCCCTAGGCCCCCATACAGCCATTAGGATGACCATTGCCTCTGAGGCCATCCGCCTGGAGGTCTGACACCTTTTGTGGTGGTGGTTCCCCCAGGTACTATATCCCCAAAAGGACACTGAGGAACTGTTAAAAGACCACGGCTGGGGCTGCTCAAAGGCTCTCACTGTACAGTACCATCGCTCCAGAGAGCATCCTCTCGACATTGACAACCTCAACTACCAGGTTTGTTGTGGGTGCCACGGCCAGAGCAGGCGTATGGACAATACTCTGGCAAGCTTGGCTGACCCAAGTGTCATCCTGGTACCAAGGACTTTGCACTCTACATGCATCTTGGCACCGAATCAAGCTCCAGTGACAGGCTCTGCCTGGCCTCAGTGCAGGGCAAACTCCTCGGTGCCAAGTCTGTCTCCGGCAACCGGGTTTGGCAGCACCCGGCGAATTCCGTGATACCAAGATTGTCTCCGGTGACTGGGATCAGCGCCGTGTTCTTGTGGGTGAACTCTTTGTTGCCGGGGCAGTGGGATGGACCTCACCCAGAGCCAGGGGGTCGAGACCAGTGTCAGGCAGGTGACTTAGCTCTCTGCTTCCATGCAGGTCAGTCTGGCAACTGCGACCTGGAATGACTTCTACAGAAGCGTTCCTGCTCTACCCTAGGAAACTGGTCTGCGGAGATCTTGCTCCCCATACTAGGGTCTCCTGAGCCATTCAGGGGGTTCCAAAACAGTCTCCCCCTGTAACGCCAGCCCTTTCTCTCTCGTAGAGGCATGGGTGGCGGTGGCATAGGCAAAGCCAACAAGGCTCTTGCCGCCCGATGGCCACTGAAGTTGACGGTGCCAGTAGGTGCCGAGGAGCTCCTCCACTCCTCCGAGCCTGGATGGAGATGCTGGCTCAGGCAGTGGATCTCTGTGACCTGACCTCAGTACGGATTGGTGTTCCACCCCGCTTGCTCCGATGGTGTGGGGGAGTATCCATGCTCCGAGCGCTGATTCCGTCTATTCACGGTGCCGAGACAGGTCGGTGCCGCCTGTGCCCTCAGCATCGATGGCATGCCAGGTACCGCAGCAGAGAGGGTTGGCCTGGAGTCAGTTTGGGGTTCCATGAGCCAGGCTTTCACACAGATTTTCTGGAGGTCTGAAAGCCTTATCAATCCGTTCTCTCCTTACGAAGGGCTTCCCCCCCATGCTTCAGGCAGTGGGGGTCACTTAGCAGGAAAGCCTTCCCGCCGGAAGCGCACAGCTTGAAGCATGACACCGGAACATACCTGCTCCCAGTAAAGTCTCAGCTAGACTATCTCAAAGTCTCTAACTACCACTACAACAGTTGTTAATCTAACTAACTAATTAAGACAAAAAAAATCATTGCTTAATTTTCAAAACACAGGGAATTAAGCACTTAGAATGCAAGCACATGCAGGTCCAGTAACTGTCATGAGTGGAAAGAAGGAACTGAGGGGGCATAGGGCTGGCAGCACCTTATATACCACGGCATGTGCATGGGACTCCAAGGGGCATCGGAGCCGGCCCTACGGAATCTGCTAAGGGGAAAAAAGTTCCAGTAGCCATACATGGAGGCATGCACACACCTATAGTGGAACGGACATGAGCAAGCACTTGAAGAAGAATTAATTTTAACATCAACTGATGAATGCAAAATTAAAGCCTTTCTGAAACATCAGGAGAGTTTTTAAATGAAATGATCTAGTCTATCCTGAAGAATCATCTTGTAATAATGCATGATGTTAAAAATACAACTCTATAATTCTAAACACAGCACTTTTATTTAAATGTTCTTTTAACTAAAAGACAATAATAAATATCTTAATATAATTCAGAGGAGTAAATTCCTTTTTTATTGAAAAAAGCTACACCAAACAGAATTCAACTTCTTGAGAGACCAAGGAGGATTTATTTATGATCTGTCAAGTCCTTTTCCCTTAGCACAAAAGGAAACATTAAGGGTGGGACTTTATTTAGATGTCTTACAAACAATTAACGTCAGTGATCACAAAAAGAGACAAATTCAAATCTATATCTACAAACAAAACATTTTTTATCCAGGACAGAAGAAAAACTGTAATTGGCTTTCCAATACTTACGGTTAGAGATAGAAGAGAAATATATACCTAATATAAATATATAGATGACTGCATTCTGTGTGGTCCTTGTAACTAAGGGCTTGTCTACACTTAAAATGCTAGAGCAGCAGAGCTGCACCATTGCAGAGGTGCTGCAGTAGTGGTTCAGTGTAGACACTGACTATGCGGAAGAGAGGGATTTTCCCAATTACCTAGGTCATCCTAATTACCGACCTTCTCTGAGAGGCAATAGCTAGGTTGACAGAATAATTCTTCCATCAATCTAGCACTGTCTACATAGGGACTTAGAGCCGCTTAACTATGCCGCTAATGGGGTGTGGATTTTTCACACCCCTGACTGATGTAGTTATACCGGCCCATAGGAGAAGAAAAGAACAGTTATTACACAGTTTCTCCTACTTGAGAAACAAAACCTTAATAAGGATTTGAAGGAAGAGTAGAGCACCAATCACTGCCACTTACAATCCATAAATCTGTGTATGTTAAAACTCACTCAAATACAATTTAAGTGAATTTTTTCCTGACAAGTTGTATTGAAGTATGGCACTCTTATAAATAAGAGTGCCCCCATAGACACACACTGAAATAACTAAAAGTGTGAGTTACATGTGATTTCGTTATTGTGGTTCCACTTTCCATGTAGACAAGCCTCAAAACAAATATGGGCAGATTTTCAGGTGATGTAAATTATCATAATTTCATTGAAGTTAGTGGAGATATGGCAATTTAAACAAGCTGAGGATCTGCCCCAGAGTGTTTCCCCTGTAAGAAATAATTCTGAAAAGGTCCATGGATGGTCATTTTCTGTTCAACAAGTTTGTTTCTTGGTTTATCTTTTCTGCTAGTTTGACAAGTGATGATCTGTCCATGAAAGACTTATATAGGCCTCTACGTAGTAGTTCTTGCCTGGGGTTGTTTCACAACAAGACCTCCTTTATCAACAGGTGTTTGAATTTCAAGAGGGATTTAAGGATTGTGTTTGTTTGAAAGACATTTATCTGAAGCCTTTGTTCTTGGAAAGAATAAAATCCCTGTACCAGGTAACATAATAAAAGCCTGTCCTCAGATAGATTGACATCTGTGGTCAAGAGCTGCAAGAGACTTCCACCCTGCACTGTTCTCGCTTTAGACTCAGTCATGCATCAGGCATGAAGGCTCTCACTGTGTAAGTAAGTGTTAACAAGATGCTGTAGTTCCTACAAAGGCACCACCGTATTCTTGTTAAAGAGTGCGTATAGTAGCCTGATATGAAAAGCCTAGGGGATGAGCTTTATGGACTATGATGGAGATGTAAAAAGATGAGATAGAATATCAATTTGTGCTCTAGTGGTGGTCAGAATCAGGTTTTGGTAAAATTCTCTCTCATCTTATGGCAGAAGCATTCAGTTAACCTGAAATTCAATTAGGACTCACTTACTACGGTGTCGTTCAACCCAATTTATTAAAAGCATATAGAGCTCAAATCACCCTTAGGTTCTGTTTCTTTCCACAGGTGTAAATCAAAATGCAGAGCCCCTGGTGGTAGAAAATCCACACAGAGGAAGATACCTATAATCCTCTGCACCAGTGAGCCCCCGAATAGCCAGTACTGCCATAAAAAAAGAGGGTTCAGGGATGTGGCAAAGAAGAGAGCATGGCCATTGCAGCTATGTGTGTGCAGCATACCTAAGGCAGCTCAAAGTGGTGGAGCTCACATGAAGATATGACCACACTTTAAAGTTGCTCTCCAATGGCTGAGTCCCCAGTAAGGATGACAGACAAACACTGTCTGCCCTCTGCCACTGATGCCATCTAGGTTGAGGTGCACCTGCCGATACAGGAATAGAGGACGCAATTTGTATTTCCCTTCACTAGTGGAGGTATGTAGGGCCCATATATTATATAAAACCAGAAGTATTTGCCCCAAGTAAATAAAAGGAACATCACTCTGGTACAGAGAGGTGCAAGAAAGAAGCAGGACCTCACTTTTAATATTACTTTAAGCAAATAAATCAACACTGGAAAAGCCTTCCTAATTTGATGAAAGAGAATTAGGTTAACCAGAGATAAACCTTTTCATTGAATGAGTCATATCCTAGAAAGCTAACAACCAAGAGTTTCAAAAGTGACGAGTGGTTTCTATGCCTCCCTTTTCCAATGCCCTATTTGCGACACCTCAAAAGGGCCTGATTTTCAGCAAGTGCTAAGAACTCACCCTCTGAAAATCAAGGCTTTTAAAAAGATGTCTCAAGTTGGGCATCTAAAATTTGAGGGATCAAAAAATCACTAGTCATATTTTAGCATCTTGGTCATCAGCTTTAACCGCAAGTATCATGCAGGTTAGAAAATCCAATTTATTTCTTTTTCTATTTCATGTACCAGCTGAAAGAAATAGATTGTAGACATAGTGCTGTGCTAGTGAAGACAACCTAATATGTAAAATATTGTAACCCAATTGAAAAATATTATGACGCTAATATAAAAATATGTTACGATTGCAAAAAAGTACTATTTTATATGCTCAGACATATATTTTATAAATTTATATTTTGTTCTCTGTAGCTATACATACACATACACAACAATATTGTGTAATAAATGACACCTCTCTCATTTTACTGTGCATCAACTTGGTAAGTCTTTCGCTTGTGCAAGGAAGGTTGGTGTTTGATGGCTCTAGCTTTACACATACTGATAAAATCCACAATAGGTTTAACTTCAAATTTGTAAATTTGTACATATGTTAAATGTATTGTACAGCAAACATCTAGAATTGCAGTATGCCTCTGTCTAATAAGAGAAGTAGCCAAAAGTCATTTATCATATATTAATAGGAAACTGGAAAAACAATTTATAAGTTTCTGAAACAGGTGTTTCTGAAGGGCCAAAAACGACCAAACCTTTTCTAACATGATCCTCAACACACTTTTTCAAGATTATAAGGTAACTAGTTCTGGGACAAATGTTGGAGATGGCACCAGCTAAACTGTCACTGTTTTAACAAGCTGTGTCCCAGAGTACCTTGAAGACAATTATTGTACCTTTTCAAGATTTCTCAGACTGTAAGAAGGAACTAAACCATGCCTGAAAATTACAAAGGAACTATTTTCTTGTTGAAGAAAATGGTTACCAGGACTTGCTTACGTTTAACTGATTTTCTAAAAAAGGTAGAGCCTCCTCAACCAACTGTCCAGAGGCTGAATCTTGAGAGAGTCATGTGTCTACATACAGTGCTTCAAGTATGAGGTATAAAAAGAACTAATTACTGGTAGGAAAAAAAATGTGGGCCTTCTAACTCTTGCAAACTGATCTAGAAAATAAAACTAAAATCTAGAATAGCGCTAGAAGACAAAATGATTTTACAATCAATAAGCTGCTTACAAATAGTACTTGACTTCTCACCAAAACAGATTGTCACCAGAAAGTGAAAGACAAATCAAACACACTTTAGAAAGAACCAATTTTTTAAAGTAGTAACCCAAAAGCCAAAAACCTGGCTATTAGGAAAATCACATCTGTTAAAATTTTAACTGCCAAGAATCTGAACAAAACTTTATATGCATTCACCTCAGGCACAAAGATCTTGTACCAATTTACGTGCAACATTACAGTGGAATAGACATACATGAGAATGAGTGAGCTCCGTACAATGACCCCAACTAGTCTCAAAAGACCTCTTGAACATAGCATCTTTCACTACCATTTTTGCTTGAGTAGCTTACATCTTAAGCAGGAGTGAAAGAGAAGGGTCAATGTTAGTGGAAAAAATACAGTGTTTCAGAGCTTCCCTATATAACCCAACTGAAGTTCTGAAAACAGAAGATTGCCCACCAGGCTTTGTGTAGAAATACACTGAATAGACATGTATATAAAAAGAACTCTTGCTGGCCTCACAAAATAATTCTAGGCAAGACTGATGGCCTGTATCTAAGCTAAAAGCCTGAGTTAGGACTCTGTTTGATAAGGGTATTTTTGTGTTACTTCCAGAAGAATCTGTTTTTTATTTTGTCAAAGAAACCCTCTAAAAACTTCACTTACTTCAAAGCCTGAAGAGTACCAAGTTTGAGACTGTGAAGAGGTCCAGGAAAGTAAACGGTATGAAGTCTGACTGACCAGAAAGGACCTGGCCCCTTCGTCAAGGATGCCCATCAAACTTTACTGCAAGAGCACTCTTCTCTTCTTTCCTGTCCATTCCTCCTTACAATGAGGTGGTCAAAGAGGGAGGTGTGAAATTCCATTACTCTGTAATTTTAAAAACCTCAGTGGTATGAAAACTTAGAATTTGGACATAGCATATCTATGGTTCTAAAGCCATCACACATACAGTATTGTATGACAAAAGACAAGAGGACTGAAAGGATGAATAGAGAATATTTATCTTTTATAACTTCTACACTGATTTATCAGGATTTGAAGATAGTCTGCCTTCAACAATTTGAGTGCTTAAAATCACATAATAATAAAGTGACTTGAGTAGGTACGGATTCTATATGCTTGACCCTTTGAGGTCATCTTATCTGCGATCTCTGTTAACAACCCAGATTGCAAAATTCTGGATGGGGGAAAAGCAGTTTATGGATGTAATCTGATCCACTCCCAAGATGCCCAAAAAAACTTCCTCACTTATTTTATACAAATCTTCTGTCTTTATTTCAATACTTCTAACAAAAGGAGAGGTACAAGAATGTCCACTGAAAAGTGTCCTGACCTCAGTCAAAAAACTAAATATTAAAATGCACATTAAAATTCACCAACTGAACGAACAGTCTTGCTTCCTAGAGTTCAACATCAAATCGTTTAGTAGATTAATTGAAGGTGATGTTACAATGCTCTAAAAAGAAAAAAAACCCAAAACTTACTGACAGTGTAGTGGATATATCAGATTCAGAGAGGCATGAGAACAAAGTGGAAAAGAAAAAAAGAGGTCAATTTCCAGTCTCCAGTGAATCAGAGGAATGCTAACTATTGGCTGGCAAGAATTTGCTTGCACAAGTTGAGTGTGACTACAAGTATTACAAAACAAACAAAAAGCTCACTGTAAATAGCATAACATTTCTATTTTGTTTTTATTTACTCTATGTTTTAACATCATGCATGAAATAATGTCTGTTACAAAATTTAACACCATTCATGGCTGTACCTTTCCCAGGATGACATAAAAAACATCAAATAACTTTTTAACACAATTTTAAACTTGTTTGAAACAATGAAATATAAAAATATTTTGATATAAATAAAAACAATAAAACTGATATTTTAACCTACTGAGTAATCTAGAATACACTTATTTACACTTGTGTAAAGTGTTTGTATTGTAGCAAATCAGAATGGCACTATTTATAACCACTTTGCGTAGGTAGTAATGACAACACAAGGCACAAATCAGAAGAAAATCAAGATTTTGAGATCTCCACCAGTATAATTTTCCTCTTTATTTATCCCCCAAATTCGCAAAGTCCTTCCACACAAGCTTAACTTTAAGCATATGCTTTAGTGCTTTGTTGAATAGGGATGAATTTGAACAGTTGAAAAGCAATGAAGAATGGAATTAAGAGATGTTACTTTTTTTTAGACAACTTACAAATGTCCTTTCAACTGCCATCAGATCTCTGGTTCCTCATAGTATATACAAGAGCTTATATCTCTCAGATAAACACCTAAAATGAAGCTTTTTATTAATTTGGCTAGATTGTAAAACACCAGCTATAGCAAACTACACATCTTATGTGATCTGCTAGTAATTGAACAGGAGCAATTTCAAAATCAATGGTAACCTATTAAGTTTATCATCCCTCTTCAACATAGGGTACTTTTTGTTTAAATGTGCTTTTTAAAAAAAAAGTACCTTTGAAATCCACATCTCTCCACATCATAAATGTATCAAAAAGAGTGGACATGGAATGGAGCTACAAGAGGCTCCACACAGCCCATGCTTCAGACTAAAACCCTGGAGCTGGGGGATGCAAGCCAATCAGGACCTCTTTCCCTTAACTAGCCAATGTGTGCCAGAGACTCCAAGGGAGAAAAGTGAAGCTAACCTGGTTATCCCTCATTGAGCGTCTCCCTCCCTCAGTGCTGGAGCTGTCCCGCCTTTCTGCTGGCCCAATAAACTTTGCCAACTGTTGAAGTGGGTGTGTGGCATTTTAGTGTGTTTCTAGCTGAGAAACAACAAATGTAGAAAACCATTGTAAATAAAAATTTGCAGAGTTTTGTAAGATACTGAAGCTAAAGAATACCTATGAGTAAATGTAGCTTCATTTAGGAAGAAATCTTGCACAGTGTCACTTCTCAGAGGTCACCCTATTATATGTGCCAAAAAGGATAAAAACCAGCAGTGACTAAGGATCAACAGTAAATCAGATAAAAGAGAACCTTTCTACATTACAAAAACAACAAGAGTCCTGTAGCACTTTCAAGACTAACAAATTTCTGCGAGCCTACATTTTTATAGGCTGCAACTCACTTCATCAGATGAATGAAGTGGAAACCACAGATAGGAGATATATATACATCCAAAGGTGAGAAACATAACAATGGGGAGGGCAAGTGCTAACAATGTCAATTCAGTGAGGGTAGATGAGGCCTATTTACAACCGTTGATTAGAAGGTAAGAATGTGTGAACAGTGACAATTACTTCTTGTAATGTGATAACCACTCCAAGTCCCTATTCAGACCGTTCTGATTGTGGATAGGCCTCATCTACCCTCACTGAATTGACTTTATTAGTACTTGTCCTCCCCATTATTATGTTTCTCACCCTTGGATGTATATATACCTCCTATCTGTGGTTTCCACTTCATGCATCTGACGAAGTGGGCTGCAGCCCACGAAAGCTTATGCCTGCAGAAATTTGTTAGCCTTTAAGGTGTTACAGGACTCTTATTGTTTTTGCTGTATACAGACTAACATGGCTACCCCTCTGTAACTTTCTACTTTACAGTGGCATAATGGAGTATACCTCTAAATTGGTGCATGGGATCACTTTTTTAAAATAATTTAATTTAATTTTTGCCATCTTGCAAGATAGTTTGCACTACTATATTTGGGCAATCTGAAAAGCAAATTTCTTCACAGATACATGTGAAAATGTTTAACTTTTATATTTTGGTCTCCCTATATGTATGGTTCTCCCATTCATTGGGTTTTTCAGTGAGGATCTGAAAGAAGAATTTCTAGAGTTAGTAATTTTACTTTAGCACCATCTGTATATTTTACTACCTAAGAGGCAATATTCTCTAATTCCTGAAATGTGACATCACAATGGAAAGAACTTGCCATGATAAAGATACATTAGTTTGTATCACTGGTTTAGTTTTCTTTCATTAATTATTAACTGGTAAATTAACATGATAAAGGAACTAATCTTTGTGCATTGGGTTAGACAGGTCTCCTCAAGATATTTGGAAGTTAAAAATTGTAACTTCTGAAAGGGTGTAGAAATATTTCTCAAGTCCCAGCAGATGAGCAAAGATTAAAAAGAAATATTGGTCATTAGGAGTTTTTAAATTAAAAGTCCAGGCTCAATATGCTTGCTTCATTCCATTGGAACACCTGAAACTGTTTAATCTTAGCAGTTGTAGAAAAGAAAGAAAGAAACAAACAAAAAAAGATTAGAAGAGCTGGGTGCCAGAAACAAAAAGGTTATCAATTTGTTTCCAAGCCAATAAATAATCAGTACAAAAGAAAACTAAATGATCAATCCATCTTGTACGGGATTGAACTCTTCCAATTTACTTGTTCACTGCCATAGCCAAGATCAAACAGAGAACATTAAGCAAACAATTGGAGGCTTGGACTTCACTTTAAAAACTCCTTATGGTCTATCTTTGTTATCTTTGCTCAGTGATGAAACTTGTGAATTAATTTCCCACCATTTCAGAAATTATTTACAAATTTTAACTTCTAAATGAGGTTGAAGAAACTAGATTCAGCTACTCTAACTGGTCATTTGCACATAATGTCACTGCAGTAGGAGGCAATTGAGTGAACAATGTGAAAGAAATCATTTAACCACCTGGGTCTCAATTTCCCACCTATAGAATGGGAATGATAACCCTATTTACCTCTTGAGTATTCTTACATTTGTAAAATGCTTTAAGTTCCTTGGATAGTGAAAATACTGTTATTAATTTTTATTATTTTGACAGATGATCTGAGGATGGGATTCCCCAGCCCAGCAGAGCCCCTTAGACTGGTAGCTTTTGTTTTTCAGTTTCCAGCATCTGAGGTGATCTAGCGCTTTGGATTTCTTGATGCCAGATAATCGTTTAACCCATACTGGTAGTAGAGATGGCTGTGAACAAAGACTATTAGGGATATTATCCTGATTAACAGATTTTCTCATGCAAGTCATAACTTGATTAGAGATCAAAGGTTTCTTTCTGGAGAATCTATCAGGGTAACAAACTGTGATGCTCCAGCAAAGTGAACATTCTTAATAGGATTTACAAATCCAAATACTGTAGTACTTTCCTCTAAATGTTTTGTTTCACAAAGAGAATGTTTAGTTATTCTGTGAAACCATAGCACAGTTCAGAACTGGATTACATTCAAAACTAGCCCCAAAGAATTAATGTATGCTTTCATAGCTGTAAAGCCACGTGATGAGTTATGAAAAAGAAAACATGATGAACCAATGATTTGAAGATAAAGAGTCAAAGGACACTGAAAGGAGTGTGACTATGATAACCAAGTTTTATGTACTATTTTACAGACTGTCTATTGGTGCCCCCGTCTATTTACAAGGTTTTCATTCTACAACCAAATTGAAGATGTTCTTATTGAATTGCTAGCAGAATGGGGACGTGTACAAGCCCTTCAATAACTCTGCTCAAAGTAAAAAAGATTCTGTCCCTGAAAGTTCTAATATAGCAGGGACAAGCTTTCAAGCTACACAGAGCTCTTCTTCAGGTCAGCGAAAGACCTGAAGAAGCACTCTATGTAATTCAAACGCTTGTCTCTTACCAAAAGAAGTTGATCCAAAAAAAGACATTTCCTCACCCACCTTGTCTCTAATCCCAGGACCGACACAGCTACAAAGTCACTGCATAATACAACAGTGTCAATTTTGAATAAGCATGAATTAGTATAAAGCTCAAGTGATGTTACACATATAAATAGTCCTTAACCAAACATCTAATAAAATGAAAGGTATTTACTTCTGCAGCAGTTTCTGTAAGCTGATGTGCAATACCACTGTACTGTTAAAAAAGGAGTTAACATTTATTTTGCTGTACACATATGCCTGCATTCTTTTATTCATCAGACCAAAGACTGACCTAATGACTACTGAATAAAACAGCTCCTGCCCATCATTTCTAGCCTCAAAATAACAAAAGAAAGTGTTGTCATGGAAACTAGTTCTATCCCCGAGGTACACTGCATTTTGCTAGCTCCAAATTATACTTGTATCCATATTTCCCTCAATAAGAGAAACAACTTAAAGTCTTTGCCACATATCGCATTGAATATAGTCATTCTTCCAAATAACTTGGTTTTCTTTTTTGCCAAAATACTGTCCCAGGATGTAGTATGCAATATTCAGAAAGATTGTATTTGAGCTATAAATTTTGCTAAAATATAAAGTTTTAAAATCTGCAAGAAAATATGAAAGTGTCACAGCTTATGGTATAAAACATAAAACCAAACTCCTAGTCACTTGTAATCATCAAACATCTCACAGTGCTTTTTGCATTAGTGAGGCTGTTAGTTCTGGTATCATAGCTAAACTTCCCTTTCAACTTCAAATGGATACACTATTCTCCTTCTTTTCCAGTACTAAACTGTTGCATATTTACTGTACATTAATAAACGTTTGCAGCATTGATTCCAAAATCTTTCTTTAAATATGTAAAAATAAAAAATAGTTTGCTTTTACAGTAGCAATATTTTCATAGAGCAAGTTTACTATAATTAAAATTGCATTTGATTGACAAATAATTCTAAGTATGATCATTTCCATTCCATTGAAGCCCTACTGCACTGGGTACTACACAATAAACACAAAGACATGCTCCCTGTATGGCTTACAATTTCATTTAAAACAGGATATAAATGAGTAGTAGGGAAGTGAGAATCAGGGTAACAGCAATAAAATCAACTGGTTCCATAATTTAGTGATGTGCAAAACCTGATTCTATGTCATCTTGGAAAAGAGACACCCTCTGTCACTTCGTCTTACCTCAGACATCTGATGCAGTATGCAGCATTGTGGCATACAAGAAAGAAGTTAAACTGGCAAGTTAAACTGTTAACCAAAATAAACGGACAAAACAAAACAAGGACAGGGATGAGCTCAAATGTGTCATACAAGCAGGTCAGCAAGAAACACCAAGCAAATGAACCTGGTCCATAAAAAGATCTAGGGAGCCAGTGTATATTGCCCAGAAAAATACTTTGCCTGGATATGTGAAAAGATGAGGGCAAGAAACATGATCCCACAATTGCAGAGAGCCTCTCTGTAATTGAGCTTCCTCCTCCTGGACTTACCTGTGACCAATTTGGTTAAAGCCAGCAGGAAGTTGACAAGGGGCTTCAGATGGGATGACCGTAAATAAAAAGGATGGGTCAAAAATACAGCCAATATCTCTGGCCAGGTTTAAATTAGAAACTTTTGGATGGATAGCAATGTCAGTTAGTGGTGCGATTTTTTGCAATATTTCTATACTGGAAAATACCCTACTGTAGATGCAGTTTTTATATATATATATAAAAGTACTTTTCTGGAATAAACAGCTTATTTCATTTATTTGCTGAAACAATGTCAACTGTACCAGCAAAAGTACTCTTTTGCTCGCATAAGCTGCTTTTACACTAGGAGAATTTCTCAGTATTATACCAACAAACCTTTTATAGTGTTATAACTAACCTTAGAAGGACAGTCTAAAAATGGTGGAAGAAGGGCTACAAGTCACACTGGAAATATGTCCATTCCAAGGTCTCTCTCTGCTCCACACATTTGCATCAGCAATGACCTGAGAGGAGGGCTTAACTTGAAGGGTGAGAAGACAGTTCACTTTTCTTGACCATTCAGTCTTTGGCCTCTCTTCTGAGACTGTTAAAAATATCCATTTGTACCAACTGTGATAGTGGCTTTTGTTATATGCATGTTATTCACTGGAAACTGTATTGAACCATCAACTCACTTCATATAGGCCAGTGAACAGCCAACTGTTGGTAACAGATTTGGTTACTACCAACATGGGCTGGTACCTTAGAAAGCATATATGGCTTGCCTAATGGCATTTAGTGCTCCAAATCTCTGTCAGCAAGCTAAGCTGAATTTCCAGTCCTGTAGTATCAGTCCCCAGGCCAGCAGAGGCTGGGAGAAATGTGGAGATAGTGTCTTGCACTACTAGCAATCATCTCGAACCAAACCAAATGAACTGTGTGATGGGCTACAAGTGTGTACCATTTAGTCCTCATGGGCTATGCCTCCTTTTTAGAGTCTCTAGCACAGTGGTTTTCAACCTGAGTTCTGTGGACCCTTGGGCATCTGTAGACTATGTCTGAGATTTCCAAAGGCATCCGCACCTCCATTTGCAATTTTTTAGGGGTTCGCAAATGAAAAAAGGTTGAATATCACTGCTCTAGCATAAAAGTAGTGCTTAGAATTTGAGTGGGAATCTCAAGAACATCCTCCTCTCAAAGCTAAAAAGAAAATTAGTGGTTTAAAGGAGCACATTTCTATTTAAATTAGAGGATTTATGGAAGGTACTCCATCGACAGAGATTTTCTATAAAATGTTTTTCAAATAACTATAATTATCATAATAAATAACTATAATTACAGTTTTCCTTTCCATAATCTCCTCCCATTTTACAGATACCATCTACAGAAACCAAAAGTAATTTTTTAAATGTTGTGGCACATCTTCGTAGGCAAATTCTTATTTTTTCTCTAGATAGATTTTTAATATATTTTGGTGCCCTGTGAGGAAGTGAGCAGAAATGCAATTAACTACTGTAAAAGATGAAAATCTTAAATAACAAGAGCTGTGTAACTAACTGATTTTTCAGTTCACTGGCAGGTTAAAAAAATCATTTCAAGTCAACCCAAAACCTTGGGGGTTTGGGGCTTCTTTTCATTTTTGGCAAATTGAAAAGTCAAAAAATTTCATTTCACTTCAAATGAAAAACAAAACAATTCATTTTGATTTTGGGCATTTTTAACCATCTAAAAATAAAAACAAAGGACATTTGAAAACAATGGGCTACCATCAGAAAATTGATCTTTATAGGAAGAACAAGAAAAAGGTTTTAAATAGATGAATTTATCAAATCAAAATGATAATATTCAAATTAGTAGTCTTGATCTGATGCATCTAAAAATAACAAAACAAAAATCTGGTGTTTCAACAGGTTTGTAATTTCATAGAGTAAATTTTTCAACAGTGCCCAAATGAAAATTTCTGAAAATTTTACCTATGACTATTTCTGAATTTTCTAAAACTCCTGGAAATATATACAAGATAATTTAAATTCTGCTATTTGAGTTGTACTTACTGAAAAAAATTGGTGTTGCTTTTAAAAACAGTTACTGTGGATTTCACTTATTAATGACCTCTTGATTTCCAGCAAAAAGTTGCCAATTATCCAGAAGTTGCCAATAAATGGAAAGCAGGTTTTCAGGGCTCCTGCCAGGGAATGAAGTGCTGGGATATGCCCAAACCCTGGTGCCAGGGCAGGACACAGTCCAGATTGCTCAGGAAGAGGTACTGTGCAGTCCCAGCGCTTTCATCCCTGGCTACAGCCCTGCAACCAGGGCTTTTCTCCCAAAAAGAGTTGTTAGTGAGTGACATACATGTTGCTAATATCCGAATCCCATTAACATTAAAGTAAATGGAACAGGATCCGTTCTCAGCAAAATGTTGCTATTAGATTAAAGTTGTTAATATTGGAAATGCTATTAAGTGGCATCCACTATAATGCCAATGGCATAAGTTGCATATTTTTAACAGTTATAATAGTTCGACAGTGACAGCCTTTTTGTCATATAAAGAATTCATTGATTAAATAACTTCAAAACCAAACCAGACACATATTGTGAGAGTATATCCTATGCCACTGCTGCTCCACAGAATCAATGAATAATTAATTTAACACCCCTTAATGCAAGAATGAACTGCTAATTTTAGTGGTATTATGCACTACAACGTGCTGAATGATTCAGTGAATGGAAGTTCAGGGTGCTTAGCACCCTGAAAATTGTGCTTAGTGCCTTGCAGAATCAAGTTCTGTGCCAACAGGGTGAAAAAGAATTGGAAGTGTCACATAGTTCAGATACTCTTCCTAAGCACAGCTTGAACATTGTTTACTAGGGAAATGGGAGCTGTTAAGAGATTGAAAGTAGCTAAAAATCAATGGTTTCTGGCTTGTTTAGACCAACAGAGATTATTCAGTCTTGTAATACATCATAGTCTTAAGAGTAGCTTCACGGATCATATTTCCCAAGTGGTATATATGTCCTGTATATTAAGTGTAATAGCTCCAATTATTTCAACCTTTATAAAATTGCATGCACCTACCACACTACAATTTTGAAAAAAATAGCCGATGAACTGCAAATAATTTTCACAAAATGTCATCATTTTAGCAATATATGTAGTATGCTTGACAGACTAAGAGAAAGAGTCACCACACTATTACTTTAAAATCACTTTACCCCCCACCTCACCTGATGTGCAGGTCTGCCTAGATGGTTTGTTCTTGCCTTTAGGTAACACCACCACCATGCATAAGAACAGCCATGATGAGTCAGACCAATGGTCCAACTAGCCCAGTATTCTGTCTTCCAACAGTGGCCAATGCCAGGTGCTTCAGAGGAATGAACAGAACAGGTAATGATCAAATGACTCATCCCCCTGTCGCCCATTCCCAGCTTTTGGCAAACAGATACTTCAGAGCATGGTTTTGCATCCATGCCCTCTTGGCTAATAGCCATTGATGGACCTATCCTCCATGAACTTTTTTTGTTCTTTTTTTAACCCTGTTATAGTCTTGGCCTTCACAACCTCCTCTGGCAAAGAGTTCCACAGACTGCCTGTGAAGAAATACTTCCTTTTGTTTGTTTTAAACCTGCAGCCTATTCATTTTATTTGGTGACCTCTAGTTCTTGTGTTATGAGAAGCAGTAAACAACACTTCCTTATTTACTTTCTCTACACTATCCTCGTGCGATCATCTCAGCCAACTCAACTATAACATGGAGATAACATGGGCATACAAAAGGAGTCTCATTTTTCATTATAAAGTGTGAAAAGAGCAGACTCTGACTTCATAAAGATAAATAAATATTAATAAAATCTACTTCTTATGTAGTGCTTCTCATTCCTAGGTCTCAAAGTGTTTTGCAAAGGAAGTCAGCATCACTATCCCCATTTTACAGATGGGGAAGCTCAGGCACAGAGAGGTGATGTGAATTGCCTACAGTCACCCAGCAAACCAGTGGCACAGCTGGAAAGACAAGCCACGCCTCCTGAATGCCAGTCTGGCACTCTATCCAATTGACTACTTTACCTCTTTTATTAGATACTTATTTAAAGAATTCTGGTAGAAAATGTATGATTGACAAATACTAATAATCCTCAAAAAGACTCTGAAATATACACTAAAATTACAACAACAGAAACACCTCAAAACACAAGCACGTATATATGATGAACCAGATTCTAATGTACCCACTAAAGCCCCTACCTTGCAAGGAGAACCATGTGACAATATTTTCTTTTCAGCTACCAAACCAGGGCTTGCAAACAAGAAGTACAAAACAATGTGCCATACTCTTACCTCTTAAGCATCTGTCTTGTTCTTCAGAATCTAATCTTTCATTAAAGAATAAAGTAAGTTCCTGCAGAAAGCCTGGAACAATAGCCCTACAAGGTGTGAACTAGCCCCATTCATCTGAATAGTTGTTAAATTAGATGCATAATGCCTAATGGTGATAATTTAAATGGCAAAATTGTTTATTGTTTCATTCCTCATGTAAAAAAGAGGGAAATCAAATATCTGCACAATTTACTGTGAGTGAATTTTGTAGTGTGTACATGCCCTTATTCTGGAGGTGACTGATGGCATTTAGGAGATAACTACTCCCCACACAACCAAGGAGCTCAGTTCAAGGTGCTCAGTAGAGCTCAGAGAACAGGCAAGACCATGTTTTGATTACCTGCCCAACCTACCATGAGTGGCATGTCCTTTTGGTGATTCAACTGGGCAGAGTTTATTTTGTGGGTGGAACTTGAAAGAGTACCAACACCTCTTTTTACTTTTTTCCACTCTCACCCTTGTATTTAATCTCTCTTAGAATTTTAACGTCTTCTATGGCTTTGTATAGGGCACAAGTACAAACTATATATTTTCTTATTTAGGTATTTTGTAGTCTGTAGAACAATTTCAAATTAATTCTAAGTTTTATATTTTTGTAATTAATAAATTAATATAATAATATAATTTAATTTATTAAATAATTATGAGAACAACATGCGTTAGTGTGCTAAGGTGCTGCTGAATGAGGAAGGCGGAATCATTCAAGTCAGTATAGTATTGCCAATTTAAATCGCTATTTTAAAATTATAATAAAAATAAATAATATTAGAATAGTAAAATAAAATAATAATAGAATCTTTTAAAAGTACTTATATGGGAGATCCTCCATCCCTCAGTATGTGCATTAATAAAAGGGAAAAAAAGACGAGAGTAATTGCCAGTGCTATCTCAGAATAAGTATAATTGAAATGGCCGGATAGAGCCCAGACCCAATACATAAGGCAGCAGTGCTCCAAAACAGAACTGGTTCACAGTTTGGTCAGCTGCCTTTATTCTTTTGAAAGTAAAGGGGCAAAATACAGAAACTAATATTTATAGTTCTGGAAAGCATTTGAATAATTTTATCTAAAGTCACAACAAATATGAAGTATACAGCCAAAATTTTCAGTAGTAATTAGTGATTTTGGATGCTTCAATTTTTGGGCACCGAAAATCAGACATTTGATTTTCACATAGTGCTAGGAACTCAACCATGGAAAATCAGGTCCTTTTAAGGTTTCTCATGTTGGGCTCCCAAAAGTTGAGGCGCCACATATCACTAATCATTTGTGAAAATCTTGGCCTCTATTCCTTTCTTTTTAAAACAATATTTAATAAATCAGCAGACAGTATGAGCTAAATAGATTTAGGTCTTGGGAGAAGCTGTAAATAAACTCATGCATACATGTACAGAGTTTACATTTTCTATTGAGATTTAAACTCATATGCATATAATGGGTCTGGCCAAACTATGCTCTTGTGCAATAAACTGCTGTATACTGGCACTGAAAGGAGAATTACAGTTTTTTTGATGCTCACATTTATTCAATGTTTGTATTTTAACAGCCTATGCCAGGTGCAGCAAAATGACGAGAGTTAATGTTGAAAAAAATAGCATTTCCAAAGATTGCTCTTCTGTCTCGTAAGTTCAGTGAAAGCATATGGGTAAAGGAGGAATTAATGTGGGAAGAGCAGAGAAGTATCTAGAGAAAAAGGAATGACAACTGAAATTAGGTGGTCTAGTGGGTATGTTTGGGGAAGGGGGAGATTTAAATTCTCTTCTCCCTCCGTTCCTTCTTCCCAGAGAGACTGAATGCCCCTTTTTACATCAGAAGGGGCTTGGGAAGGTATCAGATTTCAGCCACTCAATGTGCCTTGTTTTATTCTTCTGCTTCAAAGTCATTGGAAGACAACATGACTATGTCAGCAGTTTTCTGAAGTTCTCACAGTATCTGATCACATGGCAGATGTGTCACTTATTGCCATGGCAACTTCCATCTTGCCTATTTAAAAAGTTTGGTGCAAGAAAAATGTAAGTGACATCTCAAGCTCTCTCGTGCTTTTGCTATGCAAAGGACAGTATATTATTATTAAGCATTTATATCGATGTATCAACTCTAGACCTCAGGTGTATTGGGCCACATTGTGCTAGGCACTGTACAAACATACAAAAAGGAGCTTACAATCTAAAAAACAAGACGAAACACGTGGCTGAAATAAACCAGTGGGCTGAGATGTGGAGTGGGAGACATAGGATAACAATAATAATAGGATGTCAGTAATTCCTAGTCAGGAGCAGTAAGAGTAAGTAAGAAAGAGAGTCAGAGGCTCTTGCCACTTGCAGAGTGATATCAGATTGTAATGTACCGTATAAGGAATAAGTGAGTTTTGAAGAAGAATTTTTAATTTGGCTTTATGGATGTAGACTGGAAGCTTTTCCCACTTCTTAGGGGCGCAAAAGAGCTTACTAGAGAAACAAAAAATGGAGTAATATCGGCTAGTATCGGTGATGGACAAAAAGTGGGAGTTGATGATAGGGTGGGGCTAAAATATGAAGTACTTTGGAAGTAAAGACAATAAGTTTGTGTCTGAAACAGTAGAAGAGGGGGAGCCAGTGGACTGACTAAAAGAGGATGTGACACGTTCAGAGCAATAAGCCATGAAAGTGATTTCAGCAGCACTATTTTGAAAAGGAGCTAAAACTGAATAAGAAGTAAACATAAAAATAAGATAATTTTGAATGATAATGTCCTCCAGAAAGGAAAAACAAATATGGGTATCAAGAAACTAAGGTTCAAATTACACTTTCTTCAGATCATTCTTTTTCAGGAAGGATTTTGATCCCGCTCCAAATTAGGTAGGGGGAAGAACTAACAAAACCTGCATATCTAAGGGCAGCCATAAAAAGCAGAGGCACTTGCACAGAAGCCCACACTTCTCCACACTGTTCCCCAGGATATGTCTTTCTATTGGCTAGTGATGGCAATGGATGTTCTAAGACACTTTGTGCCATAAAATTGAACTTTAGTACACCAGGTAAGTTTTGAAATTGAACTAAGCCTGTATGTATCCCGCTCCAACAAATAAACGAACAAAATAAAAACAAAACGTTTATTCCAACAGTCAACCTCTTCTTACTGGCAGCTTCATTTTTTCCACACTGGTAGTTTAACAGCTGTTCCTGAATAGTTTTAGTCACTAGAGGATTTCTTTTAACACTGTTGGACAACATGGCCTAAATTTAAAGTGACACCAAATTAAAGCTTGTTATTGTAATAATCATGGCTGTGGAAAGTAGTTCAGTGCTATCTAAAGTTTATGTCTTCTGGAATTAAATTTAATTACATCAAGGTTCTCTATGGCCAATTTATTCCAAATTTTGAAACTTTGATGATATTCAGATAAAAATCATAAAGGGATCCAATACTGCATGCAAACTACATTCCTTAAAAATAAGAAACATGCATTGAGACAATGCCAGAAGGAAAAGAGATTACAAAAATAATAATAGCAAAATATGTAAGTCAGTGATATATTTGCTAGCATTGAAAATTATAGCAGCTCCCGGTAACTGCTATTTTTAAGGGACTAACAACATTTCCATAATCAATCTCTATTTCAGGGATTAATAATTCTGTTGTAAAAATCTGTTTAGGCTAAAATGGTTAGGACTTGTTTTCTTCAAGAGTGAATACAATATGGCATCTGCAAGCAAGCTCCTGTGCATGTTCTTCATCATTTAGAGCCAGAATCTGATTTTCACACTGGTGTAAATCAGAAGTAACTCAGTTTGGTGTGAGGTGTTTAGCATATGTTCTGTACTGGTGTTGAAAATGGTATAGTCTTGTCCATGCTAGATTGAGAGTAGACAAAATCAGAGTTTTTTAAATGTAAATAGGTCTCTGAGCTTATTTAGTCCTTGTTTCTCTGATAAAACTGGAGAACAGTGGAGCTAAATGGCATGTAAACACCTATCAGGATACAGGCTGAGGTCTACATCTCATTTCATGTACGCTATCAAGCAGTATTCAGATAGTAATGACTTTTGCTCACTATGAACCTCTCTCATTTTAAACTGGAAGAGAAACTTCCCACTGGTACAGCAATTGAAAATATATTTGAGCTTTGCCTATTGTTAAATATAATTTTGACAGCCAGGTAGATTGTTAAGAATTTATACCAACTGCTACTACTAAGACATAAACCTAAAAAAGAGGCTATAGTTTACTGTGGTGTAGGTAAGGACAATTAGATCTGCCATGGTTCCACATCCGCTAAAGTTTTCCACATAAACAGGTGAAAATCTGACACTATTGATTTTCAAATGGTCTTCTTTGCTTAAATAGTCAAAGTCATGTAAGACCTACTTCCAGTCTTCATCTCCCTGCCAGCCTCCAGTTACATTCTTCACCTCCAGGCTCCTTATCCCAATCTACTCCTGCAGACTTTCCCCTCAACACCCTCTTGAGGTCTACTTTTTGTCTTCTCTGCTTTCAAATCAGATGGCTTCCTCCTCCACACTGCCTGGATGCCAGTAGGGGCATCAGTGAGAAAACAGGAGAGGTATGCTTCGTGCTCTCAGTTTGAGTACCTAACCCAACCCCAGCCCACAGCAGCTGCGAGCAGTCATTACAGCAAAAATTCAGCTTAGCTCCTGCAGTTCTGAGCTAAATGGAACATGCTCGGTAACTCTGTGGAGAAGGTGCATGGGTAGTCTGGTCAGCAGTGGAAGAGGTGAGAGACTTGAGCATGCTCAGTAAGGACAAAATCTTCAGATTTCAGAGGTTGATTTCTAGCAAGTTTCCACTGAGCATGTGTAAACTGTGATTTTTTTCAGTCTTGTAACTTGGCCAAATTCACAGCAATGGCAAAAAGCACATCCCTGACACTAAAGCTACACCCTGCCAAATTTCAAGTCCCTGCTTGAAAATTTCAAGGCATGGGGACACGATAGTTTTCTGAAGAAAAGGTCTACACAATTATTTTAACACTGAAAAATAATGTATTAGGACCCAGCTTCCTTCTTAGAAACGGATGAACCATTGTGGTTGATTTTTGGGTTTGTTTTTTTTTTTTAAATCAGCCTGAGGCAGACACTCATTGTGGACAATTTCAGTCAAAACAGTTAAAGAATGGCAAAGTTATAAGCAACTGAAAACAAGGAAGTGTTGGGCTCTCTTAATAATGGGCAGTACTACCTACAGTGTAAACATATGGATACAGATACATATATACCTATAAATATATACACATGTATACACACAAACACAAACACACAATTTAAATAATAGGCAGTACTACCAACCCCACCTATAGTGTATACATATAGATAGATACATTTATACATACATATATACACACACACACACCCATTTTATTGTATAGAATAGTCTATACACATATATATGTAAAAATGATATGGTATTATATATTTTTATGTATTTTACACACAAATATACACATTAAAATTAACGTATGTGTATTAAAAGTATATTATATAGTATAATATATATAGTGTATATATATACACACACGCATACACATATTATATTGAAAAATTACTAATACTTGGCTATTCCAAAAGATTTTACAGTTAGAATGTTTCCTATCTTATGTGTACCCTTATGTTACAGGCTTGACTGTAAGAATTAAAGAACAAACAGTATTACAAAATAAATACATCAATAGGGTAGAGGAAAGCAATTCTGAGATTTCAATTTCTGAATAATGGAATCATATGACTGGAAGGGACCTTGAGAGCTTATTTAGTCCAGGCCCTTGCACTTATGGCTGGACCAAGTATTATCTAGACCATCCCAAACAGGTGTTTGTCTAACCGGATCTTAAAATCTCCAATGATGGAGATTCTACAACCTCCCTTGGCAATTTATTCCAGTGCTTAACTTGTCTGACAGTTAGAAAGTTTTAACTAATGTCCAACCTAAACTGCCTTTGCTGCAATTAAAGTCAATTGCTTTTCATCCTGTCCTTAACGGTTAAAGAGAACAATTTTTCTCCCTCTTCCTTGTAACAACCTTTTATGTACTTGAAAACTATTATCAGGTCCCCTAATTTTTTCAATTTTCCCTCATATGTCATGTTTTCTAAACTTTCAGTCATTTTTGTTGCTCTTCTCTGGAATTTCACTAGTTTATCTACATCTTTCCTAAAATGTGGCACCCAGACTTAGACACAATACTTCAGTTGAGGCTTAAACAGTGTGGAGTAGAGTGGAAGAATTGCTGCTCGTGTCTTACTTACAACACTTCTGCTAATACATCCCAGAATGATGGTTGCTTTTTCTGCAAGTGTTACGCTATAGACTCATATCTAGCTTGTGATCCACTATGACCCCCAGATCCCTTTTTGTAGTACTCCTTCCTAGGCACTCATTTCCCATTTTGTATATGTGTATCTCATTGTTCCTTCAGAAGTGGAGTACTTTGCATTTATCCTTATTGAATTTCATCCTATTTACTTCAGACCATTTCTCCAGTTTGTCCAGATGATTTTGAATTTTAATCCTATCCTCCAAAGAACTTGCAATCCCTTTCAGTTTGGTATCATCTGCAAATTTCATAGGTGTACAATCTATGCTATTATCTAAATCATTGATGAAGATATTGAACAGAACCAGAATCAGAACTGATCCCTGCAGCACCCCACTCGATATGCCCTTCCAGATTGACTGTGAACCATTTCTCTCTGGGAACAGTTTTCAAACCAGTTATGCACCCACCTAGATTATATTTCCCTAGTTTGTTTATAAGAAGGTCATGCGAGATAGTATCAAAAGCCTTACTAAAGTCAAAACATACCACATCTACCGCTTCCCCCCATCCACAATGCTTGTTACCCTGTCAAAGAAAGTTATCAGGTTGGTTAAAAAACACAGTTTGTTACTGACAAACCCATGCTGACTGTTACTTATCACTAAAGATAACAGTATGTACAGGAGGTCACAGAAATCATGGAATCTGTGACTTCCTGTGACATTTTCTGCTTCAACTGACGGGGAGGGGCAAGAGCTGTCAGCCAGTGGCTGGCGGGGGGGGGTTGGGAAATGGGAGACCCAACGCTCCAAACTGCAGCCGGCAGCAGAGGACCCCTGGGGAATCCTTAGGGCTCCCAGCTGCCATTGCTGGCTCCTGCAGCTTCCAGTCGCCATGGATAGCAGGGCCCCCTGGTGCTCTGATCCACCACTGTGTGTGGCAGGGGGCCCCTGTAGCTCAGAGCCATAGTGGGAGGCAGTGGGGACCCAGAGCTTCCAGCCACTGTGGGTGGCTGAGGCTCCCAACTGCCGCTTACAGCAGCTTGGACCTGTGATGACTGCTGATGGCTCCCGGAGCTCCCTGCCACTGCAGAGAGAGGGGGAAAGGGGCCTGGAGCTCCCTGTTGCCGCAGACAGTGGGGGAAAGAGGGTACTTGGAGGTCCCCAGCTGCTGCTGAAAGCTCCTGTAGCTCCCTGCCACTGCAGGGAGTGGAGGTCCCCTGAAGCTCCAGTCCACCACAACAGGTGGCAGGGAGCTGCAAGAGCTCGGAGCCACCATGAGTGGCCAGAGGGCCTCAGAGCTCCGAGCTGCTGTGAGCCCCACAGGACAGTGAGGGGGGATCTGCAGATCCAGAAGTCCCAACCCTAACCCCCAGCTCCCAGCCTGTGCAGGCAGCAGAGGGGACCCTGCCCCGCTGCTCTCATCCCACCCCCCTCACCTCCAATCAGCTCCATTTTGTCATAGATAGTTATTTTTAGTAAAAGTCAGGGAGAGGTCATGGTTTCTGTGTATTTTTGTTTATTGGCCGGGACCTCTCCCTGGTTTTTACTAAAAATAACTGTGATAAAATTTTCTTACTGATCACCTTACCTTCTAGGTATTTGGAAATTGATGCCTAATTATTTGCTCCGTTATCCTTCCAGGTACCAAGTTAAACTGACTGGTGTGTAATTTCCCATGTTGTCCTTATTTTCCTTTTCATAAATGGGCACCTTATTCAGCCTCTTCCAGTCCTCTGAAATCTCCCCCATTTTCCATAACTTTTCAAAGATAATCGCTATTGTCTCATATCACCTCAGTCTGCTCCTTGAGTATTCTAGGATGAATTTCATCAGACCCTGTGATTTGAAGACATCTAACTTGTCTAAGTAACTTTTAATGTGTTCCTTCCCTATTTTAGCCTCTGATCCTACCTCATTTTCATTGGAATTCACTATGTTAGACTTCCAATTGCTACTACTTTCCAGTGAAAACTGAAACAAAAGCATTTAAGCACTACTGCCATTTCCACATTTTCTGTTACTGTTTTTTCCCCTCATTGAGCAACAGGCCTGCCTTGTCCTTGGTCTATCACTTGCTTCTAAAGTAATTCCAAAAAAATATTCCAAAAAAATGTGGGTTGGATGAATGGACTATAAAATGGATAGAGAACTGGCTAGAGCAAAGGGTTCAACAAGTAGTGATCAATGGCTCCATGTCTAGCTGGCAGCCGGTCACAAGTGGAGTGCGCCAGGGGTTGGTCCTGGGCCAGTTTTTTTTAACATCTTCATTAATGATCTGGAGGACGGGGTAGATTGCACCCTCAGCAAGTCTGCAGATGACACTAAGCTCAGGGGAGAGATGGACACCCTTGAAGGAAGGGATAAGATACAGAAGGACCTAAAAAAATTGAAGGATTGGGCCAAAAGAAATCTGATGAGGTTCAACAAGGACAAGTGCAGAGTCCTGCACTTAGGAGGGAAGAATCCCATGTACAGCTACAGACTGGGGATCGACGAGCTGGGCAGCAGTTCTGCAGAAAAGGATCTGGGGGTTACAGTGGATAAGAAGCTGGATATGAGTCAGCAGCGTGCCCTGGTTGCCAAGAAGGCTAATGGCATATTGGGCTGCATTAGTAAGAGCCTTGCCAGCAGATCGCGGGAAGTGATTATTCCCCTCTATTCGGCATTGGTGAGGCCACATTTGGAGTATTATGTCTAGTTTTGGGCCCCCTACCACAAAAAGGATGTGGACAAGTTGGAGAGAGTCCAGTGGCGGGCAACAAAAATGATAAGGGGTCTGGAACACAAGACTTATGAGGAGAGGCTGAAAGAACTAGGCCTGTTTAGTCTGCAGAAGAGAAGAACGAGGGGGAGATTTGATAGCAGCCTTTAACTACCTGAAAGGAGATTCCAAGGAGGATGGAGCTAGGCTGTTTTCAGTGGTGGCAGATGACAGAACAAAGAGCAATGGTCTCAAGTTGCAGTGGGGTAGGTCTAGGTTGGACATTAGGAAAATGATTTTCACTAGGAGAGTGGTGAAGCATTGGAATGGGTTACCCTAGGTAGGTGGTGGCATCTCCATCTTTGGAGGTTTTTAAGCTGCGGCTTGACAAAACCCTCGCCGGGATGATTTAGCTGAGGATAGTCCTGCTTTGAGCAGGGGGTTGGACAAGATGACCTCCTGAGGTCCCTTCCAACTCTAATATTCTATGGTTCTATTTGTAGAATGTTTTCTTATTATCCTTTATGTTTCTAGCTAATTCATTCTAATTTTGTCCCTACATATTTATGTTATTTGTTTATATTCATGCTTTGTAATTTGACTTAGTTTCCACTTTTTGTAAGACTCTTTTTGGAGTTTCAGATCCTTAAAGATCTCCTACTTAAGCCAGAGTAGTCTCTGGCCATAATTCCTATCTGTCCTACACAGTGGGATAGTTTGCTCTTGTGCCTTTAATAATGTCTCTTTGAAAAACTGCCAACTCACTTGAACTGTTTTTCCCCTTAGATTTGCTTCTCCTGGGATCTTACCTACCAATGGTAAATGTAGTGTTAAAACAATTTGAGCAAGCTCGAGGAAAGTAAAAACAAATCAACTTTGAAAAGAAAAAGGGAGGACTCAATATTAAATAACAATTGTTTTGTATTTGGCAGCACTGGAAGTTTTTTTGTATGACACCAGACATACTATCTAATGGAGAAGGACAGCTCAAAAAAAATCACATCTTAGTTGGCAGGGCCTGTTGGATGACAAGGGCATTGATTCCCACCCTTAGGTTAAGGAACATTTTATCTGGCCTGCTTGATAGTGTGTTAATTATTTGTCTAGATCTATTTAGCTTTCACGCAGAGTGGATAAAAATTGATGATTTAAACAATAATAAAAAACTATTTTATTTAAATTAAATACGTTCTATGAATAAGAGCAAGGTGTGAGAGGATGAGATCTACTGTTTTTTAAATGCTGAAGGACACGAATTACATTCACTTATTGCTAAGGCCCTACTTATCTTGTGATATTGCAGAAATTGCAGATTCAATAATATTAGGCTTCCACTGCAATTTGACAGGGGGAGCCCGGCTGCGCTCATCCCCCACTCTCAGCCCCGGACCCCTGCTCTCATCCTTGGCTGGATGACAGCAGAAAATCACAGAAAAGTAATATTGGACTTTATTACCACAAATAATAAGGTCTGCAATTTTCCATGGCTTGTCCGCAACTCAGCTGCAATTTTTTGACAATCATCCCACGATTCAAGTCAGGCCTTACTTACTGCAGATCCTTTGTTTAATAAATAAGGTTTAAATGCAGAACTCATTTTGATAAACTATTTGATAAACTTTTTTTCTTTTGCATTCAACCAACACATCTAAGGTAGTTTTACTTAATTTATATATTTAATTTTTATTATATATAAAATAAAATGATGGTTTTGTGCATTTTAAATTGAATTTCCATCCAAATAGAGCTTCACAAAAATCACAAAAAATCAATCTTCTAGTGAATAAGAAATGAATAACTCAATATTTTCTAACATAACAAAAAATGTAAATACTAAGAATCTGAATAAATGTATGTTAAGCTATATAATTTCTTAAATAAATATGCATGGATAGTGTATCTTCCTGATTAGCAGATGTAGTGTAAAAGCAACTTTGAGTTGAACTCAACATGCTTTACCAAGCAATGAGAATCAACCTTTATTTAGGAAAGTAACTAAAATGTACAAACACAAAACAAGATTAAAATTGATTTAAATCAAGGTTTCCTGCTTCTCGATTTAAATCACAATTAGTCAGTGACTTAAATTGATATGATTTAAACCAATCCACACTGCTCTCATGCTAAACAGAGATTAATGGTGTTTTAGAATCCTGTACAAAGTCTATTCGCTTTCATTGCCACGTATACCTAAAGAGGCAAACTGTAACCCAGAAGGGTTCATGTCTTCAGTGGGATTCTGAGGAATGTTCAAGGCCTGCTGAGAAGGATTGTGGGAGATGGTAGTAGTTTCAGGGCCTAAGCAACCAGATCACACAGGGCCCCACTGTCAAGAGGGGTGTCAAACATGAGATCTGCATCTGGAATTCCTGCCTAGAGGCCCAAAGTCAGGAACAGTGACAAAATAAATTAAAATAACACTGCCCCTCAAAAGCCTAAATCAGCCATTCTTCCAAAGAATGATCAGTTGCTGTAACCATACTAATAATATCCAAGTAACTATTTACAGATTGTTTTAGACTGCTGCTAATTGCAACTTCACAAAGTCAGTACACTGACTTGGTTGGCCTATTATTTTACAGAGATTACAGAGTATCTTCTCTGTACTTTATCTTTCACAACATGCAATGATGATCATATGATTTCTACCTACATAATAGGTTTTTCGTTCCCTTTAAATGCACAAGATTCCTTGCTCCCTTCATAGATTAGGTCTAGATGTAGCAGAGGCCACTTCCTGAATGAGACTCATAATGATAATGCTGCCATAGTTTCCACAAGATCTAAGCAATAAGGATGTTTGAGGCAATTTGGAGCAATCAGTATTATTGAATTCATCATTTATTATCCTCTCATCTCTGTGTTACCCTCTCATTTTCTTTATTATCTTCTGAAGTGGAGAAAGCTAACTGCAAGGATCTCAACCAACTTAGACTCAGTGAATCCACTGCTAATGTAAGTTTATAAATAAACAGTATAAATAAATAATGCATGGCCTTCCCCGCACATCATGAAAGAATTAGGGAACCTTTATACTGCATTCACTCTCATGGCAAAAATGAGATGAATCTAAACAAATGAAACCCTTTTGTTTATTCAATATCTTTTAGTATTTTATGAAAGGCAGGTTCCCTTCAGTACAGGGTTGAAATAGAGGCTGTACAAAATTTAGTGTGCATGTCTGTTTATTATCATTTGCCCTTTGTCTGTTATTTTAGAATAGCCATTGGAAGTATTCTACACTATAGTTAAAAATAGGTTAAAAACTAATGGAAGGAGGGGGGAAAAAGAGAGATAATAGGAAAAAAAAGTTTAACAACGCTGCTACATCCTAAATTCAAATGAATGAGAAAATCTCCTGAGGCGGGGAGGAAACTTAGAATGCCTAGATGCTCTCAATGGAGGCAGAACACTCTGGACAGATATATGGAGAAGTAACTGGCCACATTATAACTGCCTCAGGTCCAAGCAGAGGACAGCACCAGCCAGATGCAGCAGATTCATGGATGTGCTTTTTGAGTGAAAATGTTATCACTTGCCAAATAGTACAATATGTCACCTGACTAAGTGTTGTGTAACCTTAAAAGACAATATATCAGGCACACAAAGTAAGCAGAATTAAGATGGTTGTTGAAAATTTCATTCTGATTTTCCTTACTTCCATGTGATTAAAATCTCAAACTTAACATGCTCCGAAGAGTGAAGTAGGGAGAGGAGTATTTTCTGACAATATAATATACATTAACACAGATGAGAAAATACAGATTTATAGATCTTCATTTTTATTTAGATAATAGATCATTCTATTATAATAATGTCCATTGGGTGCAGCACATTACATTAAAAATCTATCTTGCTTCATGGAAAAAAAAAGATCTGGATGAAAAAATCTGTTAAGAATTACAGCTCCAAATCAAATAATTAACAAGCAGAAACCTTTTAAGAACTCCACTGTAATGCCAAAGTACTTTAATGTTATTTTATAAACTTAAAGGAATAAAATGAATCTTGTTCCAATCAGAAGTACAAATTTGAAACTCTATTCAAAATTTGTACAGGGTTAGAAAGCTCTGTGTGTATATGCTCTTGAGAAGCTTGAATACTTTCTAATGATTCCTCTGTCCTACCACATGTCATTTTGGCAGCCATTCTAAGGTAACTATTGTTAGTGCAGCTGATTTAACATAGGGATCTCACTAGCTGTTACACTTTGTACAGTCTGCAGGCATTAAATGGAATTATCGTTTTCTCATCTTTAAATACACCTTCACAATTTTGACTTTTTACATATTTAAGTGAAAGGAATAGATTATAATCTTTGAGTCATTAAATGTATCATAAAGAAACTGTTCCGACACCGCTTCATCTCTCGAGATTTAAGGAATTAATAGTATAAACTGCATAGAATAATAAGAATTACAGAGAGAATCTTGGTGAAATCATGGCCTCAATGACGTGAACAGAAGTTTTGCGGCTGACTTAGGTTCATAGATTCCAAAGCTACATGGGACCACTGTGATCATCTAGTCTGACTTAAGGCACCGGACATGGAACTTCCTTAAAATAATTCCTACAGCATATCTTTTAGAAAAACATCCAATCTTGATCTAAAATTTGTCAGTGATGGAGAATCCACCATGACCCTTTGTAAATTGTTCCAATGGTTAATAAATCTCACTGTCAACAATATATACTCTATTTCCAGTCTGAATTTGTCTAGCTTCAACTTTCAACTGTTGGATCGTGTTATAGCTTTCTCTGCTAGACTGAAGAACCTATTATTAAATATTTGTTCTCCATGTTGATACTTATAAACTAATCAAGTCACTCCTTAACTTTCTCTCTGTTAAGCTAAATAGATTCAAAGAGTTCAATCTATCATTATACTGCATGTTTTCTAATCCTCTAATCATTCTCACAGCTCTTCATTGTACTCTCTCTAATTTATCCACAACCTTCTTGAATTGTGGATGCCAGAACAAGGCACAGTATTTCAGCAGTGGTCGCCACAGTGCCAAATACAGAGGTAAAATAACCTTTCTACTTCAACTTAAGACTCCCTTCTTGAAATGTTCACATTACCTCTTTTGGCCACAGCATCACATTGGGAGCTCATGCTCAGCTGATTATCCACCCCATCCCCCAAATATTTTTTAGAGTCATTACTCCCCAAGATAGAGTCCTCCATTCTTTGTTCCTAGATATGTACATTTTGACATATTAAAGCACGTATTTGTTTGCATGTGCAGTTTACCAAGCAATCCAGATTACTCTGAATCAGCAGCCTGCACTCTTCATAATTTACTGCTCCCCCAATTTTTGGGTCATCTGCAAATTTTATCAGTGATGATTTTATATTTTCTTCCAGGTCATTGATAAAAATGTTAAATAGCAGAGGCTCAAGAACCGATCACTGTGGGACTAGGGAGCCACTGGAAACAGTCAGTTTTGAGTTCAGTCAGGTTAAGCCTTTACGCTCTGTTTCTGTACTGAGATCTCCCTAGAGTGAAAGCTTGCTACACAGAAATTGTATGAGCAACACAGATACCTTAGTAAGGAGTATGATATAAATGCCTAGAGAGACTGATAAAGTATCATATATTGGTAAACACTAATATTATGCATACCCATAACTGAGGTTTTAAACCACCATAACTCAAGTTATTTTTTAGTTTTTCTTATTCTGTTCCTATGATGGGAATGTTTTAGACCAAACTGAAGTAAAATCAACAAAGGTAACAATCTTATCTCTGACAACTACATTAAATACATTTTGAAAGCAAAATTCCTGTTCAGATCTATCTAAAATATACAATGAATTACTTTATGTATAAAATAGTTGACTCATACAATAAAGAATAACAATTGCTGAGCTATTTTACAGAAGGCAGACTGTACTATGATTAACATTTTGAAAGTAGCAGGGTACAGTACTAGGGACTAAAAAAAGGAAGTAAATTTATATTCTACCAGAAGTTTTATTGCAATCATCCATAAAGGATCTTTCATCCAATTTTTGTCTTTAATGCAAAAGAATGACTTCCCCAAATTAAAGGTAAGTAGAGATGCTACAAGATGCTATGATGTATTAGCAGTACAAAGAAAAATCACTGTCTTGTTTTAGGAACAGAATTATTTCTTTCAACAGTGGGAAATACTGATTATTTTATTTGTCCATGTAATTTTAGATTATCAGATTCAGAGGATACTGTTGAAGTATTTTTCAGTATTGCATCAGGCAAAGCATGGACTTGTACCTATGTTTCCTAGATCTCAGATGAGTGCCCTAACCACTGGGCTTTAGAATTGCTCTCGTCTCTGGGCCAATCAATATTTAACTACACAAAATAGAACAGATCCAACAGGAGAGACAGAAACAAAAACAGACTCTATAACCTGGTGGTTAGGATACCTGGGATGTAGGAGACCCAGCTTAAATCCCTGCCTGATTCAGAGCAGAGACTTGAACCTTGGTGTCCTACAGCTTATGTGAATGCTCTGACCACTTGACTACTTGTTATTCTAGGGTTTCTCTCGCTTGGTCTCTGTTTTTCCATGAAAATCTTAACAGGCTTCAGTTTCATTCCAATGCAACATGGGAAGATTTTTCAAATCTCAAAAAGTTCCACAGGATGGGAAAATTGATTCCTGCCCAACTTTAGTCAAAACAAACCTTCAGGGGCTAGTCCAGAACCAATCCCAGGCCTCACCTGAAGCCTGCTGAAGTCCATGTGGGTCTTTCCATTGAATTTAGTGATCTGCAAATCATGTCTGTTGTACAGGATTTGCCCAGCACTACTATGTACATCAAATTTATGGAACAAAATATCCTGAAGAAAATTACAGGAAAAAATGTTGCTATAACTGTCATCCACATGCAATATCCTCTCCACAGTTCAACTAATATTTTACCCAGTTTTATTATACCACACAATTTAATTAGTGAGTCCAAGTGAAAATAAAAACTGTATTAAGAATCAAGAGTTCTCTAAAAAGAACAGAGTCTCATGAATATAAACAACACAGAAACTGAAATATAGTTTTCTCTTGTTCGAGAGAACCAACCACAACTGCTGTAGGATTTCACTATTCAAGTTACATGATTATTCCTAACTCATTAAAGTAAGATTTTTTAATAAATTCTTTTAATATTCTTATGGTTGCGTGTGTTGGTTTACAAATAGCATACAGGGAAACCTGTATTTTAGAAGGAAATATCAGTGTCACCTCTCATAATAATTCTTACATAAAGATGCTCAGTTTAGCAATTGTCACTCCTTCCCATGTTCCATACCTTCTGAAATGCTAGGAAGTACTTGGTTAATAAATTCGTGACTATGGTCACATACTATGATGCTCCACAACAAAAGTCTGTTCTATACAGCCATGTATAGTCTGTCATACATATGTATAGTCATGCATGTCCAGAACAACAAACAATAATTCTTGAACATACACAGTAAGATTCTTAAATAGTGTAAATTAATGTGGCTCCATTGACTGATGGAACTATGTCAATTTAGATCAGCTCAGAATCTGGCACAAAAATATATATGTAAAAGCCTACCTCAGATATCACACTGATACAATTAAGTACTATATTTGGTGCTTTTGGTTTTAGTTTTACAAAGAGACACAAATGAACATTTTCTCCCATTTACCTGGATACAATCTCAACTGTCAACAGATGGAGAAATTGACGGACAGGAGAGAGACTATAACCAGACCCAAAATCATACAGCAGGTCAATGGCAGAGTGAGGAATAGAACCCAGAACTCCTGGCTCCTATTCCAGTGTCTTATACACTGAATTTTACTGGTCCCTATTATACAACTTCCGTTAAATAGAAATAAAACTACAGTTGCTGCTAATATATTTAGTTAAAAGTTGTTCATCAGAAACGTAGTCTAACCTAATTGCAATGCTGAACATATCTGTCAATCTGATTCACAATGCCTTTTTTCCTTTCATACCACTTATTATTTATTACTAAAGTTATGAACTGTATATAAAAGTTACCCACAAGCCTGGCCATAACATCTTAAAATAGTTTGGGCATGGCTTTGCTAATGAAAAGGTGAAATTCTGTATGAATCAAATCCTATTTAATTATGTCCGCCTCTCGCAATACCATAAAAGAGTATTATTACAATTTTCCAAACATGTATCACACAGTTCAGTTGATAAAGCAAGACAACTATTAAATAATTTTGTATGGACACTTTGTGTCATGTGATCTGTCTATTGCTTTAGGCTGGAGAGCACTGTAAACACACTGTCAAATCTAACTGAAAGCTGTATTAGAAATATCTTTATTTAAAGAAAAGATACCATATCAAACGATAATACCACATTATATGGTACAATATACTTGAAATCTAATTATACTGAAACTACACTAGCTTATTGTAATGAACTACCATAAAATATAACTGTGATAATATTTAAGTAAGGAAGCTTGTTTCTGCTTTTTACTTAGACTGTTTAAAAAATAATTCTGTTAAGTTGCAAGTATCCACAGGAGCAAATTATACCTTTTTATGGAACAAAAGAGAAGGCAATTATGATAGACAATGGATTTGCAAATCCTGATGCTGTATTACATCTACCTTATTAAGGAGTGAAATCTGGCTGCATCTCAGTGGGATGGCTTCTATGCAGGGCAAGACAGAGGGAATTTTAGGACAACTGAACATATAAAAATTGTATATACAGAAAAGTGAAGCTTTCAATTTTAAATAAAAGGATGTAGGCTTGCCTTTATTATATTCACTGCTTTGCATTATATTCAGCAGTAATGCAAGGAACCTATAGGCCTGTATCCTATAAGAAATTAGCTTCAGCAAGTTAGCATAAGCCTTGAGATCTATGAACGTTGAACAGATAAACAGCCCAACAAAAATCCCCAAATACTAGGGAGCTGAAAATAGAGAGTTTAAGGGGAGTTTCTGACTACAGGAACAACCAACCACAAGAACGTTCAAGAGTCCACCATAAGAGAATCATGGCAACAAACTGATGTATATAACAGGTACATAAGCTACATCCACAGATACCTAACTATAAGAGGGCTATGGTAACTAACTGACACATGATAATAAGTTGAAATAATTGATATACTAACCTAGAGAAGGACAGTCCAACATTATTAAGCTGACAAAATACAAATAAGGAAAAAGGGGAAAAATCCTAACTGAATACGCATCAAACAATGGCATCAGCATATATTATAAACGTTACATCTTAGCTTTGGGGCAGTAGGAGAAGGAGATGTAGTCCTTGGGAGGTGCCAGCATGGTGGCCACTGACGAGGCGGAATGTTATGGTGATGAGGAAGATGATGGATAACATTTCAGGTCATCCCACAATGGACGGTGTGAGTATATGGATGTGCAGATGTACATTCTGTAGTATCTCTATCTACCTTACTGAGCTGGGGTGTTTGTAACTGTGCCAAATGTATTAATTAACTTTGTGAAATATAGAAGAGTTCATATAGTGTGAGTGTTGCATCTGGGGTTCCCAACAATACAATAATTTGAAAAATACTGGGCCTGATCTTGGGACAAAAGCCTGTCAAACCTCAAAGTGATAACAAAGAATTCTTAAGTAATCAATATATAATCAATAAAGCAGGCTACAAGGAGTAGGTAAAAACTATTCAGGTTCCATTATTCAAAGACACTCTTATGACAGATCCATGGAGGCATAAAACTTTAACACTGTGGAGAAAGATTAATGGCCAGTGGTTGAAATCCCAGCAATAAAGTGGTTAATGTTGCTTAAAAGGTATGTAGAAAAGCTCATCTCTTTTATCTTTCAATTGCAAACCTAAATCTATTAAGGTAAATGGTATATAAAACATTACTTACACCTAGAAAGTATTCAAAATTCTTTATTAATAATCACAGAAAGTATATAAAATTATACCTGTCCTTGTCTTTATACAAAAACTATCCTAAAATTAATGTGAAATAAAACGAGTTAAGGCCTATGAACAACAAAAATCTCTGCAGTAAAATCCCTGTGAATTGATATTTCAGAGTGGAAGGAAATATTGCATAAAAGATAAAATAAGCATAATTAAATATGTTTCCACAGAGAAAACATTCTCTCTTACTTTTTCTAACACCTTTCTACTCAGGCAAAGATTATGTCTACAACAACACTAAAAATTGTACTGAAGGTAAGCACAGGGTCTGTGCATGTAAATTGTCTTACAGAGACATGAAAGCATTCCATCTAATGACCAAAATTGAGTGCTATTCAATATTATATTTTATAAAAGTATATGTATAAAATACAAAGGGATATTTTAAATACAAATACTTTAAATGTATGTGTAATTTAAAAACAAATGATCAAGTGATACAGTAATCTGCTTTTGGAACAATAAAGCCAAGATTTGGTGCACTGATGTTTAGGCATAAATGTGTCCCGGCAGTATATTTTTTTTAATTAACTTGTTTCAGCTGTATGATCTACTGTAACAAAGCCCCAGAGAGGGTAGAACAAACATTATCACTGATTACTGAAGGGGTTAAATGAAATATTGTGGCTCAACAAAACTTGAAATTTTATTCTTTTCAAGTGGGCATTAAAAATTAATTCCACACTAAAATTAAATGAGCATGCTCCTATATCAAAGCCCCTCAACAGTTTCTCTCACATTAGGTTCTGTATACAAGAAAAGCTTGTAGCATGTGCACAAGCCTATTTCAGCTCTGAGCATACACAAACCCTCAAACCATTAATAATTTAATAGGTTAGGCTACCACCACTATCAAACATGGTAAACTCACTGGAAAATTAACTTCTTCCAATAAACTACTAAGCATCTAATCATGTAAAAATGAGAATAATTTAAACCTGCTTTATCACTTTTATTCTTAGAATATATAGTTCATTGCATAATTTTTTCTGCAGTTGTAAACTATTTGGCATAATAGATAAGTATCCTAATTAAAACAAGAAAAAACAATACGGTTTCTATATTAAATATGCATGATGCAAGAAACATTTGATGTTCTCAAGAAGTGTATGTATAAGCAAGAATAATCCCCCTTTTGGAAGGAGACAAATGTTTAGCAAAAGACTCAGAAATTGTACTCTCAAAATACAAGCAAATGTGCATGCTGTGTTAGTGTTAACAATAGTTTTAATGTTAGATCCTAATCTAAAATTTGCATTCCTACTTATATCAAAAACTCCACTAATAAGGAGTGTTATTTTCTGCTCTTGAAGATACACACTTTACATCTAAAATTAGAATCTCACCCACTGTCTGGGTGCAAAATGGAGAAAGCAGAAGGAAGCACTCCAAAAAGCACCTGCTGCTGCTTCTGCGGCTGCTAACTGACGTTGAGAGAGACTTCAGAAAAATCCTTTTATCTTACCTTCTTCATCACGTTACTGTAAACACTGTATACTGGCCAGTGATCACAATATTTTTCAACATTAGTTACACAGAGAATGTTTCAAAATTAAAGGTCTTAAGAAACATTTTCAAAATGTTTATTAACAAAACAAGTAAATCTCATAAAATTCACATATTGTGGATGAAGGTCAGAGTAAAAACTAACCCACCACAAGTTGTTATACTTTCACAGTCAAGGTTTTCTATTTGAAACCTATATTTTGTATTTAAGTAGACAGCGGTTGTCACCTGTGTGTGTTATATAAACAATATACTTTGTTGGGTTTTTGGTGCTATTTAATACACATGGTCAAAAGTCAGAATTTCCGTTTTGTGGGAAATTTCAACATTTTGACGTCTACTTCCATTACAAATTTGAACAAGAATAAATATTTTTATTACATTTTGAATTTTTTAAAATGATCATTTTTTATTTTACATTATTTCATGATATGTCAGTAGTAGTAGGGCATAATGTGATGTTATATTATGACATAATATTTTATTATGTAAAAAAACCTAAGGGCAGCTGCTATTTAATACACACTGAAACTTTCGATCTTATTTTGTATATCAAAGAGGCTCCTGTTTGTGTTACAATGAAACAATTTGATACTTCTTATAATGGAAATGAAGCAATCAATTTTTCAAAAAATAAAATGACAAATACATTTTACTGTTATATTATGTCACTATGCTATATTATTTTTCAGATTAGTCACTAATGCTGACATATCCTGAAATAATGTAGAAATAAAAATAAAGGTTTTGTTTTGGAAAAAGTTTTTACTGAAAATTTTGTCAAATTATGCTTTTTGTAAAAAAATGCAGTTTCAGTAAAATTGCATTTTCTGATGCAAAATTGTTTCAATGAACATTTTCCAACAACCTCTACTATTTAACAAATTATTTTGTTTCTGAATATGCTTAATTTATAAATATGTAAATATTTAAGTACCATCAGTGGAAGTATGTTGATAGAAAAATATATATTTCAACTGAATTTTGACATCTGCATTTATTATAAAGAATTTTCACTTACTATGTTGAGGTTAAAAGTTATTTCTCTATCATGAAATAGAAAGAAGTTTCTACTGTGTATTACAGGTATCAAGTACCATGAAAAATCTTACTCAGTTTCTGTAATGAAAGTATGAAAGTGATGTAATGCCCATTTTCTACAGCTACAAATAAACTGCTATGTTCTTGACCCAACAGACTTAATTCCCATTACAAAACAGGAGTCGTACATATACAGCTGGGGTAAAATATACTCTTTAAAGTTTTGCTCTTACTGCTTCTATAATACATATGATGATAATGAGCAATAATGTTTAAATATTAACACAAGGCATGTTGATTCAGCTCTCTTAAATATATAAAGAACATACAAATATTTGGTGCAACAAACACAAAAAAGCCCCTCCTCCAATGCACCCCCACGTACCAGCTAAATTACCTTTTAAGTGATGGCATTCCAAGGCACTTCCAAGAAAGTGTTCTAATACTGTAAAATGGACCAAGCAGCAAAGCAATTAAAATAGTCTTACACAGATGTAAATTAGATAGGGTGACCATATTTTCCTAACCTGAAAACACCGCTAATCTCCCAGGCCACACCGAACGTTCCTCCGCAACTCCAATTGAGCCAAGTAGCAGAGACGGGTGGGGGGAAAAGAATATTTTAGTTCAAGCAAGGATCCATAAAGGGCCATTTCCTTTTTCTACTTATTTCAGGTTGACATTTGCTCTTGGTCAAAAAGCATTCCACCTAACTACTCGGAGATCTTAGACATGGTGAGCCTTGAGCTGTACTTTGAGCTTGGTGTTCATAAAGAATAAGTTGGAAAGTTCTCTGAATTTACCTTCTGTTTCAGATCTATTCAATCCTCCACTTCTAACTGGAGTTATCCTTGACTGTATGAATGAAGAGAAACCACAAAAGCCTGTATTTAGGTCTATATTTCCTTTTGTTTTGTTATTTAGAAAACAAAGCTTGTTTGTCTATGTCTTTCTCATCATGTCTAAGAGTTCACAATTCTCCAATAGAATATTTAGAAGCTGTCAGTTATTGTTTAGATTGGGAGTCAGGGCCTCCACTATCCCAGATTTAGGGGCCTCTTAAAAATGGCAATGGCTGTAATAGAATGGCCTCTGGAACTAGGTAGGGAGAAATCAAATAAAAGAGTAAACTAATGAAGTGTTTTATAATAAAAATGCCATTCCTTATCTTTTGAAGAGCTATTTTCCATGAGTTCATCTATCTAGAGTAAGATTTTCTTTGAGTAGCATGTTGGAAATGATGACTGAGATTAAAGTACTTCTTCTATAGGGAGGAGTAATTCTTCTGCTATCTTTGTGCTAGCTGTGTTTTAGGGGAGGAATTCACTTTCAGATCGTATCACAGTTTAACGAAAGAGGTTGCTATTGCATCCACTAAAGATATTACACAATCATTCTTGCTTGTTTTTATCATGCAGAATTTTGGATCTGTCTGTTAAACCTTCTGGATGTGTTGAGGCATTTCTATTCTGCTTGGATAAGGTTTTCCAGATTTGCCTGGAGAGGGACAAAAGCTTGTTTATTAGTGCTGAATGGAAAATACTTTCTTATTTGTTTATTCTCTTTTTTCCTGTAGTGCATATGAGGATGACTATCCAGGGTATTAAAATAACTCAACCATTGTTTCAAAAAACAAACACATACACCCTGGAGGGAATAATCTTTCCTGAATTTCTTCCTTGGAGCTATCTAGATTTGATTCTGAGAGCTCTTTCTGTTGATGATGACAGAGGATGAGATGCAGTCTCTTTTACTTTTTTATATCTTGGATTTTTTTTCTTTGATCTTTGGACTTGCTTGAGGACAAGCTCTAACTATAAGACTTTTTTAATGCTTTTACTTTCTGAGTACTAAGGCTTGTGTCTTGTTAGTATTATCCTTGTTGGAAGACAAAGGCCAGCTAACCTGGGATTGTGAATTGTACATATATGTTGTTTTTTAGTATGATCCAATGGGGTTTTGGACATGATGGAATTTAGTTAGGAGGTAGGTAGTTTACATTGTTAGGGAGTTTGTTTGCATTCTCAGGAAACAGTAAAGTCAGTTTGTTTCCTCTATTTGAAGTTGGACTGAAAGTAGCAGTCAGAGGTTCTGGAGACAAATAGTTCTTCCCTCTAGAATAAGATTGACTGAATTGTTTATCTAATCAGAACATTCTAAACTGCAATGGAGGAATTGGATAGGAAGATAGTAGAATTTATTAATCTACTGTATTAGAACTGTAATAATTAAAAATAGATAAATAAATGGTCAGTGGTTTGACATTTTATAAATCTTTGTATTTTAGAGTAATATCCATAAAGGGCAGCTATCAAGATTTTTTCTGAAGTATCTGAAGGCATCTGACATCTTTGTTAGGAATCAAGGAGTCAAGTAGTTAAACCTTAACAGAAATTTATTCTGAACTTTCAGGAAACTATTACGATTGCTGCCATAATGTAAGCATATGCTCACAGCAACAAACTGGTACATATAATGTCCCTAACACAAATACATCACACCATGTAACAGTTAAGGTTGTTCCAGGCACATCAACCCATACATTAAATAACTCAATGAAGTTAAGGGGCTATACGGGCTATACCTCCAGGGCTTCCTCCCTTAAAATGCTATGCTCAGCTCTTACCCAATCCCAGCTGCCAGCCTGGAGCTCTTTCACTTCCTGGGTGCCTGCCAGCAACTGAGCTGTCCGTGGTCCTGCTGCTATTTTAGTCAGTCAGCCAGCCAGGAACACAGGCAGCAATTGACTGCTGTTCCAATCTGCAGCTCCTTTTATATGGCCCTACTGAGCCCTGATTGGCTCCTCCCTGCAGCCTCTCTCATTGGCTGATTCCCCATAACCACTCTAGTCACTTGGAGGACTTCTCTTCTGTTCCTTTCTAGGATGGTGTCCGGCAGGACCCTGGGGTCTCCAGCAGAGGGCCTCTGGGCCTAGTCTACCCTGTCACAATAAGGTTTGAATATATGCTAGCAAATATACATAGCTGGAAAGCAACATTAAAGCGTTTTTTCCAGACTTCTGACTAGTGTTGCTTTCAACTCCCAATTATAAATACCAAAATGTAACCAAAGCAGTGCACACTTATGTTTGCTGTGTAGTTGCACGGTTAAATAGATGGTTCCTTCCTTCCCTATAGATTATTACTGTGTTCCTGTTTAGGTGCTCAATAGTTTTGTAACTGCATATTATTATTTAGGCATGTAATAGTTTTTAACATATTGTTAAATGTTGCCTGCTGAAATTTATGCAAATGTAATTGTTTGTCCAATTAGACATGCAACTATCCATGAGGGAGTGTAAAGTAGCCCCTTAATTTTGAAGAATTTTATTAAAGAATTACAAATAAAATTATCTATTTAACATATTGTCTACTATACCTTGAAATTTTAGTTTATGATACAAAGTTTTTGTTATGATATGTTAATCTTTAAAGGAAGGCTATATCTATATTGCTGGTATCCATCCTTTGATGAAGAATATTTTAAATTTCATCTATCATACTGTAAGTATTACAGCACTTGTTGGAAACCTCCAAAAACCTTGTCATAAAATTGTCTTTGAATCCCTATTACAGCACGATGGAAATTAACAAATATGCTGATTAGGGCCAAGTCCTGGAATATTTAATCCTTATTTAGGCAACACTCTTGTTGAAATCATCATGAGGTTTGCTTTAATATGGAAGATCAGAGATGGCTGTAGGGATAACCAGTGACTCAGAAGTAGTTGCATGAAGTTGCAAGAACATAGTGTACAATACAGCCTGTGTAAAATGTTCTTGTATTGACTTGCAGTTCAAATCTCTATTCCAGATCTCAGCACACGAATAATGCAGTGTCTGAATTGTTTATCACTATTCAGAGTTTACATGCATATACAAAAGTGAGTTGAAGAGAATCTTATTATGTGCTGATGATATACATTAGGACATATACAAACACTGAAAGCTGAGAACTCAAGTATGAAAACTACAGCACTTTCACAGAAAGGTTAACATAATAGTGACACCTTTCTAAATGTTATAGAAAGTGAGTATATTTTGACTAATATTATTTAATTAAACCATATTAAAAATTAGTAGAAAAATTTGTTTTTATTTAACACTCAGCTCATATTTGCAAATATCTGAAATAGGGAGAAAACATTTTTCATTGCTTGGCACTGAATATGGGAACTATTTCTAAGCTTCTTCCATTCCTTCCCAAAGGTTTAACTAAGGCAGCTTTTGTAATACAAAAAACCCTTGACAATATTAAACTGTAAACTGCTGAGCAACTAGAACAAAGAATATTGACAACATTATTTTAGGTCCCAAAAGAGTACATTTAGAAACCAAGTAACTGGAAACGAGTTGAACCAATTCTATGGTTCATCAAACATATGCAATAATATGTTGATTCTAATGCAGTTACAGGCAATGAATCTGAATGCCTGTCAGGCCAAAATTAAAAATTAAAGCTAAAGGTCTCGGCGTGTCAAGATTGGAAGTTGTTTTCTGAAGAAGTCAGTAATGCTAGAAGGGGTTCAGAGGGAAGGCGTAACAGCATCACAAGGTCTGTCATGTGAAGAAATATGCAGGGTTGCATCTTTGCCTATAGCAGTTGTGAATCAAAAGAGAATGTTAAAGAAGTTCCAATTAAAAAAGAAAAAAAGTATTACTTAGCTGTAAGGAAGCTGCAGAACAATGTAAAAGAGAAAAAGAATCTGGCAAGAAAAAAATTGCATATTTCATCTAGACTAATCTCTGTTTTGGCAGGGATGTTTTGGATAGTTAAAGAGAGCAATATTTCACCCTCACTTCTATCGTTTCTGTGTACTATATTTTAAATGGTATAGAGTAAAAATAAAATAAAAAAGGGAGAATTGTATGGCTCATGGGATTGCTAGTGGCATACAGAGCCTCAAGATCACAGATTCAATCTGACCCATGTCGGTAGTGATTGAAAGTTGATGCTATCTGATGGATATTCGGTAGCTTATGGGAAATGAGTTGGTTGTATTAGTCCAGGGGCTGAGGGGACATCTGTCCACAGTACAGAAAAATTGACACATAGGGTACTAATTGGCATCTTTGTTTAACAGACTCAGAGAGGTCCAAAATTGAATGGGCACTAAGGTACAGGCAAAGTATAAAAGAAAGCAGACATTTGACAGTGCTAAACATGAAAAGAAAATACAGTAATAGAAGATTCCACACTTCACTGGTATGGAATTATTCTGATCCTCACATGGACAAAGAAAATGCTAGACTCGGGCACTAGACCTTTAAATTCCAAAACTTCAATAAGAAGTTAACTTTGCTGAATTAGTGCAAACAAGGAACTGGGATCGATTTTGGCATTCCAATGTGCTTCTGCTTTTGTATTTTTAAAAAATTTGTAAGTCCAAACTCAATAACTCAAATACTTCAGAAACTCTAATAGCATGGTGCTAATCACCGATGCTACTTGTTTAATTCCTCAGGTTTGGAAGATAGAATTTCTTGTATAGGTACCAACGATTATTGTTAATAATTTTTTTCCCATAAGCAAAAGAGATTTTTTAAATTACATGAGAACCATCACTTTCCATTTAATTCACATCAAATTTATCATCCCAGATATAAAAACCAGTCTTAATTATTTAGGGTGGCTATGGAATCTCATCTTAAACACTCCTGCCTTATAAGAAATATTTCAGTGAAGTATAGACTTTGGAGAGAAACATACCTGAAGAGCAACTGCCAAATCTACATTGGAGCAAGAAACTCTATTTGTGACAATTTATTCTCCAATAAGTTATTATATCTGAAAACTATTGTTCATTGTGGGTCACCCTCTTCAACACTCTTTTACTTTAATGTGAAAATATTTACACACACACACAATTTATTATACACTGTTAGTCTTCAGGAGCAATGATTTAACTGCATTGATTCACCTCTGGAATGAAATAATCAAATCAACCAACATTAAAGAGTTAACAGGAAGCTGTCCTAATGGACTAGCACATCTATACATTACACACCTAAGCAGAGAACCATAATCAGGAGTTTACAGATTCTAGGTTACTAGACATTTTGTATTTTATGAAGCTGAGGGTAAAAGCTGTTTATGATTTCCACTCCCTTCTGTTACTTGATCCATAAAGCAATATGAAGACGACTGCTCCAGATACAGACATTTGATTGACTTCCCAAAGAGAAGCAAGATGTCAAAGTGACAGTAGCTGTCAAGGGAAGAGTAGAAATCACACTCTGTTACAGTATGCAAGTCTAGCGGCTAAAGACTCCCCCAGGTAGAGAATGGTACAGCGGTTAGATAACTAGCCCATATCCCACTAATCACACCAGGAAAGAAAATACTAGATAATGAAACACCTCTAGGTCTACATTTATAGGTAACACCAAAAGAAAAATTTTCAAATTAAAATGAAACTTTTAACAATGTATTTCAAAGGTTTTCTGTCTGGGTTTTTAATTTTTTTAAACCCTACATAAACTATATAGTGCTGAATGCTCCAAACATAAAGAGTCAGAGAGGTGGCTGGCACATAGCATACAATCATAAAACCACCTTCTCCATTCCTAGGTTTAGGTCTCAAGAAGTTACAGTTGACTAAGTCTCACTGGAAGGCACCATGCTGTCCCATCACAGGAATCTGAAAGACTGCTGAAGCAAAAAGCTACTCCATAGAGTCAGATAATAGGTGGAATTTAAAAACAGTATATGGTGAGATTTTGAGAAATCTTTGTAAAATGTATTTTATGCCATTTAGGCTATTAAAATAATAATAGCAAATTAAATTTGGAATAACTTTGGTGTTATAGTAAGCCTTTTATCCTTGCCACTTGGTACTATTCATCAACTAGTTGGGCACTGGCACAACACATTATTTTTCACAATAGGCAAGGGCAACTTTGGGGTCCAATGAACCAAGTATACAAGTCAATCCACTTACAGTGTTATCTGGATTACAAATGAAGGCAAAATCCTTTTCTTTTTTTAAATTTTTGCCATTAAAAGAAAACACTTTCAAATGCACAAAACACTTCTAAAAATTTTAAACATTAAATCATGGATAAAATTATAGGAAAACAACTATAAAAACTTTTAAAATAATTCTGCTGTAACTGAAAAACATATCTCTAAGATACATTTCTGACACTTTCTTCCTCTCCAGAAAAACAGTTGTCAGCTTTTCAAATCAATCACAATTATTTAACAGATATTTTTTGGTGATTTAGATAGGATTTTCATTGGGACAGCAAAAGGCACACTGGGCTGACCCAACAACATTCCCCTCTGAAACATCAAGTCTCTGTTCCAAAACACAGAAGCACTAGCGCTTCTCATAGAAACAGTGATAAGTGGTTTTTTAACATTTGAAAAAAGTATTTCCCTAACCCTGTCCTGGGAAATAGTTGAACCCCTTTTTCTGTAATTTATCAAACATCTCCAGATTGAAGCAGATACCTGGCATTGAAAATATCAGCTCAAACTATTAAAGTTTGGCAAACTTGTAAGCCATTGAAAAAAGAGGCTTATAATTGAAAATGTTAAACAACCTTAACTATAGGTGCCACTACTAGTACTACCTATAATCATATATATAGTAAAAAAACTGAAAAGTTATAATTATGTATTTCTTGGCATACTTCTTTTATTGGTACTAAAAAGATTAATGAATACATATTGATTTAAAAGATGCCCCTATCTGCTGAGGGATTTTCTAACAATTTGGTAAATTTGGCACTGGGTATGCCAAAGCAGTCTTTTGAAATCCCCTTGCAGGACAATTCTTTATACCACTTCCTTAAGATAATTCAGATTTCAAGAAGCTGAATGCAAGTAATATCAATTTTATATGCTTTTTTAAAAAATTTAACCATTTAAAATCTTTTCACAGCATCTCAAGACCCAATTTTCTTATCACACGTATGTTTCAATCAATATTTACAAATATGGCATAAGGTTATTTCCATTCCTAGAGCTCTGAGTACAGCACCCTTGTCTGCAAAATACAGAAATCTTAATGTACCACCCTTGTTATACAGAATACACATGATGTAATTAAATCTGTTACTTATGCTTCGGATACACATACTGATTAAAATTGATTAAAAAATGGAACTATAAAAAAAAAGATGGGGAACATCTGAAGAATTCCATGTAACTGAAATAATGGGAGATTTGCATGTATTGTCATAAAGCATTCAGGCGTAGCATGTTATGGCTATGTTACCAGTACAGCTTGTTCCCAGTTTCATCCTCAGAACAAGGAAATTCTCGGAAATTTACAATATTGCTAAATCCAAGCAGTCCAAAATCACAAGTCAGACCCTCAAAAAACATGAGATTGGCTTAAAAATCATAATAGAAAAAATACATTTGGGATTATTTTTATTTGCCTTCTGGTTTTTAAATCTTTAGTGTTTAAAACTAGGTATAACGGAGTTAAAAAAATAATTAGATAAGGTCATGGAGAATAGGTCCATCAATAGCTATCAGCCAAGATGATTAGGCATGCAACCTAGTGTTCTGGGGCCCCTAGATCCCCAGAACAAATAGAGATACACAGATAAAGTGTGTGAGGTGGTATCTTTTATTGTACCAACTTCTGCTGGTGAGTTCTCTCTAATATTCTGGGACCAACATGGCTACAACACTGAATATAAAATGATACATTATAAATAGCAAATAATAAAAAACAGCCTATTTCTTTTGTAGTAATCCCTATGGTGCTAATAGTGAAAACTCAAAAGTGAGTTCAACAATTCACATGTATAAAATTACTTAAGTGCATAAAGTGTTCACAAGATTGGAGACAAAGACTGATTCTGCAATCTGGTCTGTGCAGGCAGATCACTCCTGCTAGGCAGAACTACACTGGAGTAAGTGTGATATGGATTCACTAGGTTCAAGTGTCTGTCTCTACAGATCTGATTACAGAGCTTGAGTCTGTGTGTGTAAAACTGGCTTGCAAGATGTAGCAAGATTCTACAGTACACTCTGTGTACTTTTTTCAATACAGCAAAAGTTTTAAAAAATAAAATTCACCTCATGGATTACATTCCCTCTTACATCTTTCCCACCTCTTTCTAAAGATTAGATTTAGTTTTTCAATACAGTGCTTGAAATCTGGTACAGAAAGCATCCTCCTTTTAACAATAACATGCAAGTCTCAACGATGTTTTTCTGATATGCACATATGTGTACTTTTTGGGCACCATGCTTAAAAATACTCCTCTTCAGCTTCATAAAAAAATCAAACTGAAAGTGAGAATCTTATTGCTGCACAATATGCTAGACACAGACCTTGTAATAAGCTTTACTGCTCTGCTAATATTCTTAGTGACTCATTTTAGACTTGCTTAATGTGTGCCTGGAAAAAACAAAGGCTTATAACATCCATCTGCTATCTTGTACAATGAAAGACAAATGTTGAAGATCACAAATTGGAAAAGATACTCAACATCTAATGAGAACAGCTAAACAACAAATGCCTTTATAAAATTGGTGAAAAATGAAGCTGTGAGGAAAAAATGCAGGTAAGCATCTTGAGGGAACACAGATGTCTGTGGTTGAATGGAACTGTCACATCCAAACATTAGATTAAATGTGAAATGCACATTCTACAACACAAGACACAGAGAAGAAAAAAAATCTGTTTAATTTTTAACTGAATTAATGCCTTAATACTGAAGTAGAAGTGAGATTCTCCCCTTTGGTCTTTAATTCACATTATTGTGAAGAAAGTCAAAGTGAGTAAGAAACTGATGTTTAAGAACTAATAGCTAGCTTTCCAGACCTCACTGGTTTCATTTGGGTTAATAATTGAAAATTTTGTTATGACACTTTTTGTTTGTATGTCACTTATTGAGGAAACTCAGATTTCCTTGACTTTCTACACTTTAACACCACAATCCAGGTTACCGAAATATGTCTGTATCTGAATATCCTTGACATTCCTAAGGACATCATGTGTGGATCCAATTGGAAAAAAGAAAAATTGAGGGAAGAATCAGGTGCACCTGAGAGAAGGGAGTATGCAAAGGGAGCAGATAAAAGTCCAGTACATGATGGGTATGCTGTATGATCAGTATTAAGGAATCATGCACTACAACAAAAATACATCAGCTACAGTGGAACTTCAAAATGAAAAAAATATTCATTAGAAGGCAACCTGCATCTCTCCTCTCCGGAACTACTATAGGCAGCAGAGGAAATAATCATATAGAAAATAAAAAGCCAGAGTAGAATGCTGTGGGAGAAGGAGATTATTCCAGGATTCTAATCCAATCATTGTTCTCTATTGATAAATTAATGCTTGTACAGCACTTTAATGATGTAAAGTCAGTGCTCGGTATTACCATCAAGAGATCTTTACCTCCTAATTCAGAGCATCTGTAACTATTTTAATGGTCATAATGTTGTTAAACCATTTACCATTCAACACCCTCTTTTGTTTATGATATAACTTCCTACAAAACTATAAAATGCCTGTTGTTAACTTGTAGATGTTGATGTCCTAGCCATTTTAAAAAAATATTACAGTAGAACCTCAGTGTTACGAACACCTTGGGAAGGGAGGTTGTTTGTAACTCTGAAATGTTGGTACCTCTGAACAAAATATTATGGTTGCTCTTTCAAAAGTTTACATTGACTTAATGCAGCTTTGAAAAATTACTAAGCAGAAGAAAAATGTTGCTTTCCTTTATTTTTGTAGTAGTTTACGTTCAACACAGCATGGTACTGTATTTGCCTTTTTAATTTTTCGTCTGCTGCTACCTGATTGCGTACTTCCACTTCCAAATGAAGTGTGTGGTTGACTGGTCTGTTCGTGACTCTGGTGTTCATAGCTCTGAGGTTCTACTGCACATACTTTCCTTTATGATAAATCTGTTACATACTTCAGATTATGTTTCTGTCAAGTGCGTTCTGATCCATCATTTAAACTGGTACAGTATTTAGCAAGCATATTACCCAAATTAATATATATAAATCCCTATGAAACAAGAGTACCATGCATAATCTCATTCATTTAAAAAAAAGCACCTAAGTAACAAGCAAAGTTTCTAAACCTATTGAAACTGTAACTTAAAGTATCTACAGGTATGTAGACACTTCTTTTTCAATTATTAAAATAAACGTTTAGTGAGGGGGTGTGGCCTCCCTTAGAGATGGACAGGGAGGAACCTCACCCACCCCCTGGTGGGTGGAACCAGGACACCCATGGCCATCCCACCAGAAGCAGAAGGGTGGGACAGGAAGGGGAAGTATAACAGTTGAGCCCTTTAGCTCATTTGGGCTGGAGCTGCAGGAGAAGGATGTCTCTCTCCCATTGTTGGTGCCCAAGCCCAACCACTACACTGCTGAGGACCCAGAAGATTTCTCTGCCACTTGGGTCACCGAGAAGCCACCAGAACTGCCTGCTGACTGGGACGCTGAAGAACTGTTGAGGTTACCATCTGCTGTTTACCCCAGGAAGATGGACAGTGACCCTGAGTTCCAGGTACTCCAGGGAGGGGAGACAGGAAGGAGCCCAGGGGAACCAAAGAATAATCTTGTTGTGGTGTGGCCTGATATTATGTCAGTGTGCTTTGGCTGGGACCCACTGACCCAGTGGCGGAAACTTCCACCACTGCTAGGGCCCTGGGCTGGGACCCAGGGGAGTAGGGTGGGGCTGCATCCTCCTATCCCTTTTCCCCCTGGTGCTGACCCCACCCTTGGGTGGGAGCTATCTCATCCCGGGCCAGGAGGCCTGATGGTGCTCACTCCCTGCTTGTGAGCCCCTAGACTGTGTTGGTGCTCACCCCTGCTTGTGAGCTCCTGGACTGTGCTGGTGCTCAACCACACCAGTGAGCCCCTAGACTGTTGGTGCGCATGCCCTACCTGAGGCCGTGGAGCCATATACTGCATAATTGTCCCATGCTGCCTGGGGCCATAGACTGTAATTGCCCTGCCCAGCCTGAGGGTCTGAGGCCATATACTGCTTGCTTGCTTGGCTTCCTGCTTGAGGGGCCAGAGCCCTTGAATGCCAAGTTCCCGCCTTTGAGCTTTTGCCCCCACAGACGCGCCATAGCAAGAGGCCATGGCCTCCCTCCCAGATAGATAGGAAGAGATGACCCAACACGTCACACACAGTATGAAATATGCATATATGAGAGATTTCAGTCTGAAGATTTAAAAAAAAATATCTTTCTTGATTGAAGCTTGGTTTTGGTTCAGTCCAATTTGTTAGAATCAAATTTTAAGTACCTGAGAGGTTTGAACTAATACAACCTTAATTATAGCACCGTAAATACACCACTACCATGCATACATCAAGGAAGACTGCAAATTTAAATATGAGTAAGTAGACTGCTATTTCAAACATGTTAAGAGTCAGTTGTTGGACACAGGGGTAAATGTGTACTCAACAACATAGGAGTGAAAAGAAATTCATAGAATCACAGAAAAGTAGGGCTGGAAGAGACCCCAAGAAAACATCAAGTGCACCCTGAGCTGAGGAAGAAGAAAATATACTTAGCCATCCCTAACAGGAATTTGTCTAACCTGTTCTTAAAAACCTCCAAATGACAGGGATTCCACAACCTTTCCTGGAAGCCTATTCCAGTACTCAACTATCCTTATAGTTAATTTTCCCCCCCTAATATCTAACCTACAGCTCCATTGCTGCAGATTAAGCCCATAACTTCTTGTCCTATCTTCAGTGGAGATGAAGAACATTTGATCACTGTCCCCTTTATAACAGCCCTTAATATATTTGAAGACTATCATCAGGTCTCTGCTCCAACTTCTCTTCTGAAGACTAAACATCTCCAGGTTTTTTTTTTAACCTTTCCTCATAGGTCAGGTTTTCTAAATCTTTTATCATTTTTGCTGCTCTCCTCTGAACTCTCTCCAGTTTGTCCACTTTTTTCCAAAAATATGGAACCCAAAATTGGACACAGTACTCACCAACGCTGAGTAGAGCAAGACAATTACCTTCCTTGTCTTGCATTCAATTTGGGATCCACTATAATCCCCAGATCCTTTTCTGCAGTACTATCACCTAGCTAGTTATTCTTCATTTTGTAATTGTGCATTTAATTTTTCTTACTAAGTGTAGATCTTTGCACGTGTCTTTATTTTATTTCATTTTGTTGATTCAAACCAATTCTTCAATTTGTTAAGGTAATTTTCAATTCTAAACCTGTCCTCCAAAGTGCTTGCAACTTCTCCCACTTTGGTGTCATACACAACTTTTAATAAGCAATACTCTCCATTCCCTTATCCAAGTTATTAATGAAAATATTGACTAGAACTGGATCCAGGACTGACCCCTGTTGGAGGCCCAGTACAATTTGAGTTGCCTGACCCCTGTCCTACAGGCCTAGCATAGCTTCAGTTGCTTGCTTGGCTATTCTGACTCCTGTAGCATGTTATCTTCCAGTTGGCAGAGATGAATAGGACTACTGAGTAACCTTGCAGATGTCTCAGTTTCTGCATACCATGGCACATAACAAGACAAAATACACAACAAGTATGCTTGCAGCTGCACATAAAGAACGGCGATGAGAACAACAAATTATCCTTGAATGTCTGGGGTACACTGTTTCATTGCCAAGGGACATATTTTTACACCGTCCCTCCTATCACCAGATGTTGTTTTGACGACCCCAATTATTATGGTGAGAATGGAATGTAGTTAAGTGTGAAAATGTAAGTAATTAGCATATATGATAATGGATAGAGAGGTAATTAGGTGAAAGTTGTTTATGGAAGGGTATAAGAAGTCACTGTTTAGACAAAGGGGGGCGCTCCATCAACACCTGACTCCGCAAGAGGTGCTGCCGGTCGGACCAGAGGATCCACTGACTCCCTGGCAGGGCCCCTGAAGAAAGCCATTCCCGTGTACAGCCTTCTGAGTGACTGCTTAGCTCTCCAGGCTTAGTGAGTATGATATATTGTAGTTAATTTTAGGCTTTGTATTCAACTAGTATATCTATAAGAACCTTTCGCATTAAACCTTATTGATCTGCAAATCAGGCATACCGTGTCTCATTGGTATTCACAGTGATCACTAAGCATCCAGTATCAACAACCCTGTGGGATCTCATTAGATAAATTCTCCCAGTTTGACAGTGGACCTTTGATAACTACTCTGAGTATGGTCTTTCAACCAGTTGCATACCCACCTTGTAGTTATATGATCTACACCACATTTCTCTAGTTTGTTTATGAGAATATAATCTGAGATTGTTAACTTCAACCATTCACAAACAGCCAAGCAGGAGCAAAAACCAATATCTTGGGATTTATGTCAGTTGCAGTTGGAGCTTGTTGAAAATTATCTGACAGAACATTTTACCATCATAAAATGCTGATTAATCAAAATATTCCACAAGAACATGTCAATTTTCTTGGAATTTTGTTTTGAAAAAAAATCAAAGCCAAATTTTTCAATAAAGTTCTTTTCAATCTTATTGGAACAAAAATAAATAAATATTTTTGTTTTGAAACAACTTTTGTTTCAATTTTTAAAAATTTTTATACCCATTACCTAACCAATAAAAATGCTAATTACGTGACCATTTAGCAAATCAATGAGCAAACCAAGTACCAACTACCAAATCAATTACTATACTAACTACCTGTTAGAATACCAGTAACAATTATTTCCAATGTAACAAAGTTTACTTGTAGTCCATCCTATGGCTGATTTCCCCAATGATATCGTAAGACTTATAAGGGAAAGTTTCTCACCTTGTGCAGTAACTGAGGTTCTTTTGAAATATGTCTCCCTGTAGGTCCTCCACTTCAAATGTCGGTGCGTCCTGGTGCTGTCGATTGGAGATTTGTGCAGCAGTGCTGATACAGGCTGCGCATGCAGAGAGGGTGTCTCGCGACATTGTTGGCACCCTAACCGCCACTCACGCGGTTTGACCTCCTCAGTTTCTTCTCTACTGTGAAGAATTATAGATACTCCGAAGTAGAGGGAAGGAGGAGGCGTAGTGGGGGACCCACAGTGACGCACATATCAAAGAACCTCAGTTACTGCACAAGGTGAGTAACTTTCCCTTCTTCTTCAAGTGACATCCTGTGAGTTCTCCACTTCAGGTCACTGTATAGCTGACTCCCACTGTAGCTGAACTCGCCCTTGAGGTAGACCATACGGGAGGACGAGACCTGGCTGGAGACTGCTTTTGTTTGGGCGCATCTCTAACAGGTGAGGTCATGGCTCTTTTCCTTTTACGCTGAAGGTTTGAGCCATAGTTTATTTGCTTTTCTCTCTAGTGTCAGACTCAGAGGAGGGCTATAGGGACTTTTCCATAAGGATAAGCTTAAGGCAGAGATCTCTATCTCATCTTGTTCTTGTTTTAAGTTTAGCACAGTGTGTAGACTTGGCAGGGATGTGTCCCTCTCCAACGCACCTGATGCAGAGAGCGTGTCTGTCCGATATTGGGATTGCCTCCCTACAGGATTCGCATATCTTAAATCTTGAGTATTAGGGGAGGTGATACTCCTTTATGTCTAATTGAAAATAGCTATAGGGGGAAAAATAATTATTTATTTATTTTTAAACTATGCAACTTAACTAACTTGACTATTTCTGTGACCACAGTCAATGACTAAAGTATGTCTAAACGAACTTATTTTTTAACTCTTATCCTAGGAGGAAAGGAGTGCTGCGGAGCTCTGTCTCAGGTTGGGGATGGCTGAGAAGGAACTGAGGGGGTCAGGCCATCTGAGTGGTGGTTTGGGCGCCAACAGCGTTGCGAGACACCCTCTGCACATGCACAGCTCATACAGGCACTGCACAAATCTCCAATCGATGGTGCTGGGATGCACTGACACGTGAAGTGGAGCACCCACAGGGACATTACTCAAAGAAGAACTAAATGATCCTTAGTCTTAGAAATTTAATCAAGAAACATGTAAGTAATTTTTTTTTCAATTTTCACAGTGTGTGTGTTTATGTACCTACACACATGTGAAATGCTCCTGTACACACACACTCCCACACATATTTCCTGTATAAAAGCAGCATTAAATTGGAGTTAATGTTGAATACATATCAGTATTTTAAAAATATTATAGGGATATTGTACTTATCCTAAAAATAAGTATTACAATCTCAGAAAATTCTAAATTAAGGTTAATTTAAGAGAAATTCAAACATGCTAAAATATGGAAATGCACATTTGTAGCACCCAAACAAACTTAGCTCTGTAGGGACACCATGAGGAGAAGACAAAAATCTAATGTGTCTATAAAAGTCAGTTTAATGTAATCTGGAACTACAAATGCTACTATGCTATATCTACAAAAGTATAGTGACTGTACAGCATTACTACAGGATAAAAGTTTCCTTGGGTATTTTTAAATTTTAAAATATGTCTTACATGAACACTGAACAAGAAACCCAAAGAGAAGGCTACCATGGGACAATATTTCTAATGATTTAAAGATATGTAGTATCAAGTTTTAGCCAGATTCACTAGGACACTCAGGATTCTTTACATACTCTGGAGCTGTGTGAAACAGTCAGCGTACTGGTCAGTTCCCCTAACTCCTGGCCTCCACATTGCCCAAACCACCCCCATTTTCTTCTTTGTCCTATTCACCCACTTTTCCCAGCATGCATACACTTTCACTCCTGTGCCTCACATTTCCCTGCTCACATGCACGGTTTCCTTCTTCTGTTCAACCTGCTGAGAGTAGTTTTGGAGTAATAATTAGGAGGGTTTTTTAACAGAAATAATTAGAACAGTATTTTGCCAGTATTCTTAATTAGAAGTCTACTTCAAAAGGGAGGAAGAAACACATTCTTCTGCAGAGGAATTCCATGAAGAACTTCCCTCTTTCAAAATGTCTGCAATCTCCTGTTGTTCTCAGTGACAATGCTGAAAGTGCCCTTTAACAAACTGACCCTCTTCCAAAATGATCACTGCCTCCCACGGCAACAATGACCTCTGTAAAGATGATGGATCCATATACAGTCAGGAGCCACCATTTAACTTAAGATAATCATACAATTTACAAATAAATTCTCAGAAAATTCAATCTGTACTCAAAGAGACAAGTGCTGTAATTTTGGAAAGAATATGCCATCTCTTTTATATGTAACAAAATGGTTGAATCCCTGCTTTAAGTGCAAAATTCAGCACAAATTTAATTGTAGAACAGTGCTTCCATAAAGAGTGCTTCCATTAGACTTGTACAATACCAAAATCTTGCATCTTCTTGCATCATTTGTAATTTTTGTGCACACTGCATCACAATTACAATGTTACTAAACATCGTGTAAGTGCGATGCGAAAGAGACAAAAATCGTCCCTTCTGAATGAAATTTTCCCACAAATAATTCTGTTGCTGGGTGGGATTTTCCCAGACAACAGGTACAGGCCCCCAACATGTCAGATCTTAGGCATTCTGCTAGCAGAATAAGACCATTTACAATAGCTCTACAGACATATGCCCAATCTGACTCCTTATCAGTGAAGGTTCAGGGTGTCTCCCACTGGTGTATGCCTTTGGAACTCCCCCTAAAAAGAGCTGGCAGCATAAAGGGGTCATCTCATAAATGAGACAGCATACAAAGTTGCAAAAGCATACAAAAGCATACTGCCTGCTGGTTACTTTGGGCAGCAGGCAGTGCTCCACCCCTACTCCCAACCAACCCACCATAGTGATGAAGAGCCATTATGTTGCCCTGACAACAAGTGATGAGGAACCACTCTCAAAGGTGAGGAGAAGCCATATACCCCCAAAGCTGGGAGGATCGCAGTCACCACTCCCAGGAGGAAACGTAGGATAATGATGGTTGGGGACTTTTCTGAAGGGGAAGGAGGCACTCATCTGTCAACCTGAGCTGGATCCCAGCACCTGTCAGGGGCCTGTACCCAAGACATTACATAGGAATGGTCAAGAATCACCTGGCCCTCTGACTACTACCCCATGCTTCTCATCCACGTGAGCGCTAATGATACTGAGAGATACGACCCTGAGCAGATCAGATGTGACTAGAGTGATCTTAGAGTAAGGATGAAGGAAGGTTCTCTTCGATCTTTCTGGTCAAGGGTTGGGGCTCAAGGAGAGACAGATGCATCCTGGAGCTGAATGCCTGGCTGCAAGGATGGCGTCAAGAGGA
>ML675629.1:45441206-45528829 GCA_007922155.1 Mesoclemmys tuberculata
TGCATCCTGGAGCTGAATGCCTGGCTGCAAGGATGGCGTCAAGAGGAGGGCTTTGGCTTTCTTAACCATGGGATGCTATTCCAGGAAGAAGGACTGCTAAGCAGAGACAGGGCCCACCTATCGAGGAAGGGGAAGAGCATATCTGCTAATCTAGTGAGGAGAGATTTAAACTAGGTTCAACTGGGGCAGGTGACAAAAGCCCACAGGTAAGTCAAAATCATGGAGACCTGGGAGAAGGGTCGTAATCTGGGGAAAGCATAGGCTGTTACAGTAGGGATAAGGGATAGCAAGAGAGAACATACAGGGGAAATCGAATCAGTATCTTAGATGTCTGTATACTAATGCAAGAGCTATGAGGAATAAGCAGGAAGAACTTGAAATGCTAGTTAATAAACATAACTATGACATGGTTGGCATCACAGAAACTTGGTGGCATAATACACGTGCCTGGAATATTGGTATAAAAGGGTACCACTTGCTCAGAAAGAACAGACAGGGAAAAAAGTGAGGAGGTGTTGCCTTTTATATCAAAAATGTATACACTTGGACTGAGGTTGAGATGGAAATAGGAGATCAACTTGTTGAAAGTATCTATTAGGATTAAAAAAAACCAAGGTCATGGTAGGGGAAGAAGAAGAGGTGGATGAGGCTTTTTTAACATCTAACAAAATCATTCAAAACATAGGACTTTGTGGTGATGGGAGACTTCAACTACCCAGAAATCTGCTGGGAAAATAACACATATGGGCACAGATTATCAGACAAGTTCCTGGAATGTATTGGAGACAACTGTTTATTTCAGAAGGTGGAGAAAGCTACAAGGAAAGAGGTTGTTCTAGATTTCATTTTGAAAAATAGGGAGGAACTGGTTGAGAATCTGAAGGTGGAGTGCAGCTTGGGTGAAAGTGAACATGAAATGGTAGAGTTCATGTTTCTAAGGAATGGTAGGAGGAAAAATAGCACAATAAACATAAAGGATTTCAAGAAGGCAGACTTTAGCAAATTCAGACAGTTGGTAAGTAAGATCCCATGGGAAGCAAAGCTAAGGGGAAAAACAGTTCAAGAGAGTTGGCAGTTTTTCAAAGAGACAATACCAGGGGCACAAGAGCAAACTATCCTATTGTGTAGGAAAGCTTGGAAGCATGACAAGAAACCACCCTGGCTTAACCAGATCTTTAATGATCTGAAACTCAAAAAAGAGTCCTACAAAAAATGGAAATTAGGTAAAATTACAAAGGACGAATATAAACAAATAACTGATAGCGTTCTTTGACAGGGTAACAAGCCTTGTGGATGGGGGGAAGCAGTAGATGTGATAGACTTTAGTAAGGCTTTGATACTGTCTCACATGACCTTCTCAAGAACAAACTAGAGAAGTACAACCTAGATGGAGCTACTATAAGGTGTCTGCATAACTGGTAAGAAAACTGTTCTCAGAAAATAGTTATCAGTGGTTCACAGTCAAGCTGTAAAGACATATTGAGTGGGGCCCTGCAATATTTTCATCAATGATTTAGACAATGGTATAGAAAGTATACTTAACAAGCTTGCAAATGATACCAAGCTGGGAGGGGTTCCAAGTGCTTTGGACCATAGAATTAAAATTCAAAATGATCTGGACAAACTGGAGAAATGATCTGAAGTAAATAGGATGAAATTCAGTAAGGACAAATGTAAAGTACTCCACTTAGGAAGGAATCATCAGTTGCACTCATACAAAATATAAGTCAAGAGTAACACTGTTGCAAAAAAAAAAGCAAACATCATTCTGGGATGTATTAGCAGGAGTGTTGTAAGCAAGATACGAGAAGTAATTCTTCCACTCCACTCCATGCTGATTAGCCCTCAACTGGAGTATTTTATCGAGTTCTGGGCACCACATTCCAGGAAAGATGTGGAGAAATTGAAGAAAGTCCGGAGAAGAGCAACAAAAATTTTTAAAGGTCTAGAAAATATGACCTATGAGGGAAGATCAAAAAAACTGGGTTTGTTTAGTCTGGAGAAGAGAAGACAGAGGGGGGACATGATAACAGTTTTCAAGTACATAAAAGGTTATTACAAGGAGGAAGCAGAAAAAGTGTTCTCCTTAGCCTCTGAGGCTAGTACAGAAGCAATGGGCTTACACTGAAGTAAAGGAGGTTTAGGTTGGACATTAGGAAAAATTTCTCCTAACTGGCAGGGTATTTAAGCACTGGAATAAATTGCCTAGGGAGGTTAAGAATCTCCATCATTGGAGATTTTTAAGAGCAGGTTAGACAAATACCTGCCAGGGATGATCTAGATAATACTTAGTCCTGCCATAAGTGCAGGGGACTAGACAAGCTTGAGGTTCCCACGATTCTATAAAAAGTTAATGAAGCTTAGGATATATTAAACTTGGGGGTAAATTTACTATAGATATCTAGGGTGTGGAAATGGGGGAGATACTGGGATCTGTACCTTTAAAGCTGTTTAGGCTCACAGACAGGAAATCTGAAGGAGGGATGCTGCAGAAGCCTATGTTCTGATATGTGGAGGAAGTTGGGAAACTCTCCAGCTGAATAAAGAAGATCTTTTCCAAGCACCTTGGGCCTAGAGTGATTCCAGAACACCACATGCTGCCAGGAGCAATTAGAAATTAAAGAAAATAACCTGAGTAGAAGAATGGAGCAGATAAAAAGTTCCACTAGAGTAGAAACTCTCTGGAAATATGGAAGAGAACTGGAAAAGATTTAAACAATGCATTACTCTGTATCTGCAAGCAATGGGTGCCAATCAAAAAGGAAGACTGGGACAGGGAGTACCAACTCCATACTGGGCCAACGGGGCTGGACCAATCACTGTGGGCCAAGAGACCACACCCGCCCCCTTGTCCTTGCTGACATGCTCCAGGTGGAAGGGACAGATAAAAAGAGGCAGTCCGACTCAGTCCAGGCTGGCTATGAAAGAGGAAGGCTGTGTGCTGCAGGCTCCTGTAGAGGCACCTGCAGCTCTCCAAGCCGTGGGGACCGTGGACCGGTCTACGCTGTGGATGAGCAGCCCACCACAGACACGCACTGGGACACAAAGCTGCTGCCAGCTGAGGAGATCTTCAAGATGAGTTTTGTAGTAGAAGTGACCCAGGGAATATAGTAGAAGCTGATACTTGAATCCTCAAGTGGAAATCTCCCGGCTCCACAGGGCTCTGGATCGGAACTCGGTGGAGTACGGTGGGCCCTGGTTCCCTTACCCACTCTTCAACTACTAATTGCCTGCCCCGACCAAGAGGCTCAGAGGCCATAGACTGTTTGCTTTGCTCTGACCTGCCCAGGGGCTACAGAATAACTGTTCACTAAGCCCTGCCTAGAGGGTCACAGCGCCAACTCCCACCCCAACAGCTACTGTTTGCCTCAGCCAGGAGGCTTGGGCAGCATAGGCTGACTATTTGCTGGGCCCCACTAGGGTCCCTGAGTCCCCTTAGCCGAAATTGCCTGATCCAACTGGAAATCCCAACGATTGTGTGATGTGGTGTACCAACCCTTCACTGGGCCAATGGGGGTGACTTTGCTCCACATGCAGTCCCCCCGCCCCCAGATAATAAGAAGGTAGCCATCCTTATTTCTGACAGTAGCAGGTTCTAGTGAACTTGAAATATTTAGCAGTTTTCAGTTAACGTAGGCAGAAGAGGCTAACTATGAAACTGTATTACAAAAGTTTAAGGAGTACTTCACCTAAAAATGAAGCATATGAGAGATGTTTTCAATCTGTGTATATAAAAACATTAACCCTTAACAAGGCAATTAGAATTTGCCAAACAGTGGTAGAATGAAACTTATGGAAAATGGATGGTGCTCTGACATTGGATTGAGAATCCAAAATACCAGAGGAAAAGAATCCTAAGGCTAAAAGGGACACAGAATAAAGCAGGAACAGTTCATGGAGCTTCATGTGCTGTGCAAATAGCATAAGCCAAGATAATGAACAGCATATGGAAAAGTGCAAGAAATGGAATGGATTGGAAACTCTTGCCAAGTGATCTGAGCATCAGCAGCATGTGTATAGCATGGACAAAGAGGACAACAGCACTGCTAACTCAGATCAGTGTTTCACAGGAGCAATGAACACTGTTACAGCAGAAGGTGAATGGACTGCCAACCTGAAAGGAAATGGGACACATATTAATTTTAAGTTGTACACTAGTGCATAAACCACGGTGTTTCCAGAAATAGCGTTATTAACACTAAAAGAAAAGCCACAGATAGTGAAAGATAAAAGAATGGTGAGTTTATGCCCACTAAAGGAATATGTGAACTAGATGTATGGGCAAATAACAAAGTGCAAGAGATACAATTTATAAAAATGCCAGGGAAAAAAGCACCCGTTTTTGGATTAAAAGTACGTCCAGCCCTTGATCACATCCAAAGGATGCACTTACTGAAAGGGTGGGAGACCAAAACAATTGAGAAACAATCTGAGGACATCTTCCAGAGAATAGAGAAACTCTCAATATATAGAGTAAAGAATACAACCGAAAGAGTCCAACTGCCACACAACACATGCCCATAGAAAAGTTCCTCTCATCTTAAGGTAGAAGCGAAAAAAGCGATAGGCTCGTTGCTCTGGGAATCAGAGTGAGTAGAAGAACCAACAGACTGGCTATACTTGGTCATTGGAAGAAAAAAAATGGCACCTTTCGCTTAGGTCTGGTACCAAAAGAATTAGGTAAATATGCAAAAGAGGAAAACTTGCCACTACCTACAAGGGGAGAAATTTTTGGGGATATGGATGATGCCAAATATTTTTCTATGCTGGTTTCATCAGAAAGGTTCTGATGCCCTAAGAAAAACAATGCACACATTTGTGCACATTAAAACACCCTGTTTGGGAGACACTGTTTCCGCAGACTCTGTTTGGGTTGTATTTAGCACCCAAGGTGTTTCACTGGAAAATACAACACATTTTTGATTATATAGAAAGTTCTGCAATTTACATTGATGATGTTTTGATCTGGGGAAAAAGAATAGAAGAGTATGAGCCAACACTCCAGGCAGCTCTGCAAAGAGCAAGAGATCTGCACTAAAGCTAAACAAACAAAAATACATATTCTGAGCCGGGGAAATACATAACTGGAGAGAAGTAAAAACAGAAAGATGCACAGGTAGATCACAGGGAGATTGAGTCCACCAGCAGCATGACTCACTCAACGCACAAGGAGAGGGTACAAAGCTTTGTTGGAATGTGCACTGTGTAGGGAAATTTGTGCCTAATCTAGTGGCTCAAATCAGCAACCTGAGATCACTGGTGTGCAAAGATGTCCAATGGACACAAATCTTTAAAAAGAGTTTGAGAAACTGAAGGAGTTAATTGATAAGGCCTCAATCCTGAGGTTGTATGACAGTAAGTGTTAACCTAAATTGTCCACAGTCACCTGCAAATATTGGTGCAGTCGTCTGATAGCAAAATGATCAAAACAGAAGACCAGTGGCTTATGTGTCATGGGCACTAACAAAAACCGGCTGTCAGTGTGCTCCAAGAAGGAGACTTTTGGTTTTAGTGCATGGCTGTATTAAGTTTCATGTCTTTATATATGGAAGGCTAATGTTAGCTGAAGCTGACCACAAGCCATTGACTGCTATTGTGACAAGGGGCCTGGCAACTACCCCACTAAGAAATAAAGAGATTATTTTTTCAGTTAGAAATGTATGATTTGCTAATTGAATACAAACATGAAGAAGATCTGGAAGTTGCAGGCACACTCTATAGAGCATTTGAAAAAAGTGCAGTGGAGCAAAGTCTAGAGCTAGGCATTGTACCTGTATATTAATTTGATTAAAACACCTGTCTGGACTTCTATTAAATGTGGACTGTGATTGTTAGAACTACAGCTCAGGATGAGAACCTGCAGAAAGTGATTAAGACTATCAGTACAGGGTGATCAGGGCAGCATATTCCCAGCTGCTATCACCAATTTAGCAGGGGGGTTTCAATTGCAGTTGGAATTTTGCTTAGATACCATTATGGAGATCCCTAAGGTGTTACTGAACACTGTTAAAAGGATGCATGAAGGTCATTTAGTACTGGAAAATCTAAGAAAGGCTAGAAACAATATATACTAGCGTCAATGAACAACGACAGAGAGTATTCTATAAAATCATTCAGGCATTGACCTTTCTGTTTCTTCATTTTTGAGTCTTTCAGCAGCCACCATGAATAGTTACAAAGACATGTCACCTAGTAAGAAAATTAACTTAAAGGTGGGAATTCCAATGGTTATTTTCCCAATGGACAAGTGCAGTTTTTAACTAGGAGGGTTTACATGTACGTCACCTATGAGTAGGCAAGTGTGCCCAATGAAACTAAAAAATGTCCAGGTTTTCTTAAGGCTTTTTTCAGCTTCCCAAACATATATTTAAGGCTGATAGGTGAGACATATCTGCTTGAATTGAAATTGGTCAGAAAAAGAAAGGAGCCTCACTCTAGCTTAAACTGAACATCATTTAGACAAAAATAGCAAAGTGCAGTATTTTAAGAGTGACTTTACATAAACTGGTATATTTCAGTTAAAAGGATAGCGTAGAAGTCAAATTAATTACGTAAAGGGCATTATAACAGTTACAACTTACTGCTACAGTGAAGACATACAATTTATAATTTTTAAAAACTATCTGTTCTCCAAATGGACACAGTTAATCTCTAAATAAAAAGGATCTATGAAGCATTCCTTCCATTCAACAGAGTGGAAGCATTTCTCCAGAACAGAAACTAGTTTGTCAAAAGCTGAGTCCATAGAAACACTGGTGGCCAGTAAATGTGTGTGCGGATGAACAATCTGTTCAATCTTGTAGCTGTGACACTGAGTAAGTTTCCCAGACATGAAGAAGTGCTCTGTGTAAGTTTGAAAGCTTGTCCCTCTCATCAACAGAAGTTGGTCCAATAAAAGATATTATCTCACCCACCTTGAAAGAACTTATGTTAGTCTTCTTATGTTAGGTCTCTTCTAGGTAAACAATACCTCTTTCAGAATAGAAGAAAGCACTGCTTATAGTAAAGTAGCCCATAGTCATTATTGGACAAAGAAGATATTGTGCAAAATGAGTAGGTCCCCCACATATTCCACAACCACAGAAGTCACACCTTGGCACAGAATTATGCTTCAGAATCTCAATTTTCAATTAAAAGAAATGTAGTCTGTAGCTCTTATGTTGCGGAGATAATCTTGAAAACATGAATCAAGAATAAAGCAATACAGGGTTGCCTTCTTGAGTTTGCAGAGAGCCTAAACAATAGCTCTGAGGGGCATGATCTGTCTCATTCATTTCAGTCAAGCCTCCATGAACTCCATAGCCAAGAAATTTGGCATTTTGTTCACAATGACTCTGAATGCAGTAATTTCTCTGTAGACTTCACCATTTTGCTGTAGCCAGAGGCCTAATATTTTGTTTTCAGTCTCTCTGCCTGTACTTCCCTCTTTTTCTCCAGATTCCTCAGTAGGGGGTGTTAATGTGTGCATTCTCCATACACTGTTTCATTGAGCTGGGCAGCAGGGAGCCACATCTGGAGTCCAATTTTCAGCTGGGAAGCAGGGGGAACCGAGAAGGATTGGCTAGCCAGCTAGGCTGCCTGAAGAAGCAGAGTAGCAGAAGTTGGGGAAGGCAAGAAAATGAGCTGCTGAAGCTGGCTACGGGCTCCCTCCTCCCCGGTACACATAAAAGGCAAGAAGGAGGTTCTGGAATGGGCTGCCTGGAAAACATTGTGACTGCTGAGAATCATGGAGTCAAGCCACCTGGAGAACACAGCAAAAAAGCCTCACTGTCAAAAATATTCATTTATGAAAATAAGCTTTAGTGTGCTATATGTCAATGAAAATTTTCAGCTGTTTTCAAACAATTGTGCGTGCAGTTGGGTTGGAAGGAAGGCTAGTTTATGAAAATAGAACAAAATAGTTCTTGCTGCAAAATTTAGTCCCATTGTGCTTTGGAGCAATAGAGTTTAAGGATTATGATTATCACTACTATACATTTTCTGATTCTTTTGGAGAGCACTTTCTCATGGATCTTTCATGATAATCTTTGATCTTTTCAAACAGACATAAAAATTCATAAACCTGAAAATTCTTTGTAACGTTTATGAATGAATATTTGTACTTAAGGTTCTTTGGTCATCTAATGGATAGATTTGCCTCTTAGGGTATGTCTACACTGAAGAATAAAGTCGATTTACTTAAAATCAGCTTTCACCCGCCAAATTGTAGAAGTCACAGGAGCATGATCACACCATGCTTCTTGTGTCAGACTCTTGCGTCTCCACTCGCCATGCTTGGGTCGACATTCAAAGCAGTTGCTATCCCACAGTGCAACTAGCTGCAGAGGCTTTTGGGAAGCTTGTCATCCTCCCATGATGCAACATGTTTCCTCCCCCTCCCTTCTTGTCCCAAACAAACTGTAAACGATTTTTTGCGTCGTTTTTCTATGCTGCACGCAAGCCGTTGCCAGAATGGCATGGAGCCTGCTCAGCTCTGCACTATTGTTGTGAGCATCACAAATAACTGATGGCTTATCCTGCACTATTTTCAAGGGCAAGAGAGGAGCCACAGCATGGAAAATAGCGATGTTACTAAGCCATAGAGCAAAACAATTCCAGTTTGCTTCAGTCCGTGGAGTGCCAGTTCTGATCCCGGGAAACAAGCACACACTGGTGGGATCGCATCATTATGAAGGTGTGGGATGATGAACAGTGGCTGCAGAACTTTTGTATGTGAAAGGCCACTTTCTTTGAACTTTGTGCAGAGCTGTCCCCAGCCCTGAAGTGCATGAATACTCGCTTAAGACTAGCTCTGACAGTGGGGAAGCGAGTGGCCATCGCTCTGTGGAAGCTGGCAACCCCAGACTGCTGCTGGTCAGTTGGGAATCAATTCAGTTGGTAAATCCATTGTTGGAGCTGCTGTGATGGAAGTGTGCAGGACCATTAATAGTTTTCTGCTATGAAGAGTAGTGACTTTGGGAAACGTACAGGATAGTGGATGGTTAGCCGCAATGGAGTTCCCAAACTGTGTGTGTGTGTGTGTGTGTGTGTGTTGGGGGGGGGAGGGCAGCCAATATATGGCACACATATTCCTGTATTAGCACCAGAGCACTTTGCCACAGAGTACATAAACCAGAAGGGATACTTCTTAATAGTGTTTCAGGTTGTGGATCACAAGGGATGTTTCACCGACATCAGTGTGGGTGGTCAGGAAAGGTGCATGGCACATGCATCTTTAGGAATTCTGCTCTGTTTAATAAGATGCAGGCGGGCACTTTCTTCCCTGACCATAAAATAAATATTAGGGATGCTGAAATGCCAATAGTGATCATGGAGGATCCTGCCTACCCCTTGCTCCCTTGGCTAATGAAGTCATACGCCAGGCACTTGGACAGTGAGAAGGAGTGTTTCAGTAACAGGCTCAGCAAGTGCAGAATGGTGATGGAAAGTGCGTTTGGGTGTTTAAAGGCCAGATGGAGATGTCTACTCACTAGGCTTGACATCAATGAAAAGAACATCCCATCAGTTATATCTGCATGCTGTGTGCTCCATAATTTGTGTGAAACAAAGGGTAAAAAATTCCCGCAGGGTGGGCCTTGGAGGCTGATAGGCTGGTCGCAAATTTTGAGCAGCCAGATTCCAGCACTATGCTCAGAGCCAACCACAGAGCGTTTTGCATATGGGAAGCACTGAAAAACCTGTTTAGCAATGAACTGCAGTAATGTAAGTCTCTGCTGTGCCTTTCTCTTTCCTGTCCTCCACCTGCTCAGCAGCAGCCCTGTCCCCTTCTTTCCCCGCCCAAGCTATGAATGATTAAAGACAGATGTTTTTTAAAGCTGTAAAGTTTTATTTGTGACCCGTTTCAATGGGGGGAAAGGAGGATAAGTTAACATTGTAAGGTGTCTCTGTGCAAACAATCGTGGCTGCATGCAGCTCTTAAAGGGGCTGTTGCGTCTTTCTGCTCGCCTCCACCGGTGTGGAGTGCAGTATATACTGCATCCTGCTCTGCCTCCTCCTAGAGCACTTGAGGGTGGGGGCTGATAACAATGTGATAGGTGGTGGATCATTTTGGAGGAGGTGCAGAGGGAGTTCATCCTGCCACTGCTCTTCCTGGAGCTCTACCAGACGCCTCAGCATGTCGGACTGGTCCCTCATAATATGCAACATCTCCTGTTGCATATCACACTCTTGCTCCTGTGCTGATCTTCTGTGTTCCATGTCCATGTCTAGTTTTTCAGACATGGACATCCTCAAGGCTCTGAGCTCTGTGTCAGCAGCCGTGGAGGCATTCTTTAGTTCGCTAAACATGTCATCCCGAGGGGTTTTTTTTCCTAATCTGGGAAAACCTTTCAGTAGGAGTTCTGCGAGGTGGGCTGAAGACCGAAGTGTTGACTGTAAGAAAAGCAAAGCACAAAGTTGCCATTTTTAGCTGACCCAAAGTAGTAAAAGATATGTTACAATGTAAAAAGAACTCCCCTTCATATTCACAAGGCTAAGCCAGACCTGCATTCCAATCTGTAAATAGCGGACAGGTCAGATTGGCGTTCCAGACATGGTAAGCAAGGGGTCCTTGCATCCATTATGGAGAGGTTTAATTAGCACTAAAATCCACAATCCATACTTGAGCAAGGAGAGGGATCACTGGGCTCCCCTGTAAAATCCCAATGACTGGCTTCGGAGAAGGTGGGCAAAAAAATTAGAGGACGCTGCAAGTGAAGTGTAGCAGCAGAAAACATAGGGCAACCAGTGTCCCAACCCATAACGCACATAGCAACAATACCAGTACTAGGAATTGTCTTGGAGAGGCACACAAGGACACAGGCCATGGCAGAGGAACAACACAGAGTGACTGTATTCATCAGGTATTTTAAACTTCTGCCATCTTCCCTAGGTGACCACATGTAATATCAGTTCCCTGAGGGTAATGCAGGCAGAAAGGGAAGATATGCTGCAAGCATCGGGGTTCAGGCCTGGCCCTTATGCTGCTATGCTGTGTTCCATGATAATGCCTGCTCATTTAATAGCAGAGTGGCGGGGTAAAGTCTCCTACCGTGGCAGAAGAAATAAGGCTGCCCTCCCTAGAAACCTTCTGCAAAGGATTACAGATTACCTACATGAAAGTTTCCTTGAGATATCCAAAAAGGATTCTCAAGGCATACCTCTGCACATAAATAGTCTGTTCCAGGAGTAACCCTCCACTGAAATTTAGCAACACCCAGGAAGCCTGTCCCCTCAAAACCCCAAACTCCTTTTAAGAGGCTGAACTGGGGACATAATTGCAAAAATTAGATTTGCCACATACACGCACCAAATGTGCCTTCCCCAGCAACTCGATCAGTCACACAGTGTGTGGCAGGGCTGATCTGGGGTAACAAACAGGTCCCGGCTCTTAGGGAGAATGGATATCCCACTCTCCTGCATCTGCTGTCCTCATCCTCATTCTCCTCATCCACAGAGTCCTCCTCATTCGTTCTGGACTGGGATTCTGCGGAGGTATCGACGCTGTGTGGTGGCCCAGTGGTGGGGTCAGCACCGAGAATCGCATGCAGCTCCTCATAAAAGTGGCATGTTTTGTGCGAGGAGCCAGAACGGCTGTTAGCTTCCCTAGTTTTCTGCCTCAGCTCTTTGATGTTAATGCAGCACTGCTGCGTATCCCTGTTGTTCCCCTTCTCCAACATGCCACAAGATATCTTCTCATAGATATCTAAATTTCTTTTGCTGGCTCGGAGCTGAGCCAGAACAGACTCTTCGCCCCACAGACTGAAGAGATCCAAGACCTCTGGTCGATTCCATGCTGGGCCATGTTTGGGCCATGCAGTCACCATGAGCAGTTCAGCTACAAAGCCCTCTCCACGCTGACCAAACCGCAAATGGTAATTCAAAATTTCCCATGGCATGAGGGGAGGAGCTATTTCCTGTTTATCTGGCCACATTACAGCAGAGCACAAATGACGAGAGCAGTCACAACAGCGCATTACGGGATACCTCCCGGAGGCCAATGGCGTCAGTTTATGTTGCGCTCTGCCTACTGTGATACAGCGAGGGCAGGGGCAGTAGGAGAGTGATCGAAGGGAGGTATGTAAGCCACAGAATGCTCAGGTCTCTGTTCCCGGCAGACTAGCCAGAAGTCATTAGGGGGCAATTAGGAACAGCTGAGGACAATTAAGCCCCAGCCAGTTGCTTGATAAGAAACCTCTGCTCCAGATAGAGAGTGCGTGAGCTGGGGGGAGTAAGAGTGCCGTGCTGTGTGGAGGAGGAGCAGTAGTAGTACCGCAGAGTTGTGTGAAGGAGCAGAAAGGAGTGTCAAGAAAGGTACTGGGCCCAGGAGGAGGAAGCCTGCCTCTGGCAGGACTGAGTTACTCCCCCAGGCACAGGGCCCTGGGTAAGTAAGCCCAGCCCCAGGTGGCAAGAGAGCAAGGCCAGAGGAGCCAGAAGGACAGAGAGGGGAAATTAGCCCAGGGGAAAGACTGCAGCTGTGTATACGGTGCCAGCACCACAAAGCTGCTACTCATAGGGCCCTTGGGCTGGGACCTGGAGAAGTGGGCAGGCCCGGGTCCCTACCCTCTGCCTCCTTGGGGAGCCAGGGTAGCTGGTGACATCCTGGACCACTACAAGAGGCAAAAGCACGAGACCCACTAGGGTGAAGCCAGCCATTTGCCACACTCCACTGACACAAATGCGAACCATGGAATTCGACTTCAGTGCTACACCACTTGCGGAGGAGGCTTTATTTGGTTGACTTTTACTGCGATTTAGATTGACGGAACTTATGGGCCAGTAGAGACGCATATGCTAAGAGGTTGACGTAAGCAGCATTAAGTCAACCTCCACTGCCAGTATAGACCAGGCGTTAGTCTCACTGAAAGAAGAAGGATACAAAGAAGGCAAGAAAATCTCTTGATTCTAATGGAAAAGAGTTGGGTACGTTAAATGAAGGAACAATGTGGAGGCCAACCTGTCTTTACTAAACAAAGAGATTGGTAAGCCATTTCTGGCAAGCAGACATCATCTACAATAGCCGCTAGAAAATATGTTTTATGCCACGAAGAACTTAAAAAGCAATGTCCTACATCCTACATAGAACAGAAGAGAGATTAGCAACAGTCTGTAGCACTCCATTCAGTCTCCATGTAAAGTAATCTGAATGACATGGGGCTTAACATTAACTAAGGTTCAGAAGAATCAGTTGGAAAAGGGACATTGGTTTATAAGACTAAATTATTTGGTGCAGTGATTTGTCTTTTCTTATATTTAGCATGTTTTGGGGCAACGTAAAAATAATAAATAAGAGTTTCCTTATGCAAACCCAAAGCTGAAACTTCATTTGGGAAAATAGCTGTTGAGGAGACATTAATCACACTTAAGATGGAAAAAGATATCTATAATTTTGCTGTTGTCATTTGGTAATATTAATAGATCCCTCTTTACACCAAGAGTCTGGCAATATATAATAATTATATAATATTATAATATTTCATTATAATAAAGAAAGGTGGCGCAAGAACTTTTTGACTGTCAAAAGATCTCAACACCTATCTTATAAGACCACACTGAAATAAAGGGAGTCTTTCATATGTCAGCCTATCAGGTCCAGAGTCTTGAGATCCAACTTAAAGGTCAGCCCCTGAAAAAGAAGACTGCCCATCAGAAAGAAGCTTCTTTGTAGAGACATTTGCACCAGGTCTGCAAACCATGGACCTTCTTTGCTCATGCTTTTTGGCTCATACCTTTTTTACCACCTGGTGAAAAAATGGAAAGGGAGAAAAAGTATACAGAAGACACTGGATCATGGAATCAAGGTGGCACCTGGGTGGCTCACCAGGAGACTTGGGTACTATGTGCAAAACCTAAAGAAGTAGGATTTTACCAGAGACATGAAAAGATCTTTCCTTCCCTCATGGCTTCCTCCATAGCTCACTTCTCAAAGACTAATTTTTGGTTCAGTGCATCTCTACAAAGAATTACAATTTTTTGCAATGTTTCTAGAGCAAAGAAGTTTTCCTCTAGCTAACAGAAAGCAAAGAAGCTCGGGGCTGTTGCTTCCCTTTTTCTGGTTCAGATAAACTACTACTGCTGAATTGTCTTCACAGATTAGCACTAGTTTTCTTGCCTGAGTTTCCTGGAACACAAACAAGGCTCATCTTATGTTTCTTTTCTCTAGTATATTTACACGAAGCTTCAGCTCAGAGCAGGCTGTTTTCCTTGATCCAATATGTGAGTTCCATTGGATGTTTTTCACTCTTCAAGTGAGAAATAAATGAAAATGCATCTAGTTAGACCTTGACTTTGTCAACTCAGAAACAAAAGTGTCCAATTACAAATCACAGAAAAAACAGAACTATAATATCCCTTTTAGATAAGAATATGAAGGTGCTGTAAACATCACAATCAGTTTAAGTATGGCCATGCAAATCTTATAGTTAAGGTCAATTTTATTTTTCTATTTATTTGATCTATACTAAGCTAAACAACCTCAGTTTTGAAAGCAATAATGGTCTCTACTTTGAGGATCACCTCAACCTCCACAGATGGCCATGACAGATCCTGTAAACTGCACTTATTCTACTCACCAGTCAGACAAAGTCAACTTTCATTATTAATAACATCAGCAGAGAAATGATTGAAATATAAGTACTTCTGGAGGTATAGGCCTTTCTCTATGGAATATGGGTGCTGCAGTATTTATACATACATATATATTACACATATACATACCTACATATACATGTACTATACTGGAATACATATCAAGTGCAGTGAATGTATATATATATATATATTCAAGTACAGAATCAGTACACAGAGTCACATGACTCAGACAATAGTGAGACAAGATTCAATCTGCCTGATTAGGTAGACTTGATATCAGAAAAAGCTTAATGTGTACCAGTTTAAATATAACAACACAGAAGCCTACTAATGCCAATCATGCTAATTTATGTCCAGATATTTATTCCAGAGTAGCAAAATGCATGCAGCAATTTTATGACAAATTAAATAATGAAACAAATCTCATTAATTTGCTTCATTATATCTTGTCCAAGAATACAAAAAGATATATATGGCATAGTTTCTTTGCAAATACGATTAAGATATTATAAACTTTTAACGCAGAAAACAACTGGTCTTTTTCTATCTATCCAGTACATTTGTTGTGGATGTACAAAGAGCTGCCCTGTTTAATAAGACAACGGTGCAGCGGAGATTATTACAAATTATTCAGCTACCCTTTCTCGTGCATCAAATGTCTTGAAAACTTTTTTCCTGTTTCTTAAAAATCAGAATCAGAAAACACATATTAGATTACCTAGTTCATCCTAGTAAAGTACATGTTAAAGATAAATTCTCTGGGATAAGAACCAAAGACCACTTACACCCTAAATAAGAAACATTCTTTTAGACTAACAAAGTACTTATCTAAGAAAGTGTGAAAAAACAAACCAACCTTCTATGAATTTGTTGTGCCTAACAACTAAAGTTTTTAGATATTACACATGTTCCATTCTGACTACCTGTTCTACATCCAACATAAGGGCTTTGATGTTATCAAAGCCTTTAAACTGAATCACAGCCTAGAATTCTAATATTGGCTACATAATGTTCTGCACTGAGGGTAAAATCTTAGACTCCTTTAAGTCAATGGCAAAATTCTCTTTGGGCAGGATATTTTAAAACATTTGTTTTTACTTCTATTGCTCCAATCAGGCTATATTTTTCCACAATATCATAGCCACATGCTTCAATATGAATGTACAAAGTATTTTTAAGAACTTAGAACCTAAAAGTAGATGCTAGACTTCAAAGTCACATGCTGGTTATAGCGCATATAATTAAAAGCAGATGAAACATAAGAATAGTATTGCTCCTGTTATATATCATATTCATAAGTACAGATAGTCAACTTCAATTGTGGCAAAAACCAGTGAAGTATCAGATTCACATTTCTGTGATACTAAAGGCTGCACACATCCTAATGATATAGGTTGAACAAAATTTCTTACAACTAGTTATCCATGTTATACTTCATAAGAGAGCACAGGTTATAATAGGTAATAGTAGTTGTGATACTGCTGTTGATAGATTGCATGCTGATGATTGATTGATTGATTGATGCTGCTATTGATTGCATGCTGATGATTGAAGATGCCCATTTTTAATACTCTAAATACCATTATTATATAATTGCAATAAATCTTGTACAAAGCATGTCATGTAAAGTATCGATGGAAAAATTACAATCTGTTAAGTATGATAATCTTGTTCATGTGCATGTATCATCTTTGTATCTGAAGTTATGAATATTGGCTATTTATCTGCATCTCAAACATGTGTTGTATGCCTGGGTGACACCCCCCAGGTAGATTTACATCAGGGCTAGACAGCTATGTGTTGATGGCCCATTAAGGACACTCCACTCTCACAATAGGCCACTGAAGAAACGCATCCCACCCAGTAAGCCTTTCTTTTGGATGCCATAGACAGCTTGGGGCCATTGGCCACCCCTGTGATTCACCAAACCATGCAAGGAAATATGATGGGGACATGTGATCTAAAACTCCATCTTGGGCCAGTAACTTTCCACACACCTAGACTGAAAGTATATAAGTGGAAACTGTGACATCACTGCTTTGTCTTCATTTCCTGCTTCATTTCTCTGGACTGGATTTCTAACAAGGAACAAAGACTGATGACCCCCAATTTGTTTGGGTGATTCCAGAGAGACTTTTTAGAATTTAGCAGACTATTCCACCATTGCTATGATCCTGATCTATAAACACTTCAAATCACCTATATGTATATGATTCTTTAACCATTCTGTACCTTTTTTCTTTTCTTTTATTATTAAATCTTTAGTTAGTTTACTAAGGATTGGCTGACAGTATGATATTTGGGTAATATCTGAGATACATATTGACCTGGGGGATAACTGTCTGATCCTTTGGGATTAGTAGAACCTCACATTGGTGAAATCGGTTTTCAATGACCCCTACTATTTTAGACCAAGTTGTCTGGATGGGAATCAAGGGCTGGAATGCCTCAAGGAGACTGTGTTTGGCTTCTTGTTAACTGGTGTGGTTCTACAGAAGTTCTTTGTTACTGATTTGGTGAATCTAACTATAGAATAAACCACCCATTTTGGGGGCTTGTGTGCCCTGTTTCTTGCAGTCTGCCCTGAGTTTGACATTCTCAGTGTGCTTCATCCCAAGCACCCAGGCACAGCAGTAATCAGTAAATGCATTTATAACACAGGCACTGTCCCATAATAAATACACCTTACTTGCAATTATTCTATCACCTAGTCATTAATCTTGCCATTTTACAACTAACGACTATAAAACAAATCTCTGTTTATTGTTTTGTGTTTTTAAAGTATGGAGACTTCAAAAAGCTATTCAACAACCTCAAAATAATCAAAATTGAAAATTTACTGTAAAGCAGGTTGATATGGAAAGGCCCTGCTCGATGCTGGTTGACCTACATACAGGAGCATACTTTGTGTCTCCCTTCTTCCTTCTCCGTCCTACTTCTAACCATACTGTCCACAGTGACCTGACTAGCCATACAAATATACATCTGCTTCATGCAAAAAACTCATTTGATTGCTTTTTTGATGTTTTTGGAATAATGACAATGAACAACAGACAAAGCAAAATGAGCAATAAGACTGAGTAGCAAACACAGAAGAATAGAGAGCATAGCATTATAAAGTTAATGTTAAGACAACAAAAAACAAAATTTCTTGTTAGGAATCACTTTGATTCAACTACTGGAATAATCCCACAGTGCATTTCAAAGTTTAGCTTCAACAGTGGACTCTTTATTAAGAGATCTTGAAGAAACTTTCATGATTTAAGGGACATAACTTTCTAGAAGCTTAAGAGGCTGTGCGCTCCAACTCATTTTCCATTTCTAAATTGAAAATATCCTTCACTGAAGGGATCCTCTCATCACTAACTTATGTCTAAGATTATTTCACTACAATTTTTAGAGTTTCAAAAACTTGTCACTTTTGGCACATACCCTGTTCTGATAGTGTATTTTGCTACAATAAGTTGTCACGCTAGGTGCTCTGATCTTCCCAGATTTACTTCACTGAACTCTGTTCCCTGCAGCCATAAACTTCTGTTATGGGGTGCCCACCCAAGACAAGGCCTGCAAGGGTAAATCAGGGCAATAAACCAACACACTGGATTCTGGGGAAAGCCAGGGAGAGCTAAGGCCTAACTGCTGATGAAGTCCAGCTGTGGGAAGAACTGGGCAGGGTTTATAAAGAGAGGAAGCTGGCAGTAGATGGGGGGCGGGGCCGGGCCGGGCCGGGGCGGGGCGGGGCGGAGCGAAGCGTGCCTACAGCCACATTTCCAGATGCAAGGGGGTGAGTAGAAGCCTGAGAAAGGTAAGATAGGAAGCATTCCAGGGCAGGAGCAGAAAAGTCTGAGGATAGACCTGAACTGCTGGCTCAAGGATCCCTGGACTGGAACCCGGTGTAGAAGGTGGGCCCAGTTTCCCCTACAAGCTACTGCTGGAGTGGCTCAGTCAGTGCGGAAGTGGAGATGCAGACTGCCTCAGGCCCTGGAAGGGGAGGATGACTGACTTGGCTGGAGGGCTAAGCCATGAAGAGAGGCTCTGCAACTTCTGACCAGTGAGAGAGGGGCTGGAGGCCAAGTGACTGAGGCAATGGGCTGAGCGACTGCAGGATGGGGTGTGGACCGTGGTGAGCTAATTCCCCAGATGAGCCAGGAGGAGGCACTACCAAGTGATGAGTAGAGCATGTACCCATTACACCATGAAAAAAACTCTCCCTCCTGAAGAGGGGGATTAAATATTGCTTTATTAACAAGAGTCACAGACAATAAAACCATCAAAATATTGTATCCTTAAATAATCAAGCAGCAAAATCAGAAAAAGGAGCTAAGATTACAGAAATTTGATCTCTTTCACAGTAGTTAATTTTTTAACAAATCCATTTGGCAGCAACACAATTTACCAAGTCAGCTGACTCCAACAAACACATGGCTGAGTGTTTTTCTCAGTTTTATTTTTGTTTTTCCTGCCACATTTTTTTAATTGCTCATGAAAGGTGTGGGATTGATAGCCCTGAAGACTGTTGCCCTTTTACTCGTTCACAAAACAAGTACGGTATGGACAGCCACTGTGCAAAACTGTTCATGCTGTCCTAACAATTGGCTTCGATCCTAACCAGAATGGACAATTTAAAGGAGCAATAAAGGCACCATGCTCACTTAATCCCTGGTCTTTTTGCAGAAGATGCCAGTTAGTGCTAACTGATACACAGTTTTCTGTCAGCTAGGAATGGGACCAAGATTACCTCTAGCTCACATACTGTCGGATACTGAGTAGTCATCAAATGATGACAGTTCGGGACAACAAGCAGGATTCAAAAGGGCAATCTAGAAGTTAAAGGCGCTTAATCCCATGATCAGTCTTCTGATCTGTCCAGGCTTTGCCAAATTCATGTATATTAGACAATCTGTAATAACAGTCTACTTCATAATTAGTTCAGAAAATATAATTCCATACCAAAAGTTCAATTGAAATTAATGGCCTGACAAACTGAAAAAAGCCTAAAGAAACTCACACTTAAAATTCATAAGTGGGCTGTATTTTTTGTCCCTATACAGCCTCTTTGTGTCACTCTGAAGGCACACCGGAGCCATAAAGCCCTCTTAGCCAGTCTCCTGAGGATTCTATCAGTATAAGGGAAATCACCTGATGACGTAGAAATGTCACAGTTACTCTATTCCCTATCCTCACCCCAGCATAAGGGATGTGGTTGGAGAAAAAGGAACATGGGTGTTGCATTCTGGCTACACCAGCTGCTAGCATAGCTCTTTTGAGCCACAGGTAGACAAGGTAAGTTTGACCAACTGCTTTAAGTTGTGCGAGAAGCTGAACCCAAGGACCTCAAAAGTTGCACTCAGCCCTCTTTTCCCCTTATTTCTCCTGTTCTCTTGCTCTGCTGGCTCAGATGATTCAGCGCCTTATATTTAACTGCCTTCGTAAAACATAGTCTAACTATTGTAATATGATATATTTCTTTAAAGGTGAAAGGACATTCTGAGGATTTTACCTCCTTTCAGGATGCAAATGTCCAAAGAACAATCTCATTTTAAGATATCTATGGAAAGCAAATCAGAGTACTTGAGATCAGGAAGCTATATGTCAGATATTTCTTCTTTTTCTGAATCACTACTGCCCAGACATTTTTCTTTGAATATAATAATCTGACATAAAATAAACCAAATAGAGTGAAATGTATATATACACCTAACTTACATAATCATGAAAGGCTTTAGCTTCACTTGAATGTTCACATGTTTCTCGTCTTTCTGGAGCTGCACAGTAGAGATCCCAAAATACACTACAAGTAAAAAATAATGAGTTATAAAAATAGCAAGGAAATAATCAAAATATATAATATAACTTTTTCTATACCTATATATCATCTTCTGTCCAAGGATCTCAAAATTCTTTATACAGATTAATGAATTAAGCCTCATGACAGCTCTGTGAGGTAAGAAAGCACTATCGTCTCATTTTCTGAGGCATATAATGATGTGTCCCTGTAAGGCCACTATAGTTTAGTCCAAGAAGGCTGCAAGTTACTTTAGTGCACAAACTGCTAGCATATGGACCAATGCAACAGCTTGAATTCTGTATTAACCTCACATCTTCGTGTGTGCTTGGATTTACTTCCACAAAACACTACAGGGCACAAAGAGATTGAGACTTGTCCAGAGTCACACAGTAAGACTGTGGGGAAAAACAGGAATAGTACTTACATCTTCTAAGCTGCAGTACTGTGCCTTAATAAAAAAGCTGTAAAACAGCATATATATGGGTAAATGTAAGAAACGGAAAAGAATACCACAATTTATTTCTTGGCTTATAAAGAGTGAAAAAAAAATATGTGAGGCCTTTATAAGGCCCTTTTTACACTTTGGAATGGAGCTGTATTTAAAAATAATTCATAATGTAGGAAAACTTTACTAGGTATAATGACAATTCCACTGCAGGCAATCACTATTAAAGGTGAACACAGAGGTCAGGAAGACTTAAGAAGCAACGTATTCTTACAGAATTTCATGTGCAGAACTCTAAAAAAAAGTTTGGTAATGATTTTGTCACTTTGCGCTGTTGTGTATTTATTACATACTTCCTTGTGTCCAGGTGGAACCACTATGTCACCTGCAACTTCATCCTTTGTTGTCAGTAATCAGCATGATTATTCATTCTTGGAGTATAAATGTACATATCGGATGTGTCTAGAATCTCCATAATGATATAATACATCTTGGCTAAACAGCAGTTTCTATTAATTGTTTTCTTCCACTATTCCAATACTAAAATCTGGGATATAATATATACACACAGACTCCAGTAAGTGTGATTATATGTGAAAAAGTATAAGGCACTCATGTGGCATTTTTGTCAGAGATAATGGACTACCTGAGAAAGAGAAGGAATTTGCAGAATTTTGTATGCTGCCCATTTACATCTTTCTGGTACATATCTCAACTTTCCAGTTCTAATATGATGTGCTAACACCATCAACTTCATAATACAAACTTTTGACCTAGCAAAAGAAAGTTTTGGAAAAACAACTGGAGAGGAGGATACCACAGGCTAAGGACTTCAAAATGGAACTACTTCTTTTCTTTAAAAAACCCAGGCAAAATAAATGAAATCTAAAACAATATGGCTATGCTTCTTGGTTATGTTTTAGGAGACTCAGTTGTTATTGTTGGCTTCTTTCTTTGCTTTCTATACCAATTATTCTTGATGAACTTAGTAACATTTGTACAAAATTCGCCTGAATTTCTTTTCATGCCTCAAAAAGTTTAATAAAAAATAATTTGCTTGCTGAAAACAAAGATGAAAATTTTGTATTTGAGTATTCTTATTCCTCCAATTTTAAACATAGGCATTTGACGCCTCTCTCAACCCACTTTAATTAGGAAGATTAAAGAACATTATTAACACTTACCACCACCAAGAGTGTAAGAATCCTGGGGGCTCCCCCAATGTGATGTTTTTTTCCCATCTTATCTAAAAGGAATAAAAATCAAATATTTTTGCTTTTCCATTCAGTCTGAATGAGACACATTAACTAATTTACCCAGATAGGAAAGAGAGAATACATGATCACACAGTTAGAAAAAAATTTATGACCATGGATTTGGGATGACCACATAACTTAATACATCATACCACCATGTATATTTGTCACATATTTTGCAGAAAGCCTATTTAAGAAATGTTTTAGTATTTTAAAAATTTTTACTGGTACTACATTTAGAATCCCTCCACCATTAAGTTAGGTGTTTTAGTTAACCCCAGATGTCCAGGTGTGAGAGAGAAAAGTAATACATTTTAAATACCTCTAAAAATTATCTACAGCACATATGAGTCAGAGAATTTTAAGAAAAACTCAAGATGTTACAAGGGTAATCCTAGTGACACTGCAGATGGCAGTCTTCCCATCTGGCAGTCCAAATTACACCAGTATTTCAGCGTGTTAAGGAGCACTATGGTGTTAGAGGTAACTAATATTCAACAGCAATTTTCACAAAGGTACAGTTCCCAGAACCCAAGGGAATATCCAAAAATACTAATTTAGCTGTGACACAGGGGATATCACAAATTCCTCCTCCAGTTACAACTGTATATAAAATTATTTATTTGCTGCCTAAACTATGGAAAAGTATTGGTGTTTAAACATGCAACATTGTGACAATTAGGTGGCAGTGACTCCATGTCTGTGGTGAGTGAAATGAGTCCTACCTTTGTGAAGTGCTTGGGAATCTTTTGGTATGAAAGGTGGTGATGTGCATAAATAATTTTCTTAATAAACTAGATAATGATTAAAATTTGGATTTTCAGAAAAACTTAAGACTGTTTGTTACCCAACTCCCATTGAATTTCAAAGCCCAATTCTCAAGGAATTTCAAGATCATCTTATCAGACACCTATAAGGTCTGTATATGGCTGGCCAGAAGAGAACACACATAGCACACAGGTCATCCCAAACAACCCCCAATAAATCTGTTCTACATGTCATGATGTACTGTGTAAATATCACTTGCTTCACTGAAAAACTATTTTACACATTTTAAAAAAAATTATTGGGACTCTTTTTGTACACTTCTGCTGATAAAGTCAGTTACTATGAACCAACAACACAGGGCTCAGGTATTCAGGTAGATAGGGATATAAAAAGCATCCTTTCAAATGTAGAAATCCTGTGTAAACTATACCAGATAAAGTGTAAATTGTAATAAAAGACAAAGCAAGAAATATAAAAGCCAAATCAAGGAGACTATATGCATCCATTGGGAATAACTTGAAAAACTTAAGTGAATCACCAGGAACAGATGCTATTCTTCAAAGGTTCTAAAGTAAACAGAAAGTAAGGTGGTAAGAAAGATGTGTTGTATGTACTTAACACCAAAACTGTTAAGTAAGACTGGAAAATCATTGATCTGGGGTAAAATTCGTACCTATGCAGAGGGCCAACATAAGGCCTATGTACTACTTAAATCCTTCAAAACATGGCTTGAGGGGGACTTAACTGGTGGATAGGCCTTGTGCTGGCTCTCTTCACAGGGGTACATTTCACCCCAGTCTGCGTCTTCAAAACGGGAGCCTGCGGAGAAAAAGAGAGAGCTCTCTCTTATTTTTTATGAATATTATATTTGCTTCTGTTTACCTGCTGGATATTAATCTGTCTGACTGCATGGGTTTAAATCTAAAGAGTCTATTAGAAAGAGCAGACAGGAAATGAAACAATTCTAGAGATATCTTCAAGAAAAATATCAAGGGTCTTTAAGAGAACAATGGTTGGGCTATTAATAGGGAAATACTTACCTTACTGTCACCAGACAGGTTAACCAGATAATTTTTCCAAGGCTAGGACGAAAGACACTGAACTATTAAAAAAGCCCTGCATAGAGAGGAAGGGGGTGCAAGGTGAGTGGAAAGCCAGCTGACGGAAAACACTGTGGGACAGATACAAGGAAAGAAACTGTAGCAGGGAAGCGTGTCCCTTCTTCATATGGCTGATGTAAATGTAGAGCAACAACTATAATTTTACATTCAGATGGTTAAACCAGATAATTGTGTCTGGAGTAGCAAAGTGTATTGCTGTGATACTTCCTTTTTATTTGTGAATTGGGCTTTGAGTTGTATGTTCCATGGTCTGTTCTAGGTGACCACAGTTGCACACTGAAGAGTCTTTAATTTTCCATTTGTGCAGCAAGTTTCTGCATCAGCCATGGTTTGTAAGGATGTGATTTAGGGTTGTACATAAGCTTCGTGGGAGATAAAAGCCAGGGATTTTCTCTGTCAGGTCTTTTACAAGGTGTTTATTTGTAACTTCTCATAAACTCCACTTGGCTTTCCAAGCTTTATCAGGGTTGAAGTTGCATTGTTGAACGCATGGGTCCAAAAGGGCTTATGTGACTTCAAGAGGTGGTGAGGGATATTGTTAAGGTTCTGATGGATGGGAAGACAGCAGCCTTCATATGGCCCACTCTGTTAAGTGAGAAATCACGACTAATGCCATCAACCTGGCAACCAAACATTGATCAACAATCTCCTGGTCTTCAAAGCAATAACTCAAGCCAGTCCCTACCAGCTCATAAGTCGGGTTACCTACTTTAAGTGGAATTTAGGAAAACTTGCAAGGAAAGGATAAGGTTTAGGTAAGATGCAAGTGAGTATGCCATTTGTTGTTTTCTCCACTTGTTATAATCCTTCGGGTGAATAAACAATGCATTGGTTTTAGAAAAGCTGTTTTGAGTTACTTTAATCAGTTGCTGGTCACATCTCCTGAAGGAAAGTCTCTTGCAGGAGTCAAGCCCACTTGAGTCTGCTAGAGGAACCACAGTTGATTAACAGGGGGACTGCAACCCAGAGATCCAGTCTAAAAGTGGTTGACCACTGGGGTCCAATCCTTTAAAGAGGAAGGAAGCAAAGCCCGTCTCCTGACAGGTGCACTTGAGAGGGCACTATGAAAGGATCTGAAGTGCAGCTCACCCTGTAACCATGACAGAGCCAAAGGGATTCTAGGACTTACTGACTTGTGAATTTCAGTTCTAATAAAATTAATTTAAAAAAATAAAGTATCTCAAAATCTGGAACAGCTTAAAAAACCAATTCCTTGGGACATTATTTTACAGACTAACTGATTGCAATGTCAGATTTCCTGATATGCCTCTTAAATTTTCCCTTTCTTAATTTTGTCCTATTACTTGTAGTTACACTCTCTTGTACAACTTTAAATAATTTCTCTCAATATTTGTTGTTTACATTCTTCAAATAGTTATAGACTATTAGTCATCATTTAGCTAAGCTATATGTATTTTGTTCTTTTAAGGTCAAATTCTCAGCCTCAGAATTGCAGTAAATTATTTTGGCCTTCAATAGCCCCAGGGACTGTTGTGCTCATTGGGAGCTGCTTGAACACAGTGGGGCTCCAGCCATGCCTCTTTCTTCTGGCTATGCCTCCTAAACTGGAACCGGAACAGAATGTGGCTTAAAAGTGCTCCCTATGTAACCTGAAGATCTCACACATCACAGAAATCTTCAATTGGCCTGGTCTGGTGGGTTTATAGTCCCATTGCACACATGGATCAACACATCAGGAGGACAAAGCATGGTGAAGAACCTAAGCTTTTATCTTCCCTTATAAATTAACTATCCAGCTGACTTTATTTTTGTTCCTCTTCTCGCATTGCCCTCCAATATAATTCTCATAATAAGATGTTTAGAACTAAATGTAGCAATTCAGATAGTTATCTGTGATACGGAGACTCAACATATGCACCCCAAAACTGAACTGGCTTTTTTGGCAGCTATATTGCATTGCAAACATATATACAATCTGCTATCCATTATCACTCACTTTTCTCTTTCATCATTTTTGCTTGCCAAGATTCTCTTCCCCACCATTTTATCTGTGGTTTGGATTATTTCCCCTACAAAAGGTATTAGTATACAGTTTTCAAGCTGAATCACATTTCATTATTTTCAGCTCAGATTTCTAAACTTTCTATGCTTTTTTGTATCATTTTAAGACTTGTGACAATTGTAATTTATCCCAATATAGTATCTTCTACAAATGCCATCAATGTTCCATTTATTCCTTCTTCTACACCACTAACGAAGAAGTTAAAAGAAGCCCATAGATCCTTGTAGTATTTAGTAGATACTGCACACCAACTCAATATGTTGCTGTCTATAATTGTTCATGATTTTTCAGCCACTATTAGGCCATATTACAGTGCTTATATCTTCTGAAATTTGTATTAATTTTGAGAGCAAGATTTTGAGACACCATATTGAAAGTTTTTCCAAAAGTCAAATGTCACATTTAGAATGTTCCCCTCATTCACTCACTTTGCAAATTTTTACTAAGTTTTACACTGCAAAATTTACTTCTTATAAATGAATGCTGTTTTTGCTGAGACATAAATTATCCTGCTAATTTTTTATATTTTTTCTCTTAATTATTTTGCCACCATTTTACTAGAGAGAGAAATTAGATATACCAGATGGTAACTGCTGGAAACACACTTTACTGTAAAAAGAAAAGTTCTACCACAAATTGCCTTTTCTCCAGTCTTCCGGTAGCATGCCAGTTGTCCAGGACTGTTAAAAAAGCCATCAGTAGCAAAATAAATGTATTACCGTTTGGATCTGTGCCATCTAGGACAATGGATTTTGAGATGTACAAATTTTCCAAGTTACTACCCTTGCCTGCTCTTTATTCAATGCTGTTTTCCCAAGCTTTTCACTTCCCATTTGTCAACTTATTTTCTTAAATATTCTTCTTAAAAAGTGATTTTAAAAAGGAGTTCAGAATCTCTGACACACATCATTTTTTACTATCAGAGATAAGGGCTACTGAGAAGACTAATTTACTTGGATTTTCAAAAGATTTACAGAGTCCTTTAATAAAGGCTATGAAGACAAAATTAGAAATGATAGGGTAAAAGGCAAAAAGTATCATCAGGAGTTAAAAACTGGCTGAGCAATAGGACACAAGTAGTTATAATACATAATTGCTTCTTCAAATTAATAGCAAGGTATCTTGGTGATATGAACTGAGACCAGTATTGGTCAACATTATGGTGTATATGCAACAAGGATAGAATCTGGATATATATCATCGTATAGTTATATGGTGGTATAGTATAAAACATTTAATTGACGTGTTTGGAATGGCTGCATTATCCACAGGTGGCGAAACCATGAGTAAGTTATACAGGTCATCCCAAACAAGTACGGATAAAACCATGCATTTCCTAAATGCCACATCTGTTACAAAAAAACAGTGGACCCTTTACGCGGTGAAAGACAGGCAAGTAGGGCGTACAAATCACATCAGTGAATTCTGCAAAATTGGGGGTGCCTTCTGCCAGAGAAGAGTGACCATATGGTTAGCACAGACTTAAAAATTCAAGTTTATCAATATAAACCGATATTCACAATGTTGCTTTGTTCTTTTTTTTAAAAACATACACAGTTATTCTATTTGTACACACTATCAAAATTGTGAAAGAGAAGAAAACAAAGGGAAACATACCTCTGATAAAAATGTCTGGGCGGATTTCTGTGCTCCTACATGGAGCAGATATTCATATACATACAGTGCTAACCTGGAAAATGAATGAACAAAAGTTATTCCGTATAAAAAATCTGTTTGTTGTTTGTTCTGGTTTGTTTGTTTTTCTCTTTACAAATAGCCTTAGAAATTAACAGATTGAACTATGTACTACTTGACTGCAGAAAACATCATGTATTAAAAGTGTCAGATCTACTATTATCTCAATTCTCAACTTTTAAACTAGAGTATGTAGGTCAATCACAGCAGAACTGTTTAAAAAGCAGTTAACAAAATATTATTAAAAAACCCAAATTAGTCTATGTCAATATTTTAATGATATTTTGGACAGATGCCCAGTTAGCTCATAGCAGTTCAGTTACTGCTGCTCTATATTTACCCACACCAAGCCAAGCTGCAGTAAAAAATAAACATATCCATAAATGATAGCAATGCTACATTTTTTTAAAGTAAATTTTTACTTGTGGAAGGTATCAAGCTGTTAGCACCTTTGACTAATATGTTATATTTTTTTACTGAACATGTACACCACAGGCTACAGCAGCAGTAAAAGCTTCCTTTGCTTAATCAATAATCAATGCACCCCCAACTCAGCTATGGAGAGACCATCTCCCTAGGGGAAAGTGTGAGTTAATCTTTAAATTCACTCATCACTCCCTTGTATTTCTACTGATATTGATAAGGGTGCCAGTTATGGTCACAACTCTGGAATGAGCTGCACAAAAGCAGACCCCAAGCCATGCAGATCCCCACTGAATTCCAATAAGAATCCAGGCACAGCTCATTGCATGATTGGGGCAGATTTTGTGAATACCTGTGCACTAAAACCAGGGCTGAGAACACCAATTCATACAGCCCACTGAACAATCATGAAATGGAGAAGCTCAGGCCCTAATAACACAACCTGGATATAAATCAGTGACCTATAGGTGAAAGGCTTTCTATCCTACTACCTTTTTTCTAAAGCATCCACTCCCCACCATGATTTTTCTCATAATGCAGCAATTTAAGATCTTTCCAGTATACATTTCTTTTTTCAGCGATTTACATCTCTCCTGAAAAAACTGTTCTGCACAGAAATTATATATAAAATGTCTCTGCCCAAGAACGGGAAGGGAGTCTGGCTATTATACTGTTTTAAGAATGTATTTCTAAAACAGGAAAATGGCTTTGTTTTTCATTCTGCAAGCAATCTGAGGAGAATTTGAACGAAACACTGACACTTTTAAAAAGATTTATATTAAAAATTTGTGGTGTTGCTAAAAAGGAGATGCGAAAAAGAGGCAGAGAAATTCTACTATTGCTCAGGACAGTTCACGTTACCACTTGGTCAGATAATGGTCAGAATCTGCAATGGCACTGATGGATTGCTATAGTAATTAATAGCTTAGAAAATGTGGAAATATGAAATACAAGGGACAACATTCCAAAATACTCATTTTTCTTGAATCATATTTTGCTTATTCAGTCTCCTCTACTACATCTCCAAAATCATAAAAGAAACTACAAACTTGATTTCTCCTGTATGCCCTAGAATTAACAAAGCTTCTGATTCCTTCCAATCTGAGCCCTGAAACTGGTGGCAATACACACATTTTTAAAATTCAGGAATATCACATGTATTTACAAAATAATGCTGCTATTAGTTTGCATTAAACACCTTTCAATGCCCACCATTCTCATAATGCTATATTATAGGGAGGAAACTATTTCAAGCATTTTAATGGACTGCTGTTTTGTTAGGTACTGAACTACTAAGTAGGTTCTCAGACCCTAAAGTGAGGGGTGCCAATAAAAGTACCTAGAGAGATAGAGAGGATCATTCATACTGTAGTTTCACACCCCAAAGTACTTTTCCGTTATTTTAATCCATTAACCCAGAGTTGATGGGTTACCTGGCTCCAGTTTGTCAATCAGATTGCAACTGTGAACAAGAAAACTGAAAGTTGGTGACTTAATTCTTTCTAGTTGTATCCCCATTCAAATTTTAAGAAATTTGTGGATGTAGTCAAAATCTAAAACCAGAATGATCCTAAATAGAAAGAAATGAAATCTTTATAAAAATAATCAGGATAACCTGACATCTAAAAACATCTGAAAAATATATCTGCATTGATCCTTCTGAGACACAGAAGCTATTTTTTCTTTTTCTTTTTTTTGTTAGACCCAGCATCATCTCTGTTTAAATCCACAGTCTAGATGTAAAAGGATCGATATGTCCATATTCTTTCTCTCATTGAAAAGAAAAAAAGGAAAACTCAAGAAACAAAAGTTTATTGAAGATACATCAAAATCATAAGACTGCCCATCTACCCACAGCTTCAGCAAATATTGTACAAAGATATCTAATTTACACTATAATACTTTAATATACAGAAAAAAACAGTAAATCTCATCCAAAGACTCCTGGATTTTCTACCTGTGAAGTAAACAACACTTTATTGGGGCTCCAGTGTTAGACACACCTCTTTTCGTGTATTTTGAAAACCCAAAGCAGTTCTAAAAGCTCGACCTGAGCACAGTGAGTGTACTCTGCAAATCAGAATAAAGGACTTATAATAATGCCACAGACTTTCTGAGATGAATTATTCTGGCTTAAATTATCAAAGTTGTAATTGTGGGTTTAGGTCTTGAAGAAGACTCTGCCTTGGGAAACTAAGGAAGGGTAGGATCATATTTATTGAATGACTGCACAAAATTCTACCACTGGTAAAAAGTCTAGGAGCACTTCAGAGGAACAGCTTCCTTGAGCAGAAGAGAAGCAGGAGAAAAAGTACAGGCTAATCCAATTGGTTCTTATCTCTAAATTTTTTCACATCCCTTGTTATTCTATCTGGAAGTCTTTAGGGATGTTAACAGCATTATAAATTCATCCAAAAATAAATGTATTTGACTCAGAGATAAAAAGAAAGATAATACTGTTTTCTGCATTAGCCACAGCAGAGGGATCAACGAAAATTGATGCTCTGTGGAAAGATAGTGAAGAAAACAAAAAAGGGGTAATACAGTGAAACAAGGGGAATTAAGGGAGGTAGTGACTACAGCTATGGTATGAAGAAAAACTAGAATAAGGAGGTTAAAATGCACATAATGTAAGTATATGACATTAACAGGCAGAGATCAAATAGGCTGATTAATCTTCTGGGCTGGTATCTAAGAAAAAAAAAGTGAGACAAACTTTACCTCAAAAGTGCCCAAGCACAAAGTGATTTTTCCAAGAAATGTCTTTACTTGACAGACTACTTAAGAAATGGACTATCAAACAGCAAGTATTAATGTCAAACTGTCAAACGTCTTTATAGGATGATAGCAAGTACCTAGGCTGAGGTAAAGCAAGGTGACTAGCACAGTTTCCCTCCCTCCTAAAATTTTCTGTAGCAAAATTTTAATATAGGTCAGGTTTTTCTCAGACTTAGTCTCAGCTACGACAGACAGTCTCTCTCAAAGTTTTTTGGTGTTATCCAGCTTGATAACATAGCAACTATCAACATGCTGATCAAGGGTGTCAGAGGTTTGCTGATGCACACCTTCTATGAATTCCAGACTATTTTTTCTGGATACTCTGAATGCTGGAATTTTGCTATGCTGGTCTTTTTTCTGTCTGCTTCCGCTCTTTGAGATGATGTACATTAAAAAAAGAATCATAAAATCATAGAAATATAAGGCTGTAAGGGACCTTGAGAGGTCACCTAGTCCCACTCCCATGGTGAGGCAGTCCCAAGTATACCTAGACCATCCCTGACAGTTGTTTGTCTAACCTGTTCTTAAAAACCTCTTATGACAGGCATTCAACAACCCCCTTAGGAAGCCCATTCCAGTACTTAACTATCCTTATAGTTAAGAGCCCTGTGCAGATACACAAATGTGGATCCGCATCTGAGCCACATCCACCCCAATCAGCTCACCTCTGAAGACCATCCACAGTTCAGTCATTCGCACCCAAAGTTCTGGGGCTCCCAGTCAGCTGGTTGGAGGCCAGCCTGGCTGTAGCCTCCACTGCTGATCAGTTGTTCAGGAGCCAGCCCCTCCAGGCAGCTGCCCCACAGCTAATGGCAGGCGGGGGAGCCCAGCGGAACAGCTGATTTGCAGCCCACAGAGGAGCCCCGCCAATCAGCGGGGCCCCATTGCGGACTGCCTATTGATCAGTTGTTCGGTGGGGCTCTCCTGCTGGCCACCGATTGATCAGCTGTTTCATAGGGCGCCCCTGCAGGCCGCCAATTAATCAGCTGTTCCATGGGGCTACCCTGCTGACTGCCAATCGATCAGCTGTTCCACGGGGCTACTCTGCTGACCCGCCAATCGATCAGCTATTCCATTGGGCTCCCCTGCAGGCTGGCAGAGAAGCCCAGCCAAACAGTTGATTGGTGGACTACAGGGGAGCCCCGTGGAAGAGCTGATTGGCAGCCAACCCCACCCCGATTTCAAAGATGGGAAAGCAGCCTCAAAAGCTATGAGCGGCATCCAGCTTCTTCCCCACTTTTAAGATCAGCATCCAATCCACCATCTGCAAAAAACTGATCCCTGGATATACAGCAGATATCCACGGATTTGCAGGGTTCTACTTATAGTTAAAAAGTTTTTTCTGATATCTAACCTAAATCTTCCTTGTTGCAGATTAAGCCCATTACTTCTTGTCCTATCTTAACAGGGCATAGAGAACTATTGATCGCTGCCCAATTTTCTTAACTTTTCCTCCTAGGTCAGGTTTTCTAAACCTTTCATCATATTTTCTTGCTCTCCTCTGAACTCTCTCCAATTTGTCCACATATTTCAGAAAGTTCTGTGCCCAGAATCAGACACAGTACCATCTGAGGCCTCACCAGTACCAAGTAGAGCTAAATAATTATCTCCCATGTCTTACATATGACGCTCCTGTTAATACAACCCAGAATTAAATTAACCTTTTTAATAACTGCATCACATTATTGGCTCATATTCAACTTGTGATCCATTATAACCCACAAATCCTCTTCAGCAATACTGCCACCTAGCTAGTTTCCCCATATTATAGTTGTGCATTTGATTTTTCCTGCCTAAATGTAGTACTTTGTATTTGTCTTTACTGATCATCTTGTTGATTTCAGATCAATTCTCCAATTTGTCAAGGCTATTTTGAATTCTAATCCTGTCCTCCAATGTGCTTGCAAACCCTCCCAACTTGGTGTTATCTACAAATTTTATAAGCATGCTGTTCACTCCATTATCCAAGTCATTAATGAAAATGTTGAATAGTCCCAGACCCAGGACAGACCACTGCTGAACCTCACCAGATACATCTTTCCACTTTGACAGTGAACAATTGATAATTACTCTTTGAGTACAGTCTTTCTACCAGTTATGCACCCATCTCGTAGTAATTTAATCAAGACCATGTTTCCCTAGTTTGTTTATAAGAATGTCATGTGGAACTGAGTCAAATACCTTAATAAAATCAAGATATATCACATCTACTGCTTCCCCTCATCTGCTAGGCCAGTAACCCTGTCAAAGGACATATATGTAATAAGAAGCATCCATACAGATGCCAAACTGTAACACCCTTTAAAAGTTTAAGGCATTCTGGTCGATTAGTCACCACCTGAAGGAATTACCAGGAAATAAACAGTAATAATTCCAAGTATGTTGCAGGACTAGCTTGTTAGATAGTAGGGAAAAGATTCTGAAAAGGATATAGGTAAACTTAATGAGAACCTATTAACTTAAAGAAAAGCACTTCAGCAAATAGTCCATTGATTAAAATTATATAAGTCCTTCATCTTCAAATCAAGGGATTAGGGGAAAAAACTAACTTTCTATAAAGCAATTCATGAAAATCAGAAAGCCCCAGGCTCTTTTGGGCTTTGTAGAAGCCTGAACTCCATACCCTGATTGAAAAATCAGGCCCTTAAGCCAAAGTGTACTGACAACCATTTTGGCAGTGACGCGGTTACCGTCAAACAGCCTTTCTTGAAGAATTCTTTGAGAAAATACAAGCATATAGTGCCTTCATTTATGTATCTTAACATTATATTTTGTTATCTCTTGTAACCACAAATTGACATTTGAGAGACAGGAACTTGGCCTACCTGCAAAAAGAGATTTAAGAACTCAAGGAGGGATATGCCAAATTCTAACTCTCCGGGTACATCCCAAAGGGAGTGAGTAGGCAACACAACTGCCTTGAATCTATATTGCTAAAACAGACAACAAGAATTGAAATGCAAAATAGCTCTAACACTAGTTGTTTCTAGAAGTTAAAGGGCTGGAGTCAGAACAGTAAGGTGATTTTAAGAAGTCAGATTCCATTTTCTCATGAAAACTCCCTGATAATCCAGTTGGAGATGCACAACCATTACATATGGCCTGGCAGATTTAAGGCAAAAGAAAATAAGGCTACTTTTCTTGTTCTGTATAGCCATGTACCACAATTAAACAATGTGGTTTAACTGAAGGTCTGGTTATACATAAACACAAGCTAGACTAATATAAAGATAATGTGGCAGAGCCAAAACTTGTGTTCCTCATATGTGGCACAGTGACAAAATGGTATTCCAAGTATACTTTTGGTATACCAAGTATCTCTTGATATCCTTAACAGCTAGAGTTATCTTATTGCTGTGCTAGGAAACTGTTGTCCCTTTTATATAAAATCTATCACAAGGGAATTAGTGTGATCACAAGAAACTGTCAGTTTACTCCTTGTGCTAGTAGATTTTGTATATTCATTGCAGCAATAGGCATTATGCTAAAGTCTGACACCTGGCATAAAAGGATTATAGTCAGAATATTTCAATTGTGAATATAACAGAAATTAATCTGTCACTTTTGCAATGTTTCTTTCTTTCTTTCTTTTAAACACATTACTTATTCAGGGTATATTTTGTATGAGAAAATACCCTCTCTGAACTTAATATTAACAATAAGGGAAAACTGAGAAGTGATTGATCCATAATATAGTCAATAACTATATGTAATTTTTGAGGAGGAGGCAATAGCAGAAGAACAGTACACATTTTAAAAAGGGTAAGGCAAACAATCACTCCATAATCCCTCCTCCTGTGTGTGATCTCCTTGATTTACTAAATAAAATTTATCCTTTAAAGTAAGAGATTGCAGGATTGGGTCTGTATTTAAAAATATTATAACAACTAAATGAGGGTTTTAACTTTGAAGTTTCATAAATAAGGAGGTTTTTGTATTCTTTCTCAAACTTATGTCTTTGTTAGTTTTCAAAAATGCTCTAAACCTCATTTTCATTTTTTTTAAATTTGGAGCTTTTTAAAAATCACAAGTTGAATGATACCCATGTAGTGAAAAAGTACAGTAAGTTTTGAGGCCCCAATGCAATTATTTTATAAATTCATCCTGCTGTGAATTGTAAAATTTCACTTAAAAAAAAATCTTTATTTTCATGTAATTCCATTCTAGCAGCTATGCTTGTTGTTTACATGGTATTCTAGGCCGGCTCAGGGTTTGCTAATGAACCCTGTACTCCCATGTGCAAGCACTTATTTGTGCAGTTAGACCCAATGAAATTAATGGGACTACTTGCGCAAGTAGGAGCTTGCCATTGGGAATAAAGCATTCACAATTTGGCCTTCAGTGAGTTGCTCTAACTGCTTATAGCTGCTCAGAGGTTTATGTTCTTAAACCCTAATCCCAAATACATATGATCTCTGACTCAATACTGTCTGATACCCAAATTGTATTACTATTTAATTATTTAAAAATAAAAGACACCGTTTAACAGGATTACAATCCACGATACTTGCCAACTAATGAATGGCCCGGTATTACCCAGAACCATGGGGCTGTCTCGAAGATTGGCCCCCTCAGTGGCAAGGTAGTCAGGCAGGAAGCACAAGCCTGCGGACCACCTGCCTAAACTAGGCATTTGTCTATGCTATAGGGGTTATAGCAGCATAGCTACGGTGCCATGCTATCATGCTTTAACCCTCTAGTGTAGATGCACACTACAGAGATAGAAGGGATTCTTCCATTGTCATTCTGGTAACCCCATCTCTCTGAGCGATGATAGCTAGGTCGATGGATACCTATGTCTTCAAAAGACATAGCCACGTCTACTCTAAGGGTTTTGGTCAGCATGGCTGCGGTACCCTGGGTTGTGGATTTTTTATACTCCTGAGCACTGTACTTATGTCGACGTAAATTTTAAGTCTAGTCCTGGCCTGGGTAAATAGGTTGTATTTAAAAACTTGTTAACTAACACACACATTTTAAGTGATATGGTAGACAGGGTCAACACCTTTAGAAACATGAAAACTAGTCAACTCCATCCAAGGTTTCATTATGACCAGCTTATACATTGGTTAAGTTGCTAAACCATGTCTACGCTACTGAACAGTCAGATTAATGATCCATCTAGTCCAGTATCCTCTGTTCCAACAGAGGCCCAGGCCAGATGCTTCAGACACAGAATGTACAGAATGGGGCAATTAACAAATGATCCATCCCGTCATGCAGTTCCAGCTTCTGGCAGTCGCAGGCTTAGGGAAACTGAGAGCATGGGATTGTGTCCCTGATCATCTTGGTTAATAGCCATTGATGGACCTTTCATCCATGAACTTCTCTAATTCCTTTTTGAACCCAGTTATACTTTTGGTCTTCACAACATCTCCTGACAAGTTCCACAGGTTGACTGTGCATGGTGTGAAGAACGACTTCCTTATGTTTGTTTTAAACCTGCTGTCTACTAATTTCATTGGGGGATATTGATTTATGTCATTGCAACTGAAAAACAATCAAGACGTTGGATTTTGATATTTACCAGCCCACCACCCCACAAAACTTGAAAAAGGCAACAGCAGTGAGCAAATGAATAAGCCTTCAACTAAAAATATATTTTTAATTTGTGTACGTGAAGAGATACTCATTTTTTTATTCCCAAATATTAAAACAATGAATGGCTAAATCCTGTTCTAATCTGCACAAAGTGATAGGACCAAAGACACTACCTGCAAATGCAATGCAAAAAAGGATTCCTGTCTTCCATGTCAGAACTACATAAAAGGTTGGGACTGAGGGAACAACATAGGGTGAAGTGGCATTTTGTCTGCCTCCTGAGAATAAGTTAAATTCACCCTAAATCAGTGCTTACTGAGGACTGCAGCATGTAAGCTAGTCCTTTCTCCTTAAATCAAGCAATTAGGGCTAATTCTGATTCAATTCACAAGGGGGCCTTTCTTTCCAGGATACCACCACAAAGAACTGTAGTTTAGACTAAACTAGCTTGTGTTTTAAGACTGATGTGAATTCTGATGTACGGGGCTCCCAGAAGAAACCATATTTGCAGGCAAGAATTTGTCTTTCTTGTGTTAGAAGAGACACAACTGAAAGCTGCACATACTGAGAAGAGCAAATGTTTGAAACTTCAAGTATTTACTTTGACACTACCTTAAAAGCATGAGCCCTTAAAGAAAAGCAACATTGCTCAATGAATAACAGACTTCTAGAATATATATTCAGCAACCGTTTATACATTTGGATGGGTTTTTAAATTAACTAACAAAATGTTTGCGGTGTTGTAGAAGTGTTTGTCCCAGGATATTAGAGACACAAGATGGGTAAGGTAATATCTTTTATTGGACCAACTTCTGTTGATGGAAGGGACAAGCATTTAATCTTACACAGAGCTCTTCTTCAAGTTGGTAAAGGTAATCAGAGTGTCACAGATACATACAAGTGGAACAGATTGCAACATGTGTTAATTCCTTAGGTTTAACAATCTGTTCTATCTCGTATGTAACTGTGACACTAAGACTACCTTTCCCAGATCTGAAGAAGAGTTCTGTGTACGTTCAAAAGCTTATCTCTTTCATCACGAGAAGTTGGTTCAATAAAAGATCTTACCTCACCCACATTGTCTCTCAAACAAGATGAAATTTAGCCCTTCCATAGCACTTTACATAAGCAAAATCACAATAACCCTGAAAGGTAGATGAGCAATCATTATCCTCATTTTACACAGAGCAAACCAGAAAGATTAAAGGTCTTATTTTCCAAGGTCGTGGGTCTTTAATCAATGGGAGCTGCACGTATTCAGCACCATTTAAAAATCAGATTTAAGTGACTTATGCAAAGCCATACAGTGAGACAGAGACAGACCAGAAACAGAACCCTTCCAATCCCATGTTTCACCTCCCAATCCCACATTTAATTCATTAGACCAAGTTGCCTGTCAAGCATTAACCAAATTGGTGACTCAAAAATCTTAAAATGAGTTTCAAGGACAATATGTAATTGTTGCTCTCATATTCACATACTAGGAATTGTCACTGATTCTGACTCATTTGGGATCAGAGGGGAAAAAAAGAAATGCCAAGGACAGAAGCTGAATTATGTCAAGATTTGCAGAATATAAAATATTAAAGCCCTACACAAATTGGAAAAACTACCATAATAAAACTACTACAGAGGAAAAGAAAATATATTATATGTAGTATGGGCACAGGTATTTTGAAAGCACAGGACCTGATCCTCCAAAAACTCCATGTGCAGCATTCCCACTGACATCACTAGAAGTTCCATTTGCAGGTTCACTGCATATAGCATCAAAACTATGAGGTCTGCCAAACGTCATGCCAGCCCTATCATGCCTGTCCATAGCTCACTCAGCTGGATTCTAATAATACATTTGGCTGAGCTGATGGAAGGCTACTGGCATTTGCCTGCAGTTCCGCCTTCTGGCTGGCAGATGCCTGAAAGTAGGCAGCAGGGTGCATCCTCTCTTGCTGCTCTCCATGCTGGAACATAAGAGCATAAGAACGACCATTCTGAGTCAGACCAATGGTCCATCTAGCCCAGTATCCTGTCTTCCAACAGTGGCCAATGCCAGATGCTTCAGAGGGAATGAACAGAACAGGGTAATTATTGAGTGATCCATCCCATCACCAGTTCCAGCTTCTAGCCATCAGAGGCTTGGGAACACCCAGAGCATAGGGTTGCATCCCTGACCATCTTGGCTAACATCAATTGGACCTATCCTCCATGAACTTCTCTAATTTTTTTTTAACTTAGTTATACTTTCGGCCTTCACAACAGCTCCTGGCAATGAGTTCCACAGGCTGACTGAGCATTGTGTCCTGCTGTTTAATTTAAATCTGATGCCTGTTTGTTTCTTTGGGGGACTCCTGTTCTTGTGTTATGTGAAAAAGTAAAAAACACTTCCTTATTGACTTTCTCCACGTCAGTCACCATTTTGTAGATCTCTGTCACATATTCTCCTCAGTTGTCTCTTATCCAAGCTGAACAGTCCCAGTCTTTTTTTTTTTCTCTCTCTTCATGTGGAAGCTGTTCCATACAACTATTTCCAATATCAATACTTTTTTTTGCGATGGGGCGAACAGAACTGTACACGATATTCAAGGTGTGAGTGTACCATGGATTTATATAGTGGCATTACAATATATTTACTATCTTATTATCTATCCCTTTCCTGACGAACCCTAACATTTTGTTAGCTTTTTTGACTGCGGCTGCACATTGAGCAGAAGTTTTCAAAGAGCTATCTAGAATGACTCCAAAATCTTTTTCTTGAGTGGTTACAGCTAATTTAAACCCCATCATTTTGTGTGTGTAGTTGGGATGTTTCCCTATGTGCATTACTTTTCCATTTTCTTTCCCAGTCACCCAATTTTGTAAGATCCCTTTGTGACTCTTCATAATCTTCTTTAGACTTAACTATCCTGAATAATTTTGTATCATCTGCAAGCTGCCACCTCACTGTTTACCCTTTTTCTAGATTATATATGAATATGTTGAACAGTACTGGTCCCAGTACAGATCCTTGAAAGACCCCGCTATTTACCTCTTTCCACTGTGAAGACTGACTGTTTTATTCCTACCCTTTGTTTGCTGTCTTTTAACCAATTACTGATCCATCAGGGGACCTTCTCTTTTATCCCATCATTGCTTATTTTCTTTAAGAGTCTTTGGTGAGGGACTTTATCAAAGGCTTTCTGAAAGTCCAAGTAGATTATATTCACTGGATCACCCTTGTCCACATGTTTGTTGACTCCCTCAAAGAATTTTAATAGACTGGTGAAGGATGATTTCCCTTTACAAATGCCATGTTGACTCTTTTCCATCATATCGTGTTCATCTATGTGTCGGATAATTCTCTTCTTTATTATAGTTTCAACCAATTTGCCTGGTACAAAAATTAGGTTTACTGGCTTGTAATTGCCAGACTTGCCTCTGGAGCCTTTTTTAAAAATGAGCATCACGTTAGCTATCTGCCAGTCATCTGATACAGAGCCTGATTTAAGCAATAGGTTACATACTACAGTTAGTAGTTCTGTAATTTCATATCTGAGTTCCTTCAGTTCACTTGGGTGAATATCATCTGGTGACTTATTACTGTTTATTTTATCAATTAGTTCCAAGACCTCGTCTACTGACACCTCAGTTTGGGACTATTCCTCACATTTGTCACCTAAAAAGAATGGCTTACTTGTGGAAATCTCCCTCATGTCCTCGGCAGTGAAGACGAATGCAAAGAATTCATTTACCTTCTCTTCAATAGCCTTGCCTTTTCTTGAGTGCACCATTAGCACCTTGATCATCCAGTGGCTCCACTGATTGCTTGGCAGGCTTCCTACTTCTGATGTACTCATTTTTACTGTTAATTTTTGTGTCTTTTGTTAGTTGCTCTTCAGATTCTTTTTGGCCTGCCTAATTATACTTTTACACTTGACTTGCCAGAGTTCACGCTCCTTTCTAATTTCTTCAATAGGATTTGACTTCCAATTTTTAAACGATGTATTATTGTTTCTAATTTCCTTTTTTACTATGTTGTTTAGCCATGGTTGCATTTTTTGGTGTTGTTATGTATTTTTTTATTTGGGGTATACATTTAGTTGAGTCTCTTATGGTAATATGCTTGCAGGCATTTCACTCTTGTGACTGTTCCTTTTAATTTCCATTTAACTAGCCTCCTTATTTTTGTGTAGCTCCCCTTTCTGAACTTAAGTGCTACCAGAGTGGGTTTCTTTGGTATTTTCCCCCCTACATGGATGATAAATTTAATTACACTATGGTTGCTATTGCCAAGGGGTTCAGGTATATTCACCTATTGGACCAGATCCTGTGCTCCAGTTAGGACTAAATCAAGAAGTGCCTCTCCCCTTGTGGGTTCCAGGACCACTTGCTCCAAGAAGCAGCACTAATAGTATCTAGAAATTTTATCTCTGCACCCCATCCTGAGGTGATATGTATCCAGTCAATATGGGGATAGTTGAAATCCCCCATTATTATTGGGTTTTCTGTTTTTGTAGCTTCTCTAATCTCCCTGAGATTTTCACATGCACCATCACCATCGTGGTCAGGTGGTCAGTAGTAGATACCTACTGCTATACTCTTATTATTCAAGCATAGATTTTCTATCCATAGAGATTTTATGGGACACGCTTGATTCATTTAAGATTTTTACTATATTTGACTCTATGCTTTGCTTCACATATAGTGCCTCCAACATACCTATATATATTTGTACCCTGGTATTACCGTGTCCAACTGATTATGATTGTTCCACCAAGTTTCTGTGGTGCCTATTATATCAATATTCTCATTTAATAGCAAGCACTCAAGTTCATACAGTTTAGTATTTAGACTTCTTGCATTTGTATGCAAATACTTATAAAATTTGTCAATATTTAGTTTTCTGCCTTCCTGTGATGTAATAGAATGGGACTCTTTTTTGTTTGACTGTTTCTCTTTAGTTCCTACCTGTATTTTATCAACTTATATCTTCTCTTTACTAGGCTATAGAATATTACCTTTAATAAATCCTCCCGTATGGGATGTCTCTGTCCAAACCAAGTGCTCTTCCGCATCTGCTGGCTTGCACCCAGCCCTTAATTTAAAAACTCCTCTACAACCTCTTTAATTTCACATGCCAGCAATCTGGTTCTGTTTTGATTTAGGGGGAGTCTATCCTTCCTGTATAGACTTCTCCCTTCCCAAAGGGTTCCTCATTTCCTAGTAAACCTAAATCCCTCCTATGAACACCATCAGCTCATCCACACATTTAGACCCTGTAATTCTGTCTAACTGGCACGGAGCATGGAACTGGAAGCATTTCAGGAAATGCTACTATGGAGGTGCAGGACTTCAATCTCTTTCCTAAAAGCCTAAATTTGGCCTCCAGGATCTCTCTGCTACTTTCCCTATGTCACTGATACCTACATGTACCATGATCACTGATTCCTCCTCAACATTACACATAAATCTATCTAGATGTCTTGAGAGGTCTGCAATTTTCACACCTGGCAGTCAATTCATCATGCGGTTCTCCAAGTCAACAAAATCCCCTATATTTCTAGTGGTCAAAGGCCCCATTACTATCACCTGTCTCCTCCTAATCAGGCTCCCTTCTCTGGAGAGATATCCTCAGTGCAAGAGGATACTATGACATCAACTGGAAAGAGGATCCCAGCTATCGGTGAGGATTCCAGGGAGGAGCTGCTGGGATCTCCCAGCTTCCTATTCAAGACTCCTCCACACAACTACAACTCTAGTAACCTTAAACCCTATCCCAGTTTCATACAGCCTCATGTCCTATCTCTGCCACTGTTCAGGGTAGGGGTTGACCATAAACATATGGTTATATTTGCAAATATATAAAATATCTCAAACAATTTACATAAGAAGTCACAAATGCAGCAGCATAAAACTTGGTGGCTATATCTTATAAAAGAGATATTCCTTACAAACCAATATAGCAAGCATAAATGAAATAGCTATTGGGAAGCTAAAATGTTACCACTGTGAACAACAATCCAGAGAATATGAATGCAAACAGGACATGGTCTCAAATACTGTAGTCTGCATTTGCTGACTCCCAGGGCAGGCTACAGGGCCTATATGCTGGCTGATGTGTTAGTATTCATCTACATGCTGATATTGGTAGGAGAGATGAACTGATTTCATTTGGGTTTTTTTTATTTTTTTATTTTAATAATAGGTGGGGGAGTCTGGGCACTTCTTAGTTCTTCTAAATCAAAAGGAAATTATTAAATTAAATTAAAATAAATAAATAAATATATTGGGAACCCAAGCTGCTACGGGATCCAAATATCTCCATTTGTAAGACACTGTTTCTTCTCAGACACACTAATTGTATTAATTTACCTAGCAGTTTTGTGTGCATTTCTGTACAGCAAGTACTGATTAATTATATGAGTAACTTAGGTTTTGCTGTTTTATGTACATATATTTTTAAACACACAGTTAAAACAAAGCCATCTATGTCTGAGGTTCACAAATTCTATTTTTTTTTTTACTTGTAATGAGAGTTAATGTACCAGAAATTCAGTTGCCTTTGATTATCTGACTATGTTTAAACGTACAATACTTTCATTGGCACTTTATAAAAGCACATAAAAGCCATAGGCCACGCGCCAATGTCAAAGTGCCAAGGTTCAATTTTGCAACTTGTATAAAAAGCGGAAGGAAAATAAAAACCACAGTCAAACAGAAGGCTTCAGCAGGCCATGGTAAAGTTTTCAGATGCCAGGACTTGGCATCAGTTCCAGAAAGAAAGAAAAAACAGATGGGGCTGTGGCAGCAATACAACTTAAGCTTCCAGAATTTAGCATTAAGGCTTCCGCTCCATTAGGCTGATGCACCTCAACATTGCATGCCCATTAATATAGCTGATTGAACCCACACCTGACCCCTGCTATATAGACTTTATAGAAGCACATGAGAAAGCATAAATGCCTATGGGGATTGCAACGGTGGCATAGTAAACTCAGAGAAGAGATAATAGGCTTGTGACCAAAAGAAAACAGAGGGTGAAGAACGAATGGGGAAGAAATGTATGTTGGGGAGACTCTTTGTAACTCTTAGCAGCTGGATAATTTTAGCGGAAAAAGCTGCAGAACACAAATTAGCAGAAAATTTCCAATGATGGTAGGACATGTTGCCTAATGATATGGTTTGATAATGTATGCATAATAAAAAACAAATTTAGCCCCTTTTATCCAGATGGAGCCAAAAGCATTGTATCAACTGGATGGAAGACTTGCTCTGCTCACTACTGAAGTTCAGACACCTCTTATTTGATAAAACAAGGAATTACTCTGATCTCAATGACATTTTGAAATATATTGATCAAAACATCTTTTTGGTTTCCTATACAATATACAGTGGAGCAAGTTGAATAATACACATACATACCCATGTACAAAGGGAACATGCATTTAAGAAAAAACAGGAGACTATTTGAGGTCTATTATATATTTTATTTCTAAAATGAAAATGAATCTTAACATTGTGTAAATACTTGTTTTTAAAAAGCACTAACTAGAATATGTCCTGTTATTTTAAAATAGATAAATGGCCAGTATTATTTTATTTCTATCATACTATTACATTTATTTCTTAAACCATCTAACTATGCACATAATAGATGATGTCATGTGTTTCTATCACTATAGTCCTATCTCCACCATCCTTTTTCTCAGACCGCTACAACCATTTGTTGTGACTTGTCTTAAATTAGACTGAAAGCTCTTTGGTGCAGATGTCTCTTATTATGTATTTGTATAGTGGCTAGCATAATAAGGCCGTGAGCCCAACTGAGGTATACAGACATAGAACGGCTCTCCTTTGCTGGCCTGTTTCAGATCTGACCCAACAGTCACGCAAACTTTGTCATTGTGTTTTCTTCATCCTTGCAGTTGGAGGCAGGGAAAGAAAAGGGACATCACTGATTTTTGCCTCTTCCCCTATCCACCAGCCCTAATCCACATTAAATTGTAATGAAATCTTAACTCCATAAAGTAGAACAGGATTTGTGATCTCCTCCAGGATTATATTATTCTGCTTTAGGCATAGCAATTGCAAAAATTTGAGGAATCTATCCGGAAAACATATGAATTCTATGTTATTAGGGAGGTATTATGAAATTGGCATCACTTGCTGACATGAGCCGCAGCACATATCTACCAAACAAGAGACAATGGAGCATCACTGCTCCGTGATGAACAATGGCTGTGCTCAGGAGATTGGATGGACAGCAGAGAAGTTACTTCCTCCCACATGTCTTCAGGGAGCAGGAGGTTAAGCGAGTAGAAAATCTCCACACAAGACAAAGATACAGCATTAAAAAATCAGAGGCTTAAAAAGAACTCAAAGAAAGAAGAAAGAGGGAAGGCTTTTGGAAGGACAAGAAACTTGGGAAAAAAGAGAGGAAGAGCTGGACATGTTTTCATTGAAAGAAGGGGTCCATTTTTACTGCGGAAGCAAACAAGATCTGAGAAGGCATGAGCTGCAACAGAACAAACCTGGACACCCCAGTGAGCTCTGTCCAAGCCCAAACAACTCTCCAGAGTGGTGAGAAACCTGAGGCAGGGAAATGCATATTATTATTTTTTATTATTTTTATTATTTTGTCTAGGTCTGTGTATCTCTCCTGCTAAGTAAAGTGTAATGATGTTTTAGAACCCTATGCAAAATCTATCTGTGTGTCTGTTTGCTTTCATTATTGTGTATCCCTGAAGAAATAACCTGTATACCAGAAGGCTCATGCCTTCAGTGGGATTCTGGGGAATGTGCAAAAGCTGCTGGGAGGCATAGGGGAGACAGCACTAATTTCAGGGCCTATGCAGTTGGACCACCAAGTCCCACTGCGAAAAGGGGTGTCAGACACCAGGTCTATACCTTGAGTCCCAAAGTCAGTAACAATATTTAAATTCAGCCCAGCCCCAACAAGATAAGGGCAAACATAATTCAGCATTTGGATCCCCTCATAGCAGTCTGGTGAGTGTCCTGCTAGATGTTGATAGGCATGTTACCAACAACTGCAGAAGAAACACCAAAACCTGAAGCTCAATCCAACTCTTGAAAGGCCAAGAGACTTCTAATTTATAGCACATTTGCAAACAAACACTGTCTCAGATTTGACATAATTTTTCTTATATCCATTTATATATTTTGTGTCACACTTTATTTTACTGCTTAGGTAGCACTTTGCACATGCTTCCCCATAATATTGCAAAAGGTACTCCAAACCTGCACAGAAAAAGCAGTTTAAGAGCAATCAGCCAAATCTCTACATGTCCCTGACAGAATAGCAAGCTGATTCAGAATGGCCACAAAAATAACGAATTTGTGAGAATCACTACACTGACTGGATGAGATGCTGCTGTCAGTCACAATGGCAAAAATGGACAACAAGTACAGAAAAGCTGCCTATCCTTCTGGAACTCTCTCCTCCCTCCTTTAAAATTCCAGTGAGATTTTTCAACATGGGGAAAATCTCAAATCTCTTCACACACTGATTTCCCATAACACTGTTAGGAGCAATACTGTTTATTTTCACTCTTCTATTCCTCTTGGGCCATGGAAAAGTCATGGATGTTTGGAAGTAAACACTAGACTGAGTTTCATAGAAGATTACCCTTTGAAATGCTAATCAAGGAGGCAGACAAAGGAGGTGCCATTGTCATCATGAATAGATAGGATTATGAACAGGAGGCTGCCAGACAACTCTCCAAAACCACATTCTACAGGCCACTACTGTCCAATCCCACTGATGAATACCAAAAGAAACTACAACATCTACTTAAGAAACTCCCTGAAGAAACACAGGAACAAATCTACACAGACACACCCCCTGAGCCCCGACCAGGGTTATTCTAACTGCTACCCACAAACCTGGAAATCCTGGACTCCCCATCATCTCAGGCATTGGCACTATCACAGCAGGACTGTCAGGCCCTATTCCACCAGCACTCCTAGCTATCTTCATGATACCACTGACTTCCTGAGAAAACTACAATCCAAAGGTGATCTCCCAGAAAACACCATCCTAGCCACTATGAATGTAGAAGCTCTCTACACCAACATTCCACACAAAGATGGACTACAAGCCATCAGGAACATTTTCCCTGATGATGATATGGCACACCTGGTAGCTGAACTTTGTGACTTTGTCCTGACCCACAACTATTTCATATTTGGAGCCAATTTGGTGCCTCAAGTCAGTGGCACAGCTATAGGCACCCACATGGCCTCACAGCATGCCAACATTTTTATGTCTGATCTAGAACATTGCTTCCTCAAAACTCATCCCCAAGCACCTCTCCTCTTCCTACGCTACATTGATGACATTTTCATCATCTGGACCCACGGGAAAGAATCCCTCAAAGAATTCCACCAGGATTTCAATAATTTCCACCCCACCATCAACCTGAGCCTGGACCAGTCCACAAAAGAAATCCACTTCCTGGACACTACAATACAAATAAAGGAGGGTCATATTAATACCACCCTATACCGAAAACCAACTGACTACAATGCATATCTTCATGCCTCCAGCTTCCACCCTAGACACATTACATAATCCATTGTCTACAGCCAAGCCTTAAGACACAACTGGATTTGCTCCAATCCCTCAGACAGAGACAAACACCTACAGGATCTCTATAAAACATTCTTAAATCTACGGTATGCACCTGGAGAGGTGAAGAAACAAATTGACAAAGCCAGATGGGTACCCAGAAGTCAGGGCAGGACTACAGGACAGACCCAACAAAGAAAACAATGGAACACCACTGGCCATCACCTACAGCCCCCCACTAAAATCTCTCCAACACATCATGAAGGATCTACAACCTACCCTAGCAGATGATCCCTCACTTGCTTAAGCCGTGGGAGGCAGACCTATCCTTGCTTACAGACAGCCCCCCAACCTGAAGCAAATACTCAACAGCAACTGTACACCATACAACAAGAACAGTAACCCAGGAACCTACCCCTGCAACAAACCCCGTTGCCAGCTCTGCCCACACATTGATTCTAGTGACACCATCACAGGTCCTAACCACATCAGTCACACCATAAGGAGCTCATTCACCTGCACATCTACTAATGTAATATATGCCAACATGTGCCAGCAATGCCCCTCTGCCATGTACATTGGCCAAACCGGATTGTCACTATGCAAAAGAATAAATGGACACAAATCAGACATAAAAAATTGGAACATCCATAAACCAGTCGTAGAGCACTTCAATTTCCCAGGACACTCTGTAGCTCACTTGAAAGTTGCCATACTTCTACAAAAAAAAAACTTAAAAAACAGACTTCAAAGAGAAACTGCAGAGCTCAAACTGATCTGACAACTTGATACAATCAAATTGGGTCTGAATACGGACTCGGAATGGTTATCTCATTACAAGAAGTAACTGTCACTATTCACACATTCTCACCTTCCAATCAATGGTTGTGAATAGACCTCAGCTACTCTAACTGTATGGACTTGGCTATTACCTACCCCCCCATTGTTGTTTCTTCCCCCTGGCTGTATATATATATCCCCATCTGATTTCCATTCCTTGCATCTGACAAAGTGGGTTATAGCCCACGAAAGCTTATGCCTGCAGAAATTATATTTGTTAGTCTTTAAAGTGCTACAGGACTCTCGTTGTTCTTGTGATTAGAATGACTTTCATAGATTATCCGTTGAAGTGTCTATCTGTGATCAGTGAAAATCTGAGTGGGCATGTCCTCTCACAATTTCTTTAGTACTAAAATCGGTAGCCTGATCTATAGATTATGTAATAATTATATTGATTACTTAAGAATTCCCAGACAGGGCCTTGTCCAAGATCAGGCCCAGTATTATTAAAATTACTTTATAGTTGGGAACCCCAATATGCACAGTTGCCACACTCCCGTTAGAGGAATGCTTCTAAATTTCCAATAATTTATTAATACATTTAGCAAAATTACAAACACTCTAACTCAGTAATGTAGATAGAGACTACAGGATGTATAGCTGCACATCCATATACTCGCACCATCCCTTGCAGGATGACCTGAAATGTTAGCCATTATCTTCCTTATCACCATCACCTTCCTTCTCATAACCAGCGGCCATTATTCCGGCCCTCTGTAGTGGCTACATTTCTCTCTCCCCTACTGACCACAGGCTGGGATGTAATTTTTATAATATGTTATGCTGATGTCACTATATCTAATGCTTATTCAGTAGGGTTTTTTCCCCCTTTTCCATATTTGTATTTACTCATCCTACTCATACTTCTATGGGTTAGTATATTGATACATGTAACTACCATTTCAGCTCCTGATCATACCCCTTGTTTAAGGGGATTTGCAATGATTACTTCATGTTTTTTGCAGTAGCACTTACTGGAACGTAACTCCTATCATTAAGCAGGCTCTCCTTAGTTCCTAAAATCTAAAGGTAACCGTTGATCTATGACAAAGGTTATGGCCTACTTAACCAGGTTTGTGCTAACTTATGCTTCAGCTAATGTCTTACAGGATACAGAATATAGTAGGGTTCTTGTGTTACAACTTAATATAATGAAAGCAGATAAATATAATGAAGGCAAGACAGTAAATACAGTAAAGGCAAGCTAGCCTTGTGGGCTACAGAAGTACATTAAATAATTACCTCTAACTATTTATTTGCATTACTGTCCCTATTCCATGGAGCGGTCTAGTGTTTCTGCATTTTGTTCAGTGTTCAAGAATAAGAAAATTGACAGCCAAAATAGAGCAGCATTCATGCTTTATTCCTTTGTCTATATCAGTGGTTCCCAAACTTTTCTCTGCCATGGCACACCTTGATACCTTTTAATTATTTTGAGGCACACCACCACATAGTCTGCAAATGAACTCATGGATATTCATGAGCCAACTTAGAACTCTTCAAATAGTTTTTCAAGAAATTCCGTGGCACACCTGCTCAGGCCTGACGGCACACCAGTGTGCCATGGCACACTGATTGGGAAACACTGCTCTATATAGACTATCTTCTCTCAAAAAGCACTTCCTAAAAGTAGAGTTCCCTAAATTCCTAGACATTACCCTGTACATAAACATATTATCATACTATAATGCCTAATATTTGGAAGCTGCTAAAAACCCTGGATCAGGTCTCCACAAAGATAACAGCTGAATATCCATCAGAACTTTCTTGGGATTGGAAGGGACATGCAGGCCTTAAGCAACGAGGACGTGAAACTCTATGCCTGAACGGAGGAACAAAAAGGAAGATCATTAGAGCAACACTGGGAACCATAAAACTTTTCTTTTTTTGAGTAAGAGGAAAATGATGTCTAACCTAAAAGGGTCTATTGATCAAGTGGGGAGACTGGGGGTGAAATGAAGCATCTTCCCCCTGAGGCTGGGAGAAAGCATGTATCTTATCTCTCCTAAAGCCCTTATATCAAGTTGATCTTCAAAAATTTCCCTCCCTAGAAGAGAAAATATTAAAAACAGAACTTGAAGTAAACTTCAGAGAAGGCAGTTAACACACACACACACACACACTTATGCTCATACACACTACATTTGTCCAATGAAAAACGAAAAATTAGTAAGCACAATTCTCTGTTTCAAGAGACAAGTGAATTTTACTTCTGAACCTGAACCAGAGCTAAACAATGTATTTTTTAAACAGCACTCTGCTTTGCTCTCAATGTCTTACAAATTACTGATACATAATCTAGTTGTAAACTTATTTAGGAAACATTTATATTCTTTTTTGAAATTTCTCTTTCATTAATGTTTTCCAGGACAACGAGTCAGCCATAAAAGAGGCTTGTTTGCTACAAATTATAATAATACCAATCACTTATATAGGTATTATAATAAAAATCATACATAGCACGTTTCATTGGCAGATCTCAGAGATCTTCACGTCTTTATGTTAGTTATCCTCACAAAACCCATGTGAGACAGGAAAGGATTATCTTCCCCATTTTATACACAGGGAACTAAAATACAGAGAGACTAAGTAAATTGCCCACAGTCATACAGAAAGTCTGTAGTGGAGCAGGGAACACTGTTGTTAGTCAATAGGTTGCTTTATAACCATTCATAATACATATTACTCATAACATTTATTAACTATTCATTAACATTTAATGAACGATTTATAAATGTATCCTTAATATTACTAAATATTACTAAAACATCATGTTTTCCCAAAATATTCTGCAATACATTTACTAATAGATTAAGAATTAAACTATAGTTGTCAAAATACACAAACAGAATACATTTTGTGATGCGTTAGCCTTGCTATTTTTATTGTATTTGCTCATTTACGTCTTAATTCACAAAATTCAGTATTTGTAATGGGTCTCCCAGTCGTTAATAAGCATTGAGGTTCTTCCATCAATCAGCCTAGAATGATGTAACTCATATTCAAACAGTATCAATAGAAACACTTTACCCATGTGTGATCCCATTAGCAGAAATTTATTCATATAACAAATAACAGTCTAAGAGTCAGAACCAAAAATTTGATTTCTCTTTCATTCCAGATATAGACAAAAGGACTGACAAATCTGCTGATATAAATTCCTGCAATCATTTGTTTTCATTGTACATTATACTTAGAAGTGTTTTTATCCTGTTAATAGGTGTGCAGAAAGACGTTAGCTTTTGAACTCTTTGAATGAACAATATTTCGAGTCTGACAAACTCCGACTAATATTTGCAAGAAATTAAAGGACATTTTAGAGGAAAAGAATGTAAAACACCAGGATGGTATCAAAATCATTCAGATTAAGCTTTCACCTACTCAGTATTTTCTTCTTGGTTCAGAGGCCATTGCTGAGTTGAATGATGAGGAATAAAGGTGCTAGACACTGTTAACGTAGTGCTAATGACAGGTCAAATTGGCAGAAATGTTTATGTCAATGAATGAGTGATTGAGGTGAAATTTAAGCACCAGAATTATTTTTAAAAAATCTGATGTGTCTAATTAGGTATGATATTTTAGGTATTCAAACACAAGCCAGCAAAGGTTACGAATTAATCAAATTTTTGAAAACACATTTAATTTTGCTCACACAAATTATGGAGTTTAGATGTTTAACGATCTCACTGTGCCAGCAAGTTAAACAATTGGACATCTAGGATAGTTCTACCCACTACACTAAGCGTAGGTCTGTGTGGCCTGTACCTCCAGACTCAGTGTTTCCAAGCCTGCACACGGCATTGGAAACCCAAGCTTCTCAATTGTGCTCGCTTATCCATACTGCACTATGCAGACATAAGTCAGAAATTCAGCTTCTGTGGCTGTATACCATCGTATCCCAGGGTTCTTAACACACTCACTAGCAGGGTTGTGGAAGAACTTGTCTGTCCATCCCACAGGAGTTAACCAGAAGTGTTGTGAGTGGTTTGGCCCACGCCCACATCCAGCCAAGATATTTTGTGTCCGCATACTCCCAGGAGCCAAAGCCATCAATGTGGACCCCAGCCTGGTGAAAGAACTTCCCCAACTCATGTTGTCAGTTCTATTTCAGGAATCAGATGAAGCATCAGCAAGAGTCTGGTGGACACTGAACTGGAAGTTTTTCAGCTACCAAATGCACCTCTTGGATATTGACATGCCAGCTAAAACCTGTTGCCTTAGCTGCAGATTTCCCCTTTGTAGACTGTCTTAGGGCCACAAGGAAAGACTGCTGGGATCACATTGTCATGCAGACCTGGGATAACCAACAGTGTGTCCAGAACATCTGCATGAAGAAACAAACATTCCTGAAGATTTGTGATCAGATTTCCCCGACCCTCCAGCATCAGGACATACATGAGGGAGACCATGCTGGTCCAGAAGTAGGTCACTATAGCCATCTGGAAGCTGGCTACCCCAAACTGCTACAGATCTGTGTGTGGCAAACCAGTTTAGAGCTGGCAAATCAAGTATGGGGGTTGTTGTGGCAGAGATTTATGAGACAATCAGGACCGTGATGTACCCAAAGGTGTACTCATGCACCTATAGTGTGCCATCTGCAAGGAGCACATAAACCACAAAAGGTACTACTCCATTGTTATGCTGGCTCTGATCAACCACATGGACAGATTCATGGACTCTAACACGGGATGCATTGGCAGGGTGTATGATGCCAGAGTGTTTCAAAGATTCAGACTTTACCTTCACGGCCATGGTGAGATGTTATTTCCACAGAAAGACATCAGTATAAATGGAGTCATTGTCCCCACTGTTATGCTAGGGGACAAAGCTTCCACCTGCTGCCATGGCTTATGAAATAGTGCCCTGATCTTAGAGGACCCGGCCACAGAAGGTTCAGCTACCATTCAATAGCTGTAGGATAGCGGTGCGTTGTGCTTTTGGCGGTGAAACATCCCACTGGCACTGCCTTTATAATCATTTGGATGCCAGTGTCATCCATGCAGTCCACATTCTTGTATGTTCTGCATAATGTCTGTGAAGACAAGGGGGAATCTTTTCACCAGGAGTGGACTCAACACAGTGCTGAATTTCTGAACCGGCACATACACAGCCAGACAGTGCATTTGTGATGACTGTTGCTGGATCCACATGCACAATAGAAATCTGGGATGCTTTGTGCATCCACATAATAGGTTTGAACTCATGCTCAAAGAGGAATGAGATGGTATTTGAGGTAGTGCATGTTTGGGTTTGGGTAGCTGTGGGATGCTTTTTAAATGTGTTGGTATTATGTAATATGAATGTGTAAACACTTTAATGAAATGTATGGAGACACATTATCAATACTGGCCAAGTACTGCAGCTCATCGTTTATGGACTACTGTGATGACACTTTGTAAATCTGTATTATAAAATGCATTGAGAATGGGCATCTGATGACATTACAATTTGTGCCACTTTTAACATTACATTTAATAAAACCTATGTGAAAATCCAACACTTTATTTTACACAGGTATTTATATACCAATTAAGAACCAGAAAGGCAGACAAGCTTGCATACAACACAAGTGCAGTGCCAAATCTGTGAAAGGTGCATGCTCCCAAATGACATGTTCCTGAGTGTTCCCTGTCCCTCTGTTCTCCTTGGCCTAATGGTACATTTTGCATGTGCGTAGGCCACAACGTAACTGGTGTGGATGAATGCACAAGATACATTTGTTCATTCCATAATGTACTCTTCATTGCCTATGACATGATCCAGCCATCTCCTGAAATGTCCAAAGGCTGCAAAGTCTGCAGGACACAATAGCATGGAGGGGACACAGGGAGTAGGGCTGGAGCAGGGGCTGAAGGTGTCAGTGAAGCCTGAAGTCTGGTAGCCATGAGCGTAATTAATAGCTTGAACAGCTCTCTCTGCTGCGCTTTGTCTTCCTCCCTCAACCTGCACTCATGCTCCATGAATCTGTCTGCCGATCTCTCCTTGCACTGTGCAGACTCTGTCACCTTTTCAACTCTTTTTCATCCTTATTCTTTTGATACTCCGTTTGGTCCATCTGGAACTCTATCTGCTGATTTGCGTTATTTAAAATCAGCTCAAAATTATCCCATCAACTCATCTTTCTCCTTGACCACATTAGTGGGTGCGCTCCCCAAGTTTCCTGCTGCTTGATGTTTGCCCTGTGGAGGTGGAAGGGCCTTAAAAGGAAAAAGGAAGAGCACGTTATTGTCTGATCATGATAGTCAGCCTCCTTACAAGCATCCTGCGTCCAGGCACAGACCTGACTGACTGCCCGGGAACTCCTAACACAGACAGGCAACCATCCTCCATTTTAATTTGGACTCGTATATTTAAGTCAGCAGTGGACCAAGTACACATTCTAGTTTTGTTTGGACTCCTAACCCAGGTATTTTGGGACTCAGTTTACAGGTGATCCAAGACAGTGTGTGTGTGGCCAATTTATAAGATGCACTATATTAGACAGAAGGGGTTTATGAGGCTATTAACTGTGGAGCCCCAAACCATACTTACAACAATCAGCTAGTAACTAGTAAAAATGTCATGACAACATCTTGTTTAACTTTTTTCCTCTTTTTGCCATGTCCATTTTGAATCCCATGGTGTTGTATGAAGGGATGGGGGCACTTGGGGAATGGCATGAGTTCTGCCCTGAATGGAAGCACACCAAAACCCTGGGTTGTATTAATAACTCAAATAGGGTCATAAGCAAGAAATGCCTCCCATCCATATAGTAATAAAAACAAACATGGCAACAGAAACTTACTCCAGCTCTGGCATTTGCTCTGATGCCAGTTCTGCAGCTGGCTGCTCTCCAGGGCATCCCCGAACAGCTCCTCCAAATACTGTCGAGCTGCTCCAGTGGCATAACTTCTTTGATTACTGGCCTCAGCACCATGGTCACTTCTTGCCCCTCATCCAGTGGCTGGCTCTCCTTTGCTGGTGCATGTGACTGGGAGGGGGGTTATAAGGGTGCAATTCCTGCTCAGCTGATTGTCATGTACCACTATGGGCTCAGTGCTCACTACAATTCCCAATACTTGGTCAAATTCCTCATAAAAGAGGCAAGAAGACAGGGAGTTCCCAGAGCTGCCATTAGTATCCATGCCTTTGCGGAAGTCTGTCTTTAGTGGCTTGATTCACCCTCTGCATTGTTCTCCTGTGCAGTCGATCCCTAATTGCAGACGACATTAAGCTAGACACCAGTTGCAGTCTATAATGTATTTATAAATGCTGTTTGTGTCTTGACTGAACCAAGGCTGAACTATTAGGCTTCATTGTCTGGGAGGTCTTTGCTATTTTCTTCAGACATGTGCAATTCATGCAGAGCTCTACTCTCAGAATAATCCCCAAAGCCAGGAACTAAAGACCAAGTTGGTCCCATACAAACAGAACTGGCTTCTGATGAATTTGCAGATCTATTTTCAGATTCTTCTGTTCATACATACCATGGAGAGTCTTAATGCACCATATTTAGTGAGATAATCTTAGCTCATATTGGTTGATGTCTTTCTTTTGTTCCCAGGGTCATCACTCAAGTTAGGTAAACAGAATTTTATGAAAATCCTGTTCATAATTATTCCCTCATTTGTGAAGAAAGAAAGCTCTATAAAGTTACTCTGAAAATCATTGACTGCATTTTAATCAAATGTCAAGATTTACTTCTTCTAAGCTTACATTCTATAAGCCATTTTAATATTAACCAGTTTTATCATTTGCAAGGCATATCTGGGACATCTCCTGGGATGTGGTGGTTTGAGCTAAAGCTTTGTTATAATTTAATATAGTTTTCATGTGAACAAGGGTTAAAGTACATGTTTTACAGTAAATATGGAGATGAAATCTAAAAAATATTGTTCTTTAATGGTAAGCCACAGGAAATAGAACATTTTTTACCTATATCAATTTGCAAATTGTTTTTTTGTGCCTCCATTCACTGGGTTATTCCTCCTGGTCATTCAGCAGACAGACAGTTGTAACCCAGATGGGAATTTTTAAACTTCTGAAACTTTCTGACTTTGACTTCTTCAAATTCTATTACAGAAGTGTTTCTTCAGTGAATTAAGACTCCACTGGTATAATGCAAGAGACCTAAACTTTATCTTGAAAGAAAACTTACAAGAGAGGCTCTTTGGACAGGATCTGATGCATTAGTCAAATTTACAGGTAAAAATGTCCCTTGCTGCTTCCTAAGTTTCACCAAACCAGACTGATGAGATCTGCCCAGCATTCTTTCAAAACACTGGCAATATGGATGTCATCTAAACCTATAAGAAGACTACTACTGATTATCAACATACCTAAGGCCTCAATCCTACAAATACATATGCATGTGAATAATCCCACTGAAGTCAATGGGGCTACTCACATGCATAAAATTAACCAAATGCATAAGACTTTGGAGAATTGGAGCCATAATAATCTATACCAAGAGCATATATACAGTAAAACCAGAATTTATCAGTTTGATCCATTATAAACTAAACAGAATAACTACGCACGGAATATACCAACATATATTTGCACCTTTAGAAAACTGTAAAAATCTGGAACTAAACATTCCTTTCCTCTGCAACCATGTAATGTCCATTGAACAGCAACAAATAAAACAGAATATACAGATCCATCTGCCTTTGCCTCTTAACAAATTGTTGTGAGCACAATGGGCAATCTTGATTCATCCAGGCATAAGATGATATACTAGGGGAAAATTAAAAACAAACAAACAAAACCCTCACTATATAAAAAGAATTTGTTCAACTCAAGATCACCCATCTACTCTGAATAAATTAGAAACTACAAATTAAATACAAGGCTCTTCTTATATCACGTGAAAAAGTCTGACATATCAAATAATAAAATGAACTTCTCAGATTTAAATAATGCCTACTCTACTCCAGTTCACATAACACAGAACAGAAAGCTGGGGAGGCATGTCCTTGTTCACACAAAGTTCACGTTACCTCAGGAAAAAATGTTACAAAAAACAAACAAAAAGAAACACCTTTTTTCTCTCTATGAAAGAAACAATCATGCTATGTACATGAAAGCTAACAGGAAGTACAAATCTCATAAATGAAGAGGTGGCTACCAGTGACAACACCTTTTAATATGATTAGTGAAATAGCCATTAAGATCAAAGGGAACACACCACTATCTCAATAATAAATAGTGTCATGTCTATATAAAGTATGTATTATTATACTTTCATTTATAGTCAAAATATCTAATGAGCAAGAGACCTGACTACTATTTTGAACTGACTCTCCATGAAGGACAGCATTTTACATAATTCCAGATTCTTACTCCACAATGCCCTAAAAAGAGTAAAAAGTGTGTGGATTCACAATATACAGGTGTGATGCTCCCCTCGAGTACTCAGGGCTGTGAGTCAGTTCACCACTACCTGCCCTTACAGTGAGCAGTCTTGTCTGTGCCTGCTATAGTTCAGAACCCTGACTCCAACAGCCTCTGGGCACACAAGCACTGTCTTCCAGGATTCTCATTCTCTGTCTCTGGTCTAGTGATAGGCACACACTAACCGCACAGTCCTGGAAGCACTCCCCTGCAACCACTGGACACTCAGAGAAATTACCAGGTAAGCTGTTCCAAAGAAACTGCACACACCAGCTTGTTTAGTTCACCTGAGGCTCAGCTCCAATATAGCATCACAGAACTGAGAAATACTGATGGTGAAAACAATCAAGTTTATCATCACAGGTTAAAATTTAAGCAATAGTGAATAAGGATGATGATGGAAACAGAAATGGTTACTTATAAAACAAAGTATAATACACGTCTTAGAATCTAAACTTAACTTTTAATGAGCTAAAACTTTTATCTAAAGCAGTTTCTCTCACCTACAGCAATATCCCAGTGTTTCCAACCAACATGGCTAAAATTCCCCTTTCATTATACAAAAAGTGCTGTCCTTTTCCTTCCTCAGTGAAAGACAGAATGGTGTCCTTTTGCCTTCTTTTAATACCCCCGAGTTCATTGTTGTCTCTCCAGAATCAGGATGATCCCCAAGGTTTATTCTCTGGTGCCTTGTCTCCTGGTGACTTTTGATCCCCCTGGTGACTCATATGTAAATGGCACTTCCATTGCATTGATTTACAACCCTTTATCTATGTGGCTGACAGAGAGACAGGTAAATCAACATTCTTTGTCTGACCCAAACACTGTGTGTTAGCTCTACCTTGGATACAGATTTTAAAACGTATTTTCAATACGTATATATAACTCCTTAAATGTCATATGCACACACAACTCACTCTAAGAACTGGAATGACATAAGCTTTTATTAGATGCCTACTTGACCCTCTTTTGATAAATACTATGAAAGTATATTTGTTGGGTGTAGTGAACTTGTCAGGCCTTCAGAAGTTACTGTTACATAACAGTGAACCCATTATCAGTTGGCACTGAGAGGGTCACAGGGCCACAATAATAATTACTTTTATTTTTTAGCTAATGGGGGAAAATGTCTAATTTAAGTTTTAAAAGATCCTTATATACATCTTACATGTTACATTAGCTATCATGGTGAGCAGTTCCTTAGAAAAATTTAGTATTTGCTAACTAATATGAAACTTCTGCCCTCACCCTTCTAAAACATCCACTTGAAATGCAGCCAACTGGAGAGGGTCTCTATATTCAAAGAGCACAAAATAATCATCAGTTATAAAGTTGCCTGTTCTGCTCCCAGAGGTTAGAAAGTACTTAGAAGACGCAACCCTGTGCTAGATATGCATCATGGAATGGGGTAAAAATAGCAGAACCTTTGTTCTTTTTAATATTATTGTCATTTAACATTTGCACATAATACAGATGTGAATGATGTTTTACATAGAGAATAAGGGAGGAACAAAATAACAATGTGAGGTTGCTTGCTTTTGCACATTATACATTGTGCATATTCCTTATGTTTGATAAGCTCTTTTGAATTAGATCCTGGAATAGGAAAGTGTCACAATGGAAAGACTGTGAAAATAAATTGGTTTTGAGGACAGATTTGATAGAGTTTGCACAATGAGCCAGGTAAAAGGAGGACATCCATGCTTCAGGAGGTGGTATAGGAGAAGGTGTGTAGGCACTAGTAAGCAAAGGAAACATTAGGATTTACAAAACATGGAGCACAAGGCCTGAGGAGGAGCTATGGGATGACATATAGCATCATGCTGTATTTAAAGTGAAGAAGCGGAGTCTCAGTTTGATGCAGGAGATACAGAAGGGATTCAAAGAATGAGTGCTATGGTCACAGCAGTAGGAAATGAAGAGGATAAACTGGAGGGATTCAGTATTGGTGATAAGCAGGCCAGATTGAAAGAGGCGGCAACAGTCAAGGAGGTGGATTTGGCAATAGGATATAGAGGAATGGATGGGTTTTAGAAACACTGTAAGAAAGAAGTGACCAGAATTTAGCAACAGACAATGAGATGAGAGACAACATATCCACCTAAAAGAAACTGTACTGTACTGAGAACAAATTTATTATTCCCTATCAGTTCCTGCTGCAGAAAATATTGTTCATGTTCATTCTAGAGAACTTCACAGCGCAAAAAAAGGACTATATCAATAGGAATAGACTTTTAGTGCTACAGTTATTTGGACTTAAGTCTTGCAATAAATGATAAAAGATATATCACTGTTAGTCACTTCCTATTAGCCCTTCTAAAATTGTATTGCTTGGTATTTCATAGGCTAAGTTTAGAAAATGGAGCAGACATGAAATTCTTAAGTTGGGATATGAAAAGATTTATCAGACAATATCTAATAGCTCTGTCTAGATTTTGCTTGGAAAAAAAATCTGAACTCCTGAAAAGCATCTTGAATTGAATTAATTTGTCTTAGACAAATCAGCTCAACTAAGCTGTTTTAGACACATCAACTCTAAGGAGACAACCCCAGAAAGCTAAGATTTCTTTCCATTTTCCTGTATTCTTTCTCACCTGAAGGATTTTGAAAATTAAATGAATTGTCATATATTGGGGGGAGAAGAGGAGTTAGTTTATTCAGTAAATTTTATAGACAAAGATAACGGAATTGAGTTGGAATCCAGGTACTGGCACAGTATTGTCCTTCAGTCCCTTTACAATACAACACAATATAGATCTTTAGCCGCAATCACAGAACTACTTCTCTCTGACTACCAATTCCAACTTGACTCTGGCACAAGTACATTGCAAATTCAGGGTCAAGTAAGAGAGAGAGATGTCCTGGCTTTATCAACAGCAAGCAAGCCAAAACATTTATCTGTTTTGAGTTCTGGTGTAGACCTCAAAAAATAGGGGTTGAATAAATAGTTATTATTATGTGATTACATGCCATTGAATAATATTACTTAAAAATCCAATTTTTTTCCAATTAATTTCTACAGGATTTCTAATGCTATAGGTTAGGGGAGAAATAATCTCATAATCAAAAGCCACTAATGGATCCACTGGGAGAGGATGAGACCACAATTACTGTTTTTCCAGTTGAGTCTGTACACTGTAGTTTGAGAAGAAGTTTAAATAAACATGATTCACACAAATATATTGCTAGTCTGTTGGAATTAAAGTATCAGGACCAGAATGAATAGTAGAAGCCTGAACTTGCTTCCCATCTCAGGGGGAACACAAAGTGCTGCTGCTTCAAAACTGTTATGAACAGAGAACTGTATGACACTGGAAACTCTTATTTTTATGCATTTTTTTTAATGATGTGCCGTGGTGTCCTTGATTTTGCAGTACTTTTTTTTTCCTGCTCTAAATAAAAATGATTCTGTTATCATCCTTCTCTCTGACTCAGAGTTCTCACGGGGATTACCAAAGCAATGCTGCAGCTCCAGTTCAGAAGCTGGAAAATTCAAGTAACTCAAAGTAACATCTTTATGAAGAAACAGGATTATGATTTCAAAATGAGAGTTATTAATGTTTTAATTTGTTACCCAGTTTAGGTGTATTTGCATTCATTGATTATTATAATTACATGCATCAGATGCCTACACTACCTATAAAGTTGGTCTAGGTTCAGATATCTTACAACATGTGGAAATAACTGAACAAGAGTGTGGTTTTAAATGGACACCTTCAATTTGAAATCTAGTCAAAATAAAATAAAATAAAAAATTCAGGAATTACATTTGTCCCAGATTCACCTGCTCGTTTTTGTAGTTTTATTATCAAGTTTTCCTTTGATGCCCAAAGTAAACTAAAAAAGAGATTATTTTTCTCTCATTTCTTTGATTTATAGTATTGTTATATGTTACTTATAAAAATAGTAAATACAAACGTATCAGATGGGGAGCGGGGGTTAAGATGATGGTGTCCCCTTACCCAAGCATTATTTGAGACCAGCAGATTATATACCAGGTTTATATATCCTCCAAAAGATTTAGATATTTAATTCAAGGTGAGTGCCGCTTAAAATCTTTTCTATATGTATCAAAATTAACTGCATCATAGGATGATTGAATTTAAAGTTACAGTTAAGTTACAATTGAAGAAAGGCAGTTAGGTACTAGAAGAAAATTAGTTTGAGTAGTCTGATTTTTCAAAGCTCACCAGGTTTTGGTCTGGCTAGCACCTGAATGGGTGACCATCTCTAATTTGCTCTAAACTTGCTGATAAATCATTTAGAGAAAGAGAGAGTGTGTGCGCGCGCGCGTGCTGTTTTTCCTAGTGGGCCAGTGAGAGTACTCTGTTGTGTTGTGCAGGAAAGCTGAGTTTCATTCCTGCTCCAGTTATTTCACTCCCCAGGGCTTCAATGAATACACCAAATGAAATCACATGGGCTGTGATCTTGTCAGATCTCATAAGCAAAGCAAGATTTGGCCTGGTCAGTACATGAATGGAAGACATTAATAGAAAATTGGAACAAAGGAGTCCATGGAACACGTGTATTCTTTATACACTAGATTAAAGCCACTAATACACCTTCTGTGAAACTTCTTCATTCCCTCCCCCTCTAACTTCTTTATTTCATTGTTTTTCATATTCAAGAGTTTGGAACCTAGGAGGAAGGGCAGCTTTGCACCATTCTGACAGTGAGATCTGGCTACTGGAATTTTGAGCTACCCACAATTTGGATGGCCTCTGGCATAGGGGGCATGGCCAAGGCACTCCTGTACCCTGCTGATACCCAACTAATTGAATAGACACTGCTGGCAGCTGGCACAAGACAGAACAGCCTTCAAGTGCTCTTACTTACACCAGAGGCTGGACTGGCACCTGGTGATCCGCGCTTTGGCGCAGTACATAGGTAGCTCAATGTCACCTTTGCATCAAACTTGCATCAAACATAGCTATGCTGGGCACAACCATGTATATCTTTGTATTATGATTTATAATTATATATGTAATACATAAATGAAAAAAGATTCAGAAGGATAAAGAGATAAAATTGGCATGAGCACATTAACAATATTTTCTGATTTTGCTGGGTTTAAATTCTCATCTTGAACTTTGCATTGATTATTTTTCTTTTGATTCATTTCTTTTTCTCTTTCTTCCCCCTCCCTCTGCCCCGGAGAAAGAATTCTACAGTATATAGCATGATCACTATGTTTCAGTCAGGGAGGTGAATATAGTAGTAATTAAGTAATATTAAAATTCCCATGTGGCTTCTTAAGGAGCCTCCAAAAATTATAAGTTCAATTTCTCTACATGATTTACTTCTGGGGCATCACCTTCCCAATGAGGATACTATTCCAATGATTAAAAAGAATGTTTTACTTTATATAGCGGTAAATCATGTATATCAGCCCCATTTTAACACAGAGATATATAAATAAATAGATCTATATAAATCTTCATGAATCAAAATAACATATCCTCCTTCCTCGCACAATATTGCAGATCAATAAGAATGAATACGCTGTCATATAAAATTTTTAAAAACTTATAAATTGAAATAGTTTAAATTGCAGTTACAAACAGTTGAATCAATATAACAAAATATTGTTGCTTATTTGCTTTCAAAGTAACTTTGTATAAATTCTACGGAAGGGTAGCATTTTATTCACAGATGTAAAAAAAGCTGTGGACATAAAGTATGCTAGTTTACGTATTTGGGTTAAGTATTTGTCAAATTAAGTAGTTACGTTAAATAATAAGCAGAGATCCAATAAAGCAGCAGTTTTAATTATAAGGACAGAAGATATGTCCTGATGTTCAAAAGTTATTAGAAAAAAGAAGCAAATAGAACATGACAAAGAATTTATATTTTGTACTAAGTGTTCCCATTTTGTGATTCTCTGTTTCGATTATTTTATTGTTTACTTCTATTCACAGCATGTGCTGTTTTTGAGCAGACTATTAACTATGCTCATTTTTAATGGTAAAATATGTTTTTTGTTAATAAAAAGTTTAAATGAAAAATTAGCTCCCACAGCTTTAATTCAAGAATGAAGTGATGAATAGAAGTGAGGCTGATCCACATATTTCGGACCAGGATCCAAACCTTCCCAAAGTTCTGGAGAGTTCAGATCCATGGGAATAACAATGGGCAACTTGGTAAGCATGCTCAGTGAATATATTGACTAAAAGGAGCAAAATTTTTCCCCATCTAATAAATATTAATCAGGGATAAAACGTAAAGAGGCCACAACCTAAAAATATCTGCAACTCCCTGAATGGAAGTGGTTTTGGAACTCAGACAGAAATAGGGAACCAGTGCAGCCTAATTCTTCTTTCCTAGACAAAACAACCTGAGGTTGAGAGAGGCACTCTCAAAACTTAAATAAAGAAGAGTGATTCCCCCCTACACACAAACAGTCCCCCACATTAGGGACAAAGGATGAAAAAGACCATAACAATGCAATGGTGACAGGAGGGAAAGGAAGAAACCCTCTGCTTTTCCCTTGGCCCACCCCACCCATACAACCATATTGCCTTTTGTTTCAGATGAGCCTGAAGCTGTCATCACATCCGAATGCGACCTGTGACATGCAGGCATCATTTCAGTCCTAGAGGTAATATATCTCCCATGTGCTTTGCAGCATCTCAGAGAGATGGGACTGATCAGACTTTGACTATATAATTGCATCTCCTCACTGCTAAATCTTGCCTTTTTTCATCTTTTGCCCTCTATCACTGCAAGGCTACTTCTCCTTCAAATACATTGCTTTGCTTCAAAACCAGCATTAGCACAATAAAAAGCTACAAATATATTCTGTTGATTCAGATACAAAATGAATCTTTCAGTCAGCAAATTTCCAATGTTTGAGCTATGTCTACTTTACATTTCTTTCCTCATCTTTAATACTTAAGGTGATGCGGTCAAAGCTAGTAGACCTAAAATTAGATCAGCCAGCTTAGTTTTGGCTCATCTAATTTTGTTTTGTAGGTACACGTGCACAGCACTCCTTCCCTCTGTTCGCTCCATTCTTGTGAGCAGGCAGGGTATTGAAATACCAGGGTATTGAAATACGGTTCATTGTGTTTAAATGCTTTGTGTATTCAAAAGAATGAAGAAAGCAAGCAGAGTGAGAGCATGGGATGGCTGCAACAACTATAAAACAAACACTGTACACAGCAGCTACGATGTCTTTCTACAGCTCACCCAGCAAAATAGCTAGAATTTAACAATTGCATTCCTTCATTTTGGAGGAAAAATACTTTTCAAAATCCAGAGAGACTGTAGTAAGAAAAGTTATAGTTAACGTATAGAGGCCTTCAGAGGCCTATTAGCCTTGACTATATCCTTAAAACTGGGTATAAATATAAAACTATATCCATCAATGGGTATCATATTGGCTCATATTAAGAGAAGCAGAGAGGGAGACAAATAGATTTTCAATCAGCAAAAGTTCTTGAAAAATGTTCTCCTTTCTAAATGGCATGCCATCAAAAATGCAGAACGTTCCCATACACTGATCTCTTAATCCAAATAGAGCTTTTATAATTCTCGACATTCAAAAAACAAACAAAAACAATACAATAGAACTCTTCTCGATATTATAAATAGTGTAGTAGAATGTTACTTATTTATATTAATGTCTGAGAAACAATGTTTTAGGGATATTGTAGTGAGGGAGCATGGCCTTCCTGGGAGATGGACCAAGAGGAACCACAACCCACCCACTGGTGGACAGAGCCAGGACACCACACCCATCCCAATGGAAGCAGAAGGGAGGTACAGGAAGCATAAAAGGCAAGCCTTCTAGCTTAGTTGGGCTGGAGCTGCCAGAGGAGAAGGACATCTCTTCCTTCTCATTGGTGCCAAAGTCTGACCGCTGTAGTGCTGAGGACCTGGAGGAGCTGCTGGAGCTGCGTGGGGTTATCACTTGCTGCTTACCACAGGGAGATTGGCGATGACCCCAAAGTCCTGGTACTCCAAGGAGGGGAGATAGGAAGTAGCCCAGGGGAACCAGACAATAGTCCAGTTGTGCTATGGCCTGATACCACATTGGCACATTTTGGCTGGAGCCCTGCTCACCCAGTAAAGGAACACTCCGCCATTGTGAAGGACCTGGGATGGGACCTGGTGGAGTAGGTTGGGGTTGGGTCCCCCTACCCTCTCCCCTGCTGGGTGGCAGCTATCCTGCTTGTGAGCCCCTAGACTGTGGTGGTGCTCACCCCATATTTGTGAGCTCCTAGACTGTTTAATTGCCCTACTCTGCCTGAGGGCCAGGGGCCACAGATTGCTTGATTGCTCTGCCGCTGCCGAAGCAACCCCCTGACTGAGGGGCCTGAGCCCTTGAATGCGAATATTTCCTCCTTTGAGCTTTTGTGCCCACAAAAGCACCATAGCAAGGGGGCATGGCCTTCCTCCCAGATGGACAGGGAGGAATGGCCCAACACCCTACAGATATGGTGGAGACAAAGTAGTAGACAAGAGTGCTCTACACTGGCAATTCTGGGCTGAGAAGCACCCTTTAAGCAGCCAAACAAGGCTGCCATAAATCAGTGCAGAGCCAAGGGCTATTTTAACTTATGCCAGAGGCTGCACTGGTCCCTAAAGCAAGCCAGAATCCGTGAGGCACACTGATGACAAAGCCACCTTTAAGCCTACTCTAGGCTGTGACTTCTGCATTACTCTTAAGAAATACAGCCGTCTGGCCTGCCCACTTGATTTTTTCCTATCTTCTCTATCAGTGAAATTTTGAGTTTAAAAAAAATCATAACTTCCCTGTGACAGAATATAATTATTTTTCAAACTTTTACAACAGAAAAGCTCCTAGCTTAAAAGCACTGGTTCTAGTTCATCCACTTGACCCAGTTCACAGTGTACATATTAAACATACCTTTGTTTCCCTAAAGCATGAGCTAGGGATTTAGCACTGGTCTGAAGAAAGACTGAGGTATAAGCTTATACGCCCTTTCATGTAACAGTTATAATAAACTAGTACCATGCATGGAACCCGTATGTCACGATGGGTAAAATACTCCATCTTCGTAATCCCACATGCCAACAAGGTATTTAGAAGAATTATTCCAAATCAAAGAATGATTCCAAAATTGGTTCTTGAACAATGCTCTTCTATGTGGTAAACAACTTGCTGTTCTTTGAGCCATCAAACCAGCCACGTACAATTTTTGGAAAGATTGCAATCTAGTTTGAAACAAAAACCAAATAGAAAATAGCAAGCACAACCCAGGTACAAATAATGAGGATATCTGTGACAGATAGGAAGCTGCTATGTAATAACGTAAGAATACTGAGGTGTAACCTTGTTATTGAGATAGACTTGTAACTTATATCGTGGTAGTAGAACATTTATTACACGCTTATATTGCTTTAATTCAAGAGGGGCTGTTGAAAGAACAAGCAGAAAAGCTATGACACCTCAGATAAGAACTTCCCAGCACACACTTGAAAGATAATGGGCAGAACTATTAGCATTGAGGAGTCTATACTCTATCACCAGCAAAGATGCTGGCTTTGTTTTTCCAAGGTGGGAGCCTAGAGATCAAGACACTAAACAGTTAAAAAGCTCCTCTCAGGAAAGGACACTTGTCAATTGAAGGGTGGGAGGGTGTCCATGGGGACAGGCTGACAGAGAGAAAGTCTGCAGAGGAGTTTGAAGAAGTTGGATTTACATCAGAGTAATAGTAAACACTAGATAATCGGGTATGCATAGAAACTGGTTTTATTGTTAAGGTCTGTTTTTACCCAAATGCTTTTGTTCTAAATAAATACTACTTTCCTTTAAGAAGGCTGCTAGTTATGGGATGGCATGGTCATTGCTCTCGGAGGGAAGAGAACTGCAAGTGCTGAACAAAAGTCAAACCTGCTAAAGTAATCACAGTTGATACACAGAGAAATGCAGCCCAGAGCCTGGTCTGAGAGTGGGAGAATCATGTGATTCCATCTCAAGAGAAATGACAGCATGAGGCCTGAGACCTGAGCCAGGATGCATTTGAAGAGACTAGGAGGGATCAGAGATGCATTTACCCTAGTAATTGACAATTTACTGACAACCTTAACTCTGCCCTCTTGAAGCTGGCAATAGCCACTGGGAATTATTTGCATGCATTCCAGCTGTATTCCCTAGGTATAGTTGTACTGAATGGCAGAGGGATTAACTGAATCAGTTGGCAGAGCTGTGATTGTGATCTGATATAACGTTGGGGGATGTGCCCCTCCGGGGGGGGGAGCGTGGAAATGGGGAAGTCCCAATCCTTTACGCTCACGTGTGAGCAAAGGAAAGAAGTGCCTGTGTACCTTGAGAGACCCAGTGTGCCTCATTTCAGCGCTGTGCTGTGTAGGTTGTGTCAGTAGTGGGACATAAAGGTGTTCTTGCCATTGGACTTACCAGCAGTTCAGTAGGAGATGAGTGTGGAGTATGGGTTTTAATGAAGGATAAGCATGTGAAAGTATAGTGTTGGATGCCATCATGTGCATAAGAGTGAAGGGTGGCAAAAGGGGTAAAATTTAGCAGATATGGTGTTCTTTCAGTGGATCAGGCTAAGTGTTTAAGACTATGGCAGCTATAAGTAGTTCCTTTCAGTGCAGTGCAAAGGCAGAGTGTGAGTATATGTGTTATAGGAGCATTAGGGCATTGCTCAAAGAGGGCAGAATTAAGGTTTTGTGGGGCTGCAACTTAACTCTGAACTTCCTGATTTTCAGAAGTATGAGTTTTGCTGATCTGGACTTTCTAGAAGGGCATGAGATATCAACAGGAAACCTTAACTTTGAGTTAACTACATTAACTCAAGAGAACATTTTTTGTCATTGTACTTCCTAGTTTTGAACAGAAAGAGAAAGGTTTGTTGCAGAAATTAATGGTCATTTCAGCAGCTGTAGTTCTTACCTAGGTTTGTAATTGATACATTACTGTAACTAGGTAATAACAGAAAGATATAGCTTTTATACAGGACTTGTCAGCAGTAGATTTCAAAGAACTTTACATCATTATCCCTATTTTAGATATGGGAAATTGAGGCACAGAGAGGCAAACTGACTTGCCCAAGATCACTCAGGAGGCATATTTGAGACAAATGTTTACACTTAGCTCACATTTCTGCCCAAGTTGAGTTTCAAACATCAACTGCTAAAATTTGTGAACTTTATTAAAGGGTTTTTTTTCAGGGGGCTGTGTCTTGGGAATTCCTTGGTCACATAACCCCAAATTTGGACCACTAACCCTACTATTTATCCCATCAGGTACACCAAATTTCAAGACAGTCTGTGTAAACTAGCACTTTGCTATAAGTATTGAATAATTAATCTTACCTCATATTCCTATGACATGCACCAAATTTCATGACAATCCAAGTAACCATGCAGATTTTAGAGCACTTAGAAGAGTTCACCTTTCAACAGAAAGCCGATGCTCCACTATAATATATTCATCAATTTTAACTGTTTCGATGTATTTCATACATAATGTTATATTGGTTTATTTACAATTCAGCATATCCAACTACTTGTTCCAATGGCAGAGGGGAGATTTAGCTAGAGAGGTAGGGTAAAAACTATGAAAACTGGAAAACTGGCACATTCAGTTGCGCCCAAGAGAAAGTGCTAACCACCAATCTTCCACAACACTAATATCTCCAGTATGGGATTTTTCAAAAATGACAATTCCAAAAGAGACACAAGATGGGTAAGGTAATATCTTTTATTGGATCAAATTCAGTTGGTGAGAGAGACAAGCTTTCAAGCTCCACAGAGCTACAGGGACCTGAGGAAGAGCTCTGTGTAGCTCGAGAGTTTGTCTCTCTCACCAACTGAAGTTGATCCAATAAAAGATATTACCTCACCCACTTTGTCTCTCCAATATCCTGGGACCGACACTGCTACAACACTGCATAATCCCATAAGACTCAGGACCATAGGAAAGAAGTTTTCATACCACTGAATTAATGATCAGTTTAAAACAATAGAAGAGCCACACATGAATACAAGTGTTTAAATACATTAAATAAATTTCATAAATATATGAATATAAGTGTTTAAATCTTGATGCTATGGGGTACATAAGAATTGTCATGCTGGATTACATTAGAGGTCCATCTGTGCTAGTCTCCCATCTTCATCAATGGCCAATACCAGATACTTCAGAAGAAGGTGCAAGAAATCTCAAAATGATGCCATAAATGCTATAAATAAAGTTTCCCCTAGCTCACATTAGTTAGTGGTTAATGTTACTTACAAATGGTTTATAATATTTATATGAATGCTCTTCATTATCCATGTAAATGTGCAATCCTTAGAATCTTACTAAGCTTTTATCCTTAATGATAAACTGCTGCGGAGAGTTCCACAGGCTAATTATGCATTAAGCAAAACATTTCCTTTAACCAGCATAAAAATTTTCTTTCAATTTCACTTGATGTAACTTGCTCTTGCATTACAGAAAAAAATGGTAAATAAGAGCTATTTACTCTATGCCATTCATTTTATATATCACTAATATCCTTTAGTCATTATACTAATGTGTCAAGCCAAAATGAAGGGGTGGCACATAATACAGTGAAAGTACGTTCTAAATAGAGAAAAACACTACTTCTTCTGGTCTTGCCTGATCCTAAATCTAACAGCAGTTGCAGTAAATGTAAACAATACCACAAGGATCAGGATTTTGGTTATACCAGATGTTCACAAGAACAAACTGAGTGCCTTCAGCCAGCTACAAGTATCCATAACAGCGGCACATGTACCTTATAAAGAGGCATGGAAGTAGTACTGTCCAACAACTTAAAAAAAAAAATCACGATTAATCACAAGATTAAAAACCATGGTCATGATTAATCGCCGTTTTAATCACACAATTAAACAATGCAGCACATCCTCACTATAACAAATCCCTGGGGACCCAAGCCATTTGTTAGGTATAGCCAGGGGTTCATTATTAGCAAAGGCAGAGGAAGACAGTTCTATGGTGAGGGGCAGAGAGCACTCTGCTGACCCCTGGCCTGCAGCAAGGGGCAGAAAATGCTCCGTGGCTCTGCCACAGAAGTGCTCCTCCAGCCTTGGGGCCGTGGTGAGGAAACAGCACTCCTCTGGCCATGAGGCTGCAGTGGGGGGCAGAGAGCTCCCTCTTCCTGCTACAACCCCGGGGCTGGAGAAGCGCTCTCTGTCCACCCCACCCCGCCGCCACAGCCCTAGGGCTGGAGGAGCACTCTCTGCTTCACCCAGCTGCAGCCCCAGGGCTAGAGGAGTGCTCTGCCCCCCCCCCGCCCCCCACCACAGTGGTTGGGGCTAGAGGTAGGATCCAGGGACCACCTTCCCTATAGCTCAAGGTTCATGATTCCAAAGGGTGTTATGGCGAGGGTCTACTGTAATAGAACACCAATTTACATTTATTATAAATATTTTTTATTGTTTTTAATTTCAAATAGATTAATTTCAATTACAACAGAATACAAAGTGTATATTGCTCACATTATTTATTTTTACATTGCAAATATTTGTAAACAAAAATAGTATTTTTCAATTCACCTCATAAAAGTCCACTCAGTTCTACTTCTTGTTCAGCTAATTGCTAAGACAAACAAGGTTGTTTACATTAACAGGAGATAATGCTACCCGCTTATTTACAATGTCACTTGAAAGTGAGAACAGGCATTCACATGGAATTGTTGTAGCCGGGGTTGCAAAGTATTTACATGCCAGATATGCTAAACATTTGTATGCCCCTTCATACTTTGACTTGTAGGCTCTAAAGTTTTACATTGTTTTGTTTTTAAATGCAGTTATGTTAAAAAAAATTCTACCTTTGTAAGGTGCACTTTCACAAAAAAGAGCTTGCACTACCGTACTTGCATGAGGTGAATTGAAAAATACTACTTCTTTTGTTTATCTTTTTTACAGTGCAATTAATTGCAACTTTTTAAAATCTAGTTAATTTGTTTTGCATTAATCGCATGCATTAACTGCAATTAATTGACAGCCATACTTGGAAGGATTTGATTTTTATCAGTAAGTGCTGATAAACATCCATTTCACCATATGTAGACAAACGAACGAAAAAATATATTTCCATTGATAATAACTAAGGATATGATTTGGTCACAGAGGTCCCAGATTCCTTGACTTTCTGGGACCTCTGTTACTTCAGACCCAGGGCTGCTGCTGAACAGCTGATCGGCTGGCCAACTAGAGCAGAGGGGCTGGAGCAGCTGCAATCCCTGGCAACTCTGGTTTCTCCCTGGCCCCAGGGTATATTTAGTAACAGTCAGGGACCGGTTGCAGCTTCCATGAATTTTTGTTTATTGCCTGTGACCTGTCCCTGACTTTTATTAAAAATACCCGTGACAGAATCTTAACTTTAATAACAACAAGTGACATTTACTGATAGGCAAAGTAAGAAAACTGCTGCTTGAGAACTTATTAGAGTTTGATTTAACGATATTTACTTTGAATATATTGACATGTGATGTTGACAATTCATGTTTTAAGGTTTATAAAGCTTTAACTTTTTTAATCCAAACATCTACAGTCATTAAATAATTATTGTCTGACCCTCTCTATTGTCTAATCCCCCAAATAATGTTTTTCTTAACTGTGAAAATTTAAATGCTAATTTTTTTTTTTAAATGCTTAAAAACAAACTCTATGGTAAACATCAAAATTATAAGAAATACAAATCAAATTCTGCCAAGCTCACTTACAAATAAAAACTAATATTTCAAATATAACTATCTCCATAATTCTTTGATGACTGTGCACCTATATTATATATATGGAATTGGCCTTCCCCACTTTGCATGCCAGAGCAAGAGTTGATCTTTAGGGCATGTTGCAAAGCTTTCATATTTTACTACCCCAGGCTTCTGAGGATGAAGTAGTAATGTAAGGAAATGAAAATTATTAGTCCACATGGACTGGGTGGGTAAGAATTTTCTTATTATGGTCACTGGAACAGTCTGTAACTTTTGGCAAATGTTTCTTGTTAAATTCCTTGTAGGAGAGCCTAACATACACAATAGGTATATTTTATAAATTTAAAATCATGGTGTATTTGTATACGTCTTCCCAAGCATTTGTTTGCCATGTGGTCTGAAATATGCAAATATTTTAAAGTTTAATGTGTATTTATATATTTAAGAAGTTGTAAAACTTTTATGAAAATGTTATTAGATATTAATAATGGTGGAATACCACTCAATCTGGAATCATTTTTTCACAAAGCTCTTTTAACGCTATAAAATCATAACCATGGCTTTATGACAGCAAAACCTTTTTCTCCATTTATTATGTCTTCATTTCTCTTCCTTATGAAATGTTCCACATAAAATAAGACTGAAGATTGAAAGTTTCAACTGTATTTTTAAAATTTTTTAATAATTAGCTACTTATGGGCCTATCTGGGGAATATTAGGTAGACTTTAAAAGTAAGCTGCTCTTTCACTAGCAATATACATCCAGTGTTCCATTCAGATTTTCAGTCCAATGTAATCATCCACTTAAGAAGATATAAGATATCAGTATCTTTGTTTGCATTCTCTTACAATTAATTTTTTCTTCTACAGATGAGAAATTTCCTTAAATAAATCACACTTATTTTCAAAGCAGGAGATACAGTTCCCTTTTACTGTTTTCATTGCATTTTATTCTCACTTTATTTCTAAAAGAACTTAAAAATACGTATAATTAGGTTTTCAGTAATAAAGATATTAGTCTCACAGACTACAAAGGATAATTAGATGCACAATAACAAAGTTTAAAACTCTCACTGAATCTGAGTAGTTGCAACTGAAGACACAAAATACCATATTATGAACCTTTTTAGATCTGCACTTTAAGTTTATTACCATTACAGTAAGAGTACTTTCACATGCCCTACACTATTCCCATGTTCTGGCCTAGCTAATTCCTATGTCTCTCTTGACTTCATGTTTCTTATAGGAAATCCCATATGCTGGAACTAGTCTCCCTCTTTTTGGCCACAAAGTACTCCTTCCTACTCCAGCCCTTCAAACCCACTTGCATTTATTTTGTTTTTCCTGTACATCACATTTGTGTATCTGAATTAAACTTACCTCCTCAAGACAGGAAATATGTCTTTTTCAGGTTTCTAAAGTGCATGTGCTCCATAGATATTTTATTATTAATATTGGCATTATCACAGAAAGTAACTGTATTACTTTAAATCTATTATTAAAATAGGCAGGGGAAGGGAGGAGAGTTCCCCCTAGTGTACCACTATTGTTAGAGGCAGAAAAATATCCAGTGTGAGTCAATGATGAATATGCAATAAAACTCATTGAACAGCAATTAAACAAATGTTAGAAAATACTTACAGAAAATACAGTAAAATCAGACAACTTTTCAGTACATTACTCAAAGGCCTTGGCTTGCAATACCCATTTCAAGACAGATTAAACAATACAAATTATATGTACACAAAAGACTTTAACAAATAAAAAGATAAAGGGGCTGTACAGTCAGGAGATTGGCAATGGGAATCAGAATCAGCATCTTGCACTACTGAGTCAATGTCGGATTCAATCCTGGAGCCATATTATTCCTTGATATAACTTCATTGACTTTGCTGCACAGGATGCCAATCAGGGAAAAAGTTAATTGCAAGTTGACAGATGATCAGTAACCTATGACATCACTATGTTGTATAGTGTCTGCAAAGTAGAACCTATCAAAATGACATTCAGATTGGTATTTGTATTGGTATTGGTATTTGGACATTCATATTCATATTTAGAACAACAGATCAGGGAGTGAATGGGTATAGTTTAATTTCTATCTTCCCATCCCTAAATGTAGCCCTTTCAGACAACAGCTAAGGTACATTGACAGATCAGTGTAAAGAAACTCACACTATAAGTAAAGGGAATCTGTACCTGTTATTGGTGTATAAATAAAAAAGTCTCCAGAGCAATCAATCATGTACTTTTCATGGGCACTCAACTGACTGCAAAATGTGTTCTCTCTGTTATTATTATTTGTATTATTGAAACACCTAAGAGCGCCAATCATGGACTAAGGCCCCTTTGTGCTGTTTTGTACAAACAGAACAACAATAACAAAACAGTCTACCCCTGGACCTTATACTCTACATAAGAGAGAAGAGACAACAGATGGATACAGATACAGGGAAACAATGAGACAATACTGGTCAGGAAGACAGGTTAACTACTATCAAGTTTTTTGTTGGCATTACAGCAAAAGAAAATTTGAAGGGAGGGAGATTTGAAGGAGGATAATGTGTTAGTTTTGGGGATGCTTACAGGGTGCTCCTTGAAGCATCAGGGGCACAATGGGAAAAAACACAAAGGTGCTTATTTGAAAAGGTAGCAAGTGGGCAATAGAGGCTGACAGCATGGGCTGATCAGAGGCAGGAGTTGATCTTTCCACAATATTCAAGGTGGTGTAGGCTATAAAGGGCCTTGAAAGTGAAGACAAATAGCATGTAATTGATAAAGAAGACAAGAGTCAGAGGAAGGACGCAAAGAGAAGGGTGATATGGCCAAAGCGGTGTGCTAGGAAAATGTCCTTGCAGCTGTATTCTGAATGGATATGAGTGGGGCAAGACTGCATTTGTTAGGGCCAGAAAGAACGATGTTGCAGTGATCAACACACAAGATTATGAGAATCTGGACAAGAGTTTTAGCTGTGTCAATGGACAGGAAAAGCTGTATCTTATAGATGTTATAGAGAAAGCATCTGTAAGACTTAGACATAGTCTGGATATGAGGACATAGAGGAGTCAGGTTACAGGTCTGAGTGACAGGCATTGTTCACAGTGATAAAAAAAAAGAGCAGTGGAGGGGAGGGGTTTGAATGCAAGTGGGATTAAGAGCTGTTTTAGCTGTGAGCTAACAGCTAGACATCCAGTCGGAGATGTCAGAGAGAGAGACTGAGATTTTAGTTTAGACAGAAGGAGACAGGTCTGGAGTACAGAGGTAGATATGCAAGTTGTCAGCCTAGAGGTGGTAGCTGAATTTGCATTTGTGGATGAGATTACCCAAAGACAAGGTATGGAGGAAGAAGAGACAGGGACCAAGGATAGAACCCTATGATACTCCCACAGAAAGCTGGAGAGGGTTAAGGAGGATCCTCTGAAGGAAGCAGTTAGAGAGGTAGAAGGACAACCAGGAGGGGACAAAGTTATGGAAGCCAAGAGAGGACTGTATTTTTAAAAAAAAAAACACAGTCAGCTGTGTTGAAGGCAGCTCTCAGGTCAAGGAAGATGAGAACAGAGTTCTGAGTTTTGGCTAAGAACAGGGTATTAGAGACTTGGGTGAGAGTGGTTTCAAGCAGAGTGAAAGGGGCAGAAGCCAAATTGGTAGGGTTCTAGGATGGAACTGGAGGACAGGAACTTCAGAAGGTGGTTGCAAATTCAGCAACAAATAAGCAGAGATGAGAGGTGAGATATTGGCTGGAAAGGCCAGTGGTGTCAAGGGTGCGTTTTGGTAAGGGGTTAAGATGGCAAAGACTAAAGCATGCCTGTATTGAGGGAAAAGAGCCAGGGTAGAAGAGTAAGGGAGGGGATGAGAGTTGGTGCAAAGGAGATCAGTAGATGGGATGAGGACATGGAGGTAAGTGAGGGGCTTAGAGGAGGAGAGCAGACAAGAAACTTCTGCATTTGTAAACAGGGGAGGAGGAGAACTGTAGGAGGAAGGGGAGGTCAGAGAAGACAAGCCAAGAAGACAGTGAAAGTCCTACCTTATTCTATCAATTTTCCCTTTTAAAAAAAATCAGCAAGAACCTGTGCAGAGAGAGTAGTGGAGGCAGCAGGAGAGAAGGGCATAAGGAGTGAGTTAAAGGTGGTGAAATGGCTTCTGGGATTGTGGGTTTGAGATTAATTAAATTGGAAAAATAGGTCTGTTCAGCTAGGAAGATGGCAGATATTGCATACGTAGATGACATTTATCTTTCTCTCTCCACTACCATCAGTACTTAACTCCATTACCAGAACACTACTAGGACTTCCAAGTTCATTAATCCAATTCTTAGGTATTCCTGCTATCAAGAAGATGCTTTGAAAACCAAAAGGAAAAATGGAACATCAGAGGAGCTGCCATGGGCTTTATATGTTCCTGGTAATATAGTAGACACTGTGGTTTAAAATATTGACTGCTTTCTAGAAAATATATGAAGACTGAATTAAATGGCACAGATTTGCTCCTAAAAGGGACAGGGATAGTGAATATATTAAAAGTGAATGTGAGTACTGTATATTCAAAATTCCCATTAATTTATTCTATTTCATTTAAATTAATGCCTTGTTTAAATCTGTTCTTTAGGGTGGAAAATGGAAAGGAATCCTGTGGCAGAACCAGGGTCAGAGTAGTAAGTGTGTGTTCATTGGAGGCTCAGGTTTGAACACAAACAACTCTCACTAGAGTTTTAGGTTTACTTCAAGGGCTTTGGTTTAACCAACATGATACAAACTTGGAAAAAAGTATTTTGGCAGCATGTCCAATTAATTCCAGCTGAAAGTGCCTCCCTGAGTTGATTGAGAATTAAGCTCTAGGCCTGAACTGGGAGATAAGACATAGTAAAGGAAGAGGCAGAGTTCTGTTGTTGCTGGAATCTTTATTTCTTTCTCGGAGGCTATGAGGTATTTAGAGGCCAGTAAGAGCACTGGACAGAGGAAACCTGCCTAAATGAAGTCTGTCTTTTTTGCTTTCTTCTTGGGGTTGCAACATTGAGGTCTAGAGAACAGAGTCACCCTAAAGTCCTTTGAGGAATAGAGGGCCTCATCTGTCTTTGAATTAAAAAGCTCACTGCCGTCAAATAGAAAGTCCTCAATTGTTGTTTGCGCCTCCCTAGAAATCTCTGAAGACTGGTACCAGAAAGATCTTATGGCCATCTATGTAGCCACATGCTGCTGGGCTGGACATGTCCAGTGCAACCTATAAGGATCTGAGGGCTATCAGCTATCCTTCAGACATGATGGTCTTTTAGCTCCTTTCTGTGATCTTAAGGTAGCCCATCCACAAATTGAGATGGTCTGTTTAGTCGAAATAATTGTATTGGACGGAAGCACTTGATAATTATCCAGGTGCATCTGGAGGATGCCAGGATAATAGACTTTGCCTTCAAACAGGTTCAGGCTCCTTAGGTCTTTCTTCCTAAGTGTAGATTTGGGAGATCTCTGTTTTGACCTCTTTTGGACTGCAAGTACCACAGGTTACCCTGGTATTGGCTGGAAATAAAAGTACACAAGTTCCTTGAAAGGGACTTGGTGTCTCTTTTCAGTTCACTTGGATGTGGCCAGAATTAATGCTGGTGTATGCCACAGATATTTCACAGGCTTCAACAATCCCTCTTTTATAGGCATGCCAAGCATGCCAGGCATGGAAGGGTACAAGATTTCCAGGAGTTTGTGAGGCTTCTCCTGCACCACTTCCAGAGTTATATGTAGAGCAGTGGAGCGCTTTGCCATGATCCCTGCTACAGCCAAAGGAAGGGGAGCGCTGATCTCCTGTCCCCTTGGCTGCAGCAAGGAGTCTGCACTGGCAACAACACACTCTGCCTGGGTACATAGGCAGCAGCTCCCTTCTACAGCCAGCAGGAGGGGAGCCACAGTGAAAGACCCTGCAGGCCACTTTTGGCCCTTGGGTCATGGGTTGGGAACCACTGATCTAGCGGCTCTGCAATATGCTTGATGAGTTCCTGGAATTGCCTTTAAGTGACTGACTGAAGAAGGCATCTTGGGACCCCACAGGGAGAGGAAGAGGAGACTGAAGTGGGAACAAATTGTTCTTCTCCTTATAGATGCTGTCCTTGTTACTTTCCTCAGATTTGCCTCTCCAGAATTAGAGGCTGCTGGAGCCGGGGATGGAGGGAGCGCTGGCTAAGTTGGTTTATACTGCCTCTCTTAGGAAGAGGAATCTATCCCGAGAAGGGTCCAATGATGCAGGTTTGTGCACGCTCCAGGCATCTGGTAGGGTTAAGGCACGTATGGGTACTGCAAAGGGGAACACATAGGGATGTACCAGCAAAGATGTTCCCTATGAGCACTAGGTAACTTCCTACTGCTCCTTATAGATTCCATCATAGGAATTTGCAGATTCTTCCTGTCTTCCACTGTGCTACCCAAAGAGAAGAGTCCCTAAAATGTTCCAGTGTGAATAATGATAAGGCGTACAGTACACCTCTTCAAAGGGAAAGCTCGTTCCATCAGGAGTGCCCTGGCTCTGTTGTGCTCTCTCTTATTGGCCAGAAAGTGAAGTTAGTAGTGCCGAAAACCTCCTTTACCTGTCATAGCAATGACATGATAGACGATGGTTTAGTCAACATCTTACTCAACCACTCATACAAATAAAAGAACAATACTCTTAGGTCTGAAGGCTCAGTATCAAAAGAGACAATGTTCCCAGGTTTAGCTGATACCATCAGCACTCTTGACAGTCAGTACCAGCATGCCAGAGGGACCCTTCTTCTCAGGCTGTTGTCTGCCTTTTGATAGTTGATAGTCAGAATTCTGAGCCTTGTGATTGGACTCAGCAGGAACTCAAGAAAGTCACCTATGCCTCAGCTCAACAAAGCTGGTACAGAGGTGGACAACTGGAGCCTCTTAGTCAATGTAATCCAGAAGCTCAGGTGGAATCTCAGTTCACCATGGTACGCTTAGAGACATTTTGACAACAGGACTGATGCTCAGCTGTGTCCTTCCTTTTGGTGTCTGAGGAGGTTTACTTAGAGCGTTCCAGGAGGAACAATTTTAAGCTGGTTAGCTTCTGGGGTTTGCTTAGAGAAGGAGCAACATATTGTACTGTTACCCTTTTTTAATCCAAAGGGCTAGCTGAAGTTTGGGGCTCTGGGGATGGTCCAGCTGGGCACTGAAATTGGTTATAGTCAGGTATTTCTTTGATGCTGATTTGTTCATTTGCAAAGAATGCACAAAAGAATCGAATAGCAGGAAACAGCTTCTTTTGTTCACAGTACCAAGAACATTTTTTTAAACCTGCACCTTGACCCAAAAACCTCCCCAGGTTTCTTCCAAGGTCAGATACCATGCTTTCAGATGCTCCTTCCAGCTATCTCTGTCTCCCAGTCTCTCTGTTTCTGAGTGTTCTGTCTTTTCCCTCATATACACAAAACATTAACAACACTCAGCAAAAGCCCTCTGCCCAAACAGTTCAAACTCCTGGGTAGGTTCACAAGCCCTTATTGTCTTGGGTGAGGGTTTCTGATTAACTCATACTGAGTTATGTTAATTGAAGGATATATTCACATTTAATCTCAAAGAAGTTTGTGATCAAAGCAATCTCGAGTACTTCTCAACACCACAGTACATTGCTCAGGAATAGATCCTTCACCTAAACAAAATAGGCGCCCGGAGTACAAATAGCATTGAAGTTTTAAACCCCAAAGATATTACTTCTGCCACTGCTAGAGCCTGTTTGGGATGTGTGTTGTAGGCTAAAATCCAGAAACTGACTAAAATAAGAATCTGTATTTGTGTGCGCGTGTATGTTGCCAATAGGCAACAAGATTGATAACTCTAAACCAACACAATGCACACAGAAGTAGGCATCTTGCTGCCATAGATGTTAAGAATGAACTGAGGAATGACTAGGCCCATTCCACCTTTTATGCTCTCGGGCAGGGGGAAGGAGGGCAAGGCACAAATACATCTAGGGCCCAGGTGTGGCCCAAACAGACACTGCTAGCCAAAGGGATCCAGTCTCATGCACATGGAACACCTGAGCACTAAGAGTGGAATCTATGTGCACAACCATTCAAAGAGGAACCAAAATTTATCAGCTTTACACTTAGATGTATTATTTTTGTGTCTTCTTGGAACATATCCTTTATTACAGCTGTTGTTCCAGATATATAATTTAGCTGCCCTCATGTATTTTTGTGTGCTTGCATTTGCACACACCTGCCTGTCTTCTGCTTCTTCTCTTTTGCTATTATACTTCTTAAAATCAGATTAAAATGATTTAAGCTCAAAGAAATATGAATACATATCAACTGATATCCATTAGTTACTGACTCCTTCCTCCAGCAAGGTTTAGATTTCTACACTTGAGCCCAGTCATGCTCTCAGCTAAAATGAATGGGAGATTTGCAACTGGCTTCAATGGAACCAGAAGTAAGCCATTATGCTTTTTCAGCAAAGGTTTGCTTAACATTAAAGAGAGTACTCAAAAACTTAAAATCAGAATGAACAATCTCACATTTCTCATGGTGATGAATACCACAGAAAGAGCATATTTTATACGGTGGGTTGGGGAAGAAGGGGGAGAGAATAGCACAAGGAGGGAAAGATCATCTTTTATACTCTAGCTTTTGCCACCCCCTCCAGCACCAGCTCTCTAGTCCACCAAATCGCTTAAGCACATACTTAAATTTAACTATGTAAGTCACCATGATGAAATCAATACGACTACTCATGTGCTCAAAGTTACACACTTATTTTAGTGCTATCCTGGAATGAACAACCTCATACAGCTAATATCTGCCATTACCACTTGTGTTATATCTATAGCATAATTGGGTTTATAACTGTAATTCAGACCTTTCAGCGTAATTAAATGCCCATATAATTGAAACCCTTTCTAAAAGTACCTGCTCAGTGACACAAAGATGCTGCCTCATAATGGTCAATGGCAAACAGATGAAAAACGTTTGTGCTTTCTAAAACATTCCACGTGGCCCCTCTTATCAAAATGTCTTGCATATCTCAGCAAATCTACAGATAGGGTCCCATAATAGTATTCCTGCAACCAGTACATTTATTTTTACAGGCAGCATCTACATACTGTACAATCCAACCTGATGAATCAAATCAACCTGGAAACTCAATTTTAGTGGATTTTTCAAAACAATCTGGATTAGCCTTACAATTCTGTTTTCATATTTAGAAATTTTAAAACTGCCCTCTACAGCCTTAAAAATATTTTAAGATGTCAGGAATAATCACGGTATCAGCTCCCTAGGATTTATTCCAAATAGTTTTGAAATAAGGAGTTCTAGAATGAAGATGTGCTAAGAGATTTGGGGGGTAGAGGGAACAAAACTCAAAAACTTGTTAGTGAGTCCGTCTAAGGTCAACTTCAGCCACAGGAAGTTGGCTTTTGCCATTAGCTCTCAAAAAGAAAAAACAGAAAAGTAAAAGAACTGGGGATGCGTTGGATATCATCATATCCTATAACTCAGGACCTGAGAAACTGACTCACTGACTTCTTAGTGATGAGTAAGAAATTTGCCGTGGTGAGAGGGATAGGCCTAAACTATTAGTTTCTTTTGAATATAAGCATTCACTTCTAAAAAACAATAAAGCTTCCAACCCTTACATTTGCAAAGATAATTTTAATAATATGAACTGATGTAATTCTACCTTCCCGAGTTTGCATACAAGGTACTCCAGAACCTCTGCTGCTGTTCACAGATTTGCTAATAGCAGCAGAGTCAAATTCAGAAATCACTGGTCAGTGTCAGTTTCTCTAGAGAATCCTGTGGGCACCACTGAAAATTACAAGAATTGTGTTATTTTTACTCTGTTATTGCTTGGGAAATTATTCTGAAACAGGACAGACATTGTAACTATTAATCTAAAAGACCCAAAAGATAAAAGTCAGAGGAACAGAGCAGAGGAGACCTCTTTCCTCACAGCAACAATCAGGTTCAAAGAAGAAAAAAAAGAGAACCATCCCCCATTTCTTTTCAAGCAACTGGCTAGCAAGGGTCAAATTTGCAAGACACATGCCAGCCAGACTAATAGTAAAGATGAGAAAGGTCAACGACAGCACTTGAATAGGAATCCAAGCGCTCTTGCCTCCCCTATCGTTTGGGGGTAGAAGAAATCTAGGGTCCTCGTTAGACCTTTGATCCTAAACCATTAAAGTCAAATGGGAGATTTGCCTTTGACTTAAATGAGCAAAGGATCAAGCCCTGGCATCATTTATTTTGGCTCTTCTATCTTTCTTATGAGCTCTTCCCAGTAGGTTTACTCCGATTAGCAAGCACCTGGTAAATGTTTCAACCTTTGCCAATGCTCCGTACAGCCCACCAGGGGAAAAAGCACCCTGAAATCCCCAGTTTAGAGGTCTGCTGATTAACTGCGGAAAGATCCAGATTACCGAGGATACAAACGACTATTTGTATGTGTTGGTGAACTGAATGGTTTTTCTTCTAAATCTAATTGTGTTCATGAGTTCTTTCATATTATTTTTGTTCCTTTTAAAATGTTTTTAAATACTAATGTAAATAAATCTCTAATGTTCCACAGTTACTCAGAGAGAGTGGCTTGTAAGTAAAGGTATAGAAGGGGTCACACAGAATATAAAATCTGATCCTGCTTCTACTGAAGTCAATTTATGGAGTTTTGCCATTAAGTGTAGTGGGAATAGGTTCAAGGCCCTACTCTGAATTAATCCACCTTTGATGCAGAGGAGGAAGTCAGAGAGATACATTCTGCTCTGAAGAGACAACAAAAATGGGTACTGAGAAAAATGTGAGATCCTTTTCACAATACAGATGAGTCTTATTTGATCTTGGCCCAGCACAAGTAGAAGGAGGCTACTGTTGAATACAACTTTCCTATCCATTATGGGAGTAGGATGGACTGACCCCAGAATCAAGTTTCCTCTCTTTCAGTAAGATGCCGGGGAAATGGGGGAGCCTCTCTGGGTTTTTTACTTCCATCCATCTTCCATTTTTAATCTTTGTTCTTCAGAGCTACTCTGTTCTCCTTTTTAGTGTTTTACTGAACTGTGTCTGTTTGGGATAAAAATATATAAATTTAACTCTCTATTGACTTTAGATTTGTTGTTAAGATACTTTAAATGAACAACTTGCCCCTGATGTCAGGTGGGAGAGACAAAGACAGTATAAGAGGAAACTCTCATAATCTTTGCAACTGAAAACTTGCCAAGAGCTATTGTGAGTGATATATTAGACTGAAAATTGTAAAACATACCTAACGTTTTTTTTTTATTTTACTTAAGGAATATTTCAAATGGCATTGATAGCAGCATATAATATAAATATCCGTCCACTAAAACACGTGACCCTGGGATCAATCCACATGTCCATGACATTTGATTAAAAAAAAAAACCAAAACAAACGGTGTGCACACCATTTTCCATTCTTCAAAAATTCTCCATCACTGATGGACTCCTTGTGCAGAATTTCTGTCGCTAGTACCCATTGCCTCAGACAAGACCCAACTGTGTAAACTCAGTATATTTTAAGAAATACTTCATATTAACTCAATTTTAACTTATTTTAAAATGTATATCTAGTAACAAATCTCCTAGATAATTAAGCATAGATTACCACGTCTGACAGTATATAGTTAAACTAAACAATTTTGCATTCTACGAACTTTACCAGATATTTTTCTCTATTATACAGTGGGGGGAGGGAGTTGTGTGTATGTGAGAGAGAGAGAGAGACTCCATTGCAGCAAACACCAACTTCAAACAAACAAACAAAAAAAGGGTTCAGTATGTTGTTATGTTGTAACCATCGCAAATTCCTCTTAGGAAACACCATAACCAATTCATATACTTCTAGTTTCAGAACTATACTCTTTTATAATAGTGGTTAACTTTTTGGTCATAATTATCGGTCATAGTCTTCGGTGATTAAATAAATACTTTATATCGGTCGAGTCAAATATCCCGCTTATTCCTATGGTTTTCAAATCATCACAACTTCATTCAGAAGTTTGGAAGAGGTTTCCCTCTGTAGGGAGACTCTTCTGGATCTGTAGACATCAGAATCAGACATCTAGCCTGGGAAAGGCATTGCACTGTGATAGAAAAACACTAAAACAAAGACAAAACCAAAATAGTATGGACCTAGGGAAGGAAAAATATCTAGTAATGACAGTAATGCATCTTGTTCTGCTGATAAAGAACGCGAAAACATGAAAAGCAAAAATTCTGAAAATAATGACACACCACACCAGTAGCCAAGCTTTTTTCTTAATTCTAAATTATTTTCATCCATAACTGCAGTCAACAAAAATACTGTGTAGTAATCAATCAGTTTAAAAGTGATCCTCCTGAAATGTTGTACATTCATAAGGTAACCCTTACATGAGCAGTATAGATTTCCAGCTGCTAGTTGTAATGAATGGGAGATGGAATGTATTTAAATCAAATAGCACCATCTAGCAGGCCCCCCATAACTTCACGTAGGAGGGTAGTTATTACTTGGTGATAGCTCAGTTTGCCAGGCCTCACTTGTAGAATATTAAGGATTTTTATATTGCACATTAAAATAGTATTGCCTTATTGGTACAAAAGTTTGGAAGAAAAGTAAGGTCAAGAGAAAAAGTTGTAAATGTTGAAGTTTCAGCCCTAAGATTAAAAAAAATAAAAATATTGCAAAAACTTCATGTTGCAAGCCACACAGGAAGTAAAACTAAAATAAATCTACAAGGTCATCATTCTGAAAGTCAGATTCATCTGAGGGTCCACTTATAGATTCCACAGCAAGATAATATTACAGTTAGATTTTAGCAATTTGCAAAGTGCATGGTAAGTGGTATACATGAGGCAAAAAACAGCTGAAATTCTAGTTTCTGTACACAAGTCAAAGAAAACAATGTTTGTCCTAATGTATGATAATTTAAGTCTTTTTGAAAAAGTATTTTTGTAAAAAGCATTAACAGTTGATTAGTCTGCTCAAGTTCTGTCTCAAACCCCTTCCAGCAATTAGCATTTCTTGTCAACAATTCCCTACTACAAAGTTATGCTTATAATTCCCCACCATCATACAATAACAATGCTTTAAATCTCTTCAAGCATCTCCCTCTCCTCTGTCTGGCAGCAGAGATGCCTGGCCTGCTAGGAAGTGTATGTGTGCCAGCCTTTGGAATTAGGAAGTGCAGCTCCTCTCTAAAATGCTGCAACAAGGAAAACTTTTAGGTGAAGGTTCAAAACAAACTGCCTGAAGGAAAACTCAGCAGTCATGTCTGGACTATTCATTTTCATGTTAAATGCAATTCTGTGGCGGTGTGCAATGTGGTGTGCAATGTGATTTCTGCACAAGACATATACAAATAGCTTTTCTGGCTAGAGGTCCCTTCATCCCCTCAATTGCTTTATCCTGAGCTTTCACAGGCTGCAGCAGACTGACTGAATGGACCTGGCCTGAAGAATTGAAGCCAACTACTTACTATACACTTCCTTCTCCCCCCCTGCTGTACTCAGCCCATCATACATGGGCTCTTCCTTCTGCCTCACAATAAGCACCTCCTGCCTGTGCTTCACCAATCTCAAACCAAGGCTGCAAGTACAGCAAACTTAAAGGGACACCATCAACTTGAAACTCACATTTCTGTTTAATCATATTGTACCTACTATAGTTACAAATAATATCTAACAGTACTATAACTGAAGGAAGCTAGCCAAGTCACTTTCTCCATATTTTTCCAGTTCATTTATTTGGTACATTTGGTTGCCCTGTGTGTAGTCAGTTTCGCTGTTTACCCTGTACATTCAGTTAGTTTCTCCCTCTCTGAAAAGATATTTGTAAACACAATCAGGTGAACAGAAACACACTTACACGATTTATTTTAAAGGATTTTTTTTAAAAAGGTCGAGTTATGATATTTAAAGAGGACTTCTCAAAACCATTTCTTTTAAGATAAGTCATTTTTTACAAATTCAAGTTCTTGGTGCCCCTTTAACATGTGTGCTGGGGAGGCAGGGGAGGGGGATCCTCATTGCCATAGGACAGAGATCCTTCCCTCTCCATCGAAAGTGTCACTGGCTGCATTGCTGGCACCATCGCAGCACCCACCTACAATTACCCCCACACCCCTCCACAGAAAACAGTACCATTTCCCCTTCTTCCCCAAACCAATGGGCCCTCACAATGTCTCCGAATACCTCAGACACCCCCTTTTCCCTTCTCTAACCCCGCTAATCCCTTTTCCCCACGCACAGCAACCCCCGTTTCACGCCCCAAGAACAATGCAGACAGCCCCCGGCCCGCACCCCAGTCCGTTGTCCTGCCCGCGCCCCAGGCTGGGCCGGGGCTGGGAGACCAGCGCGGGGCTCGAAGGGGAAGGACAGGGGGAGATATGCGGCGCTGATAAAAAGTTGAGAGCTGCCGAGTTCCTGGCAGCACACGGCGCGCCCGCCTCTCCCTCCCCGGCGGGAGCCCGCAGCAAGGCGGCCCCAGCCCCTTTGTCACCAAAGTTACTCCAACACTTTCCCCCGGCACGGGCCCGCCCCCCCGCTCCTCCCTCCCGTGCGAGGGGCGAGGGGCACTCGCTCGCGCGGCCCCCTCGCCCGCACCCCGCAAGGCGCGGGGCTCAGCCCTCAGCCCTCAGCCGCCTTTCGCCCCGCCACGGCGGGCGCCCCCCGTCCCGGCTCCCGCCCGAGCGCGGGGAACTCAGGCACGCCTGGCCCCGCCAGCCCGGGAGCGAGAGCAGCTCCCCCCCGCGCGGGCCCGTGCACCCAACTCCTAGCCCCGGGTCCTCTGCACCCCCAGCCCCGGCTGCCCCGCTCCGGCGCCCCGCTGGCTCCGCGAGCGTGCGCCCGGCCCCTCTCCGGCGAGCAGCAAAGTTACTTTGTGCAGGGTCTGTGCGGGTGTGCGCGCCCCCCGCCCCGTCCGGCTGTGCGGTCCGGCGGGCTGTACTCACTTCTCCCTGGCCTGGCTGTCGGACGGGACGCTGCTGTTGCTCTTGCCTTTGCCGTACATGCCTGCAGAGAGCTCCGACTGTCACGCACCTGTCAACCCATCACAGCCTCCCCGGGAACAGCCCCGTCACCATGGAGACGCTGCCACACACACACCCCATTGGCCCGCGGCAGGGCCGGGCACGCCCTCCGCACAGTGACTGACAGGCCGAGGCCAGGACAGGCTGCTCCCTCCTCCTCCCCGCTTCCCCCACCCCTCGGTTCCTCCTCCCCCTCCCCTCTCGCGCTCTCCCTTCTCCGGCGCAAGGGGGAATTTGAAACGGTTCTAGAAGGATTTTAAACAACTGGCTGTTCCGTGCGCTCGGCGCCCCCCCTCCGCCGCTGCCGGAGAGGGAGAGCGCTGGGGAGAGAGGGAAAGTGCGGACTGGATTCCGCACCCGCCGGCACCCGCTAGCTTCAGCGCCCCCCTGCCCCCCACACACCCCCTGCCCAGCCGGCAGCACGGGCCGCTGCAGCTCCCTCCGCCCCCGCCGTCTGATCAACCGGCACAGGCTGCCCGGTCCCCTCCCCCACGGCGCTGCCACCCACCCGCAGGCCGCCTCCGCCGCGGGCAACGAGACCTGCCCCGGCGCTCAGCCCGCAGCCCGCGCGTTGGCGGGCCCGGTGTCCGCGGGCGCAGTGAGCGCGGCGAGACCCCCCCGCACAGCCGGCCTCAGCCCCCTCCCCCCGCGCCGCTCAGGCGCCAGAACAGGCCGCCCCTGCCCCCACAGCTCAGCCACGGGCACAGCCGGCGTCACCCCCCCACACTGCTCAGCCCCCCGCCCCCAGTGCTCGCCC
>ML675629.1:45529229-45574634 GCA_007922155.1 Mesoclemmys tuberculata
AGTGCTCACCCCCTGCCCCACAGCTCAGCCAGCATCACCCCCCCACACTGCTCAGCCCCCTGCCCCCCACTGCTCAGCACAGCCAGCATCAGCCTCCCCTCCCCCCGGCTCAGCCCCCTGCTCCCCACAGCTCAGCTACTAGCAGCCAGCATCAGCCCCCCCCACTGCTCAGCCCCTGCCCCATCACTCACACAGCCAGCATCAGCCTCCCCACACACACTGCTCAGCCCCGTGCCCCCACAGCTCAGCTACTAACACAGCCAGCGTCAGCCCCCTGCCCCATTGCTCAGCGCAGCCAGCATCAGCCCCCACACACTGCTCAGCCACCAGTAGAGCCAGAAAAGGCCACCCCACCCCCCTGTACAGCTCAGCCACCAGCGGGGCTGGCCTCAGCCCCCACCCCCTCCCTGTCCCTTCCCAAACTTTTTTAACACAGTTCCCTGCTATAACTGTGAATAGGCTTGTTCGTTATTTGTGAATGTTTGCAGTTGGCAACACTGCATTACATGGTTTTTTGAGGGTGTTTTGCTCTCAGCCCTGAGACAGCCTACTAGCCTGTGCTGGTGGCTGAGCAGTTTGGAGGGGCAGGAGGCTGAGGCAGCCTGTGCTGGTGGCAGTCCCTCAGAGATTGGCCTAGTCCCTATAGGGGGTTGTGAAGAAACTTTCAGTGGAGGCAGGTTATCCCACAGCCTTCTGCTGCAGAGTTTCTTCCACAACGTCAGAAACATCTGGTATTGGCCACTACTGGTAATGGGACTAGACGTATCCCTGATCCAATATGGCAATTCCTATTTTCCTATTATCCAAATGAAAAGGAAGGATCTCAACAAACAATTTAATGTGAACCAAAACTGCAGGATTAAGAACAGCTTTAGGAACTCCCATATAGAGAAAAAATTTTAAAAATGTAATTTTTTCAAAGCTATACCAGGGAGATCATTTTCATGTGAAAACACCCACCATCATTATTGTTTACTACATTCTTTTTCTTATGGTAGCTCCCAGAAGTTTTTCAGAATTGGGGTCCTATTGTGCTTAAGAACAAGAACAGCCACAAGAGCAGACCAATGGTCCATCCAGCCCAGTATCCTGTCTTCTGACAGTGGACAGTGATAGGGAATGAACAGAACATGGCAATTTAATCAAGTGATCCATCTCCTTTCATCCAGTCCCAGCTGCTAGTAGCCAGAGGTTTTGGAGCACCCAGAACATGGGGTTGTGTCCTTCACTATCTTGGTTAATAGCAGTTGATGAACCTCTCTTCTATGAACTTCTCTAATTCTTTTCTGAACCCAGTTATGCTTTTGGCTATCACAATATGCCCTGGCAACAAGTTCCATAAGCTGAATATGCATTACGTGAACAAGTACTTCCTGCTGTTTGATTTAAACCATTCATTTCTTTGAGTGACTCCTAGTTCTTGTGTTATTTAAAAGGGTAAATAACACTCTCACTTTCTTCACAGCATTAATGATTTCATAGACCTCTATCTTATGCCCCCTCAATTATCTCTTTTCCAAGATGAACAGTCCCTGTCTTTTTAATCTCTCCTCATATGGAAGCTGTTCCATACAACTACTCATTTTTGTTGCTCTTCTCTGTGCTTTTTCCAATTCTGCTACATTGCTTTTGAGATGGGGCAACCAGAACTTCATGCAGTATTCAGGGTGTGGGCACACCAGGGATTTATATAGTGGCATTATGATATTTTCTGTCTTATTATCCAGCTCTTTCCTAATGGGTCCTAACATTTTGTTAGCTTTTTTGACTGCCACTACATACTCAGCAGATGTGTTCTGAGAACTATCCATGGTGACTCCAAGATCTATTTCTTAAGTGGTAATGGCTAATTTAGACCCCATCATTTTGTATAATTGGTATTATGTTTTCCAATGTGCACTACTTCGTATTTGTCAACTTTGAATTGCATCTGCCATTTTCTTGCCCAGTCACCCAGTTTTGTCAGATCCCTTGTAACTCTCACAGTCTGTTTTGGACTTAACTATCTTGAGTAATTTTGTATCATCTACCCATGTTGCCACTTCAGTGTTTACCCTTTTTTCCAGATCATTTCTGAATATGTTGAACATCACTGGTCCCAGTACAGATCCTTGAGGAACCCCACTATTTACCTCTCTCCACTGTGAACAGTGAACATTTATTTCTACCCTTTGTTTTCTATCTTTTAATCAGTTACTGATCCAGGAGAGGACCTTCCTTCCTACCCCATTACTGTTTACTTTGCTCAAGTGTCTTTGGTGAGGGATCTAGTCAAAGGCTTACTGAAAGTCCAAGTATACTATATACACTGGCTCACCCTCATCCACGTTTGTTGACAACCTCAAAGAATTTTAATAGATTGGTGAGGTATCATTTCCCTTTACTATGTGTCTGATAAATCTCTTCTTTACTATTGTTTTGACCAATTAGTTGGTCAATTAGTTTGACCAATAAGTTAGGCTTATTGGCCTGTAATTGCCAGGATTGCCTCTGGAGCCTTTTTAAGAAATCGGTATTACATTAGCTGTCAGTCATCTGATACAGACCCTGATTTAAGTAGGTTACATATCCCTGTTACGAGTTCTGCAATTTTATATTTGAGTTCCTTCAGAATTCCTCAGTGAATACCATTTAGTCCTGGTGACTTATTATTATTTAATTTGTCAGTTTGTTCTAAAACCTTCTCTACTGACACCTCAGTCTGGGACAGTTCCTCACCTATCACCTATAAAGAATGGCTCAGCTGTGGGAATCTCCACACATCCTCTGCAGTGAAGACCAAAGCCAAGAATTCATTTAGGTTCTATGAAACAGCCTTGTCTTCCTTGAGTTCTGATTTAGCACCTCGATCATCCAGTGGACCCACTGATTATTTGGCAGGCTTCCTGCTTCTGATGTGCTAAAGAAACATTTGCTGTTAGTTTTTGTCCTTTGCTAGTTGCTTTTCGAATTCCTTTTTGGCCTGCCTAATTATACTTTTGCCCTTGACTTGCCAGAGTTTATGCTCCTTTTTATTTTCCTCAATGGAATTTGACTTCTGATTTTTAAAGAGTGTCTTTTGTCTCTAACTGCCTCTTTGACTTTGTTGGTTAGCCCTGGTGGCATTTTTTTTTATCTTCTTACTTTTTTTTACTTGGGTTATAGCTATAGTTTGAGCCTCTATTATGGTGGTTTTTAAAAGTTTCAATGCAACTTGCAGGCATTTCATTCTTGTGACCGTTCCTTTTAATTTCCATTTAACTAACCTCCTTGTTTCTGTGTAGTTCCCCTTTTGGAAGCTAAATGTTACTGTGGTGAGTCTCTAGGTATTTCCCCCCTACAAGAATGTAAAATTTAACTTCATTATGGTCACTATTACTGAGCTGTGAAGCTTGGTGTTGTACAAGCAGAAGTTCTAATCCTACAGACTCGTATGCAGATGCTTATGCATACCATTCTCAACTTCAATATGTAAGTGAAGAGTGAGAAGCAGAATGACTGTATTCTGCTCCCTTATTCACACTGAATAACACATGTGCTTTACCACAGAGTTCAGTGGGCCTGCTCATGTAAGTACAGTACTCACCATGAGTACAGGTGGCATAAACAAGCCCAGAAAAGGGAAAGGCAGGAAGGGCAGACAAAGAATCAATAAAGTGGAAAAAAATTTGGTAGAGGAAGAAGAGAGAGAGAAAGAGGAGACAAAGAAATTGGGGGTCAGGGATCAAAATATAAAATACAAGAAACAGAAAACAGCTGAGGAGTGAAGAGAGACAGAGGAAGAACACAAGGACTAACATAGAGAAGAAAGGAGACACTTCTGGTTGGTAAATGATCATTACAGTCCCAATTACTGTTCTCATGTAGATCTCTGATTGTCCCATTTGAATGTATTGTGAAAGCAATTATGTGTGTCACCAAACAAACGTATTGACTATCTACCTAGGGGTATGCCTACGCATAAACCATGGTAGCAGTGTTGCTGTAGTGCTTCAGTGTAGACACTATCACTGTCTATGCGGTGGCAGGGGTTCTCCCATCAGCATAGATAATCCAGCTCCCTGAGAGATGGTAGCTAGGTCAACAGAAGAATTCTTCTATCCTAGCACTGTCTACACTGGGAATTAAGTTGGCATAACTACATCTATCAGTGGTGTGGATTCTTCACACTCGTGAAAGACTTAGTTAGACAGATGTAAGTTTTCAGTGTAGACCAGCCCCTTATGGTTTTATACTGCTGCCCAACACCACAGAATATATACTGTACATTTTAAAACCTGTGGCAGTAAGTTTCAGAGCTCGGGTTTACAAACTTGGGTTTCCACTATGGTGCTAAGAACAGCTGTGTAGGTGGAGGGTGGTGTGGGCTGGATGTTGGGCTTTGAAGCCCACCCCTGTCCCTGGACTTCAGAGCCTGAGTTCTAGCCTAAGCCCAAATGTCTACACAGCTGGTTTTAGTGGCATAACGCGAGCCCAAGTCTGAGACCTAGACTCTGGGACTCAATGCTGTGGGTTTTAAAATGCAGTGTAGCCATACCTTGAGTGCCTTCCACGTGAATTTGATAGCAATAGTGAAGCCCCTACTGGACTTTATGGAATATTTGGCTCCTCTCTATTCATGGTAAAACTCTTCTTGGGGTATATTGAGTTGGTTTTGTTGATTGGGAGGATGATGTTTGTGTCTAGTTTGGAAATTTTGTTTTGGGCTGGTTGGGTTTGGGTAGAACAGGGTGTCAATGTGAGTGTTGTTCTTGCTATGGTAGAAAGGTTTTCACAAAGAGGAAAATTTTGCAGTGTTTTCTAAAGATAATTAGACTCTGGAATCACCTAATCTCCTTTGGAAATTCATTCCATAACCAGATTTCCTCAATTGAGAAAGCTGTGTCCCCAGTTTTCACATTTTGCATCCAGGGCATTGTGTCTCAGCAGCTCATAAATTGAAATTCAGCCTTTAATGTAGTTGAGGCTTGATCCATTAGGTGTGGGATGAACTATGAAAGGGGGAATGAAGAACTAAGAATTGTAAAATTTGTTCTTATGGACCCTCATGTCTAGTAATGAAATTCAGAAGATATGGTCAGAACTATGCTTTGACATCCTCCAGTGAAAGGCATATGCAAGTATTATTACTTAACCATGGTGTATGAAAAGAACCAAAATACTCGTAGGACTTTGAAATTTGCCAAGTTAATGTCACAATTGCCTTCACAAGAATGCTATCATCATGTATTATGTGTATTCGGTACAGTGCAAATAAAAATTATCACCTTGATACAAAAGTTTGTTTAGTTAATGGATAAATTAACATGAAAACATCCAAACAGTCTTATGAAGTTTTGTGTCATTAGTTCTCTTTTAAAAATATTTACGCATGTACATAAAACATATCTGTGCCCTTGCTCAAAATCATTTTGAGTACAAACACTGTTCATTGCAGCAGCATTGCATCTCATGGGGCCAATATTGTAATTAATGAGATCTGAAACATATACTGAGACAAATTAAGATCCTAATATAAAAAATGAAGATCCATTGTTTTTGTTTAAAGGGGGAGGAGGATACTTTAAAGCTTCTTAGTTCAAAACTGGAAAGGAATTCACAATGTATTTTTAGAGTGTTATAAAAAAAATCTCTTACATAATGCTGATTAATTCTTAGGTTTGGAGGAAGAGCACCAGGCTTTGTGTGTCAGAGTGTTGACCAGCTGAGGCACTAAGGGGATGGTTTTGGTTGGATTCTATTTTTTTTTTAACTTCTAGATATAGAATACTGCAATTACTCAACTATTACAGGATTTAGCTTTTGTTTGGGCATGTATGAATATTTTTCTCTTTCTGGAATCTGTATCTTATTCTTGGAAGTCTTTATCATTTTAAAACATATGTTACATTATATCACCCTGCTTAAGATATAGGATAGCTACAAACTGTTTTTTTCTTTTACTGCAGCTAGTTATGTTGTCGAATAACGTTAAGAATGTCTGCAGTGGCACATTACCAGTGCAGTTCTGTCACAATGGCTATGTTACTTATGTAGAGCCACTAATGTTCCACTTTCTTTATATGTTTATTGTAATGATGTGAATAATCAATTTAAAGTTCTTTTCATTTTATGGATTTTTCAAAATCCTAACTATTATAAATGGCTGAGTTCAGACAACATTCTCTTCGAAGACATTATATTTCAATAGATCCAGTCATTAAACAACATTTTCTTGTTTTTAATCCTAGTTATACCTGTGTAGTTTTGAAGTGCAGCTGGAGTGAAATTTTGGCTAGCTGTCACATTTTAGAAGTAAGTGTAATGGGGAAGAATAGGCTTGGTCTTTTTCAAAAGATGTTTTTAGGTTAGCTTTGGGGACCTCAAGAATTTCTTGTCCCTTTTTAATATCTCTCCATAGTTTCATCTCTCCATGAAATTTCTAACTAGGGACCTGATTCTGCAATCCTTAATCACTGGACTACTCACGTGAACAAGGATTGCTTACTTGAATAAGGGTGGTCCTAGCTCATCATTAGAGACAGTGCAAGGAGCAGAAAAGCAAAAGAAAAGTTCTGGTTGTTGCTGTCTTCCAGTGGGAAAGAAATCAAAGGCTGGTAGGTCTGGCTCAACTGCAGTGAGAATGGAAGGAGTAAGAGAAGGCTCAAACAGACAAGGCTGGCTTCATTGCCTGCCCGCTTGGTGTCCTGAGCTCATGACACCAGAACTCTCTTCCCCAGTACAGTTTCCCTTTATCCTCCAGCAGAGCTCACTCTTTCACCCCTCATTTCTTTTATAAGTACTTCTTTAATCCCGATAGAAGTTCCCAACATTTGAGGTGCATTCTCTGTAGTACTCACAAGGTTGCTTGATTGGTTCATGCTCTGATAATAGAGGGTCCAGTCTTGTGAGGTGCTGAGGATTCCCACTGAAAGGAGGTGAGGGACATTCAGCATCTTTCACGATTGGGCCCAATGGCCTAGATTGTGCTTTTATGACAGCCCTCATTAAGGGTGGGTGAGGTGCAATCCTATCCCAGGATGCGTGCAGGGGAACATGCAAACAGTAAACCCCTTCACTAAGTGCAACCTGCTCTTCTCTTCTTGCTGGTCCAGATTTGCAGACTTATGTATGAAAACAAGGTTAGTTACCAGTAACTGATGTTCTTTGAGATGTGTTGCTCATGTCCATTCCACTATAGGTGTGTGCATGCCTCTGTGCACAGCTCCTGGAACTTTTTTCCCCTTAGCAGATTCTGTAGGGTCAGCTCCAGCACCCCCGAGAACCCCACACATATGCTGTGTTATATGAGGCACTGCCGGCCCTATGCCCCCTCAGTCTCTTCTTTCTGCCAACTCCGGCAGCAAGGACGGGGGGTGGGTTGTGGAATGGACATGAGCAACACATCTCGAAGAACATCAGCTACTGGTAAGTAACCTTGTTTTCTTCTTCGAGTGATTGCTCATGTCCATTTCACTATAGGTGACTAACAAGCAATACCTTGGAAGTTGGAAGGAGTTACCGGTGAGCTGCCCTCAGCACTGCTCTGTCAAATCCCGCATCCTCTCTTGTCTGCTGGACGATGGTGTAGTGGGATATGAAGGTGTGCACTGACGACCAAGTGACAGCCTTGCAGATGTCTTGCAGGGGCACTCTCTCCAGGAAGACTGTAGATGAGGCTTGAGCTCCTGATGAGTGCGCTGTGATGGTTCCCGGAAGCGGCACCCTCTCCTGCTCATAGCAGAACTTGATGCATGATGTAATCCACAAGGAGATGCACTGGGTGCAGACAGGTGAGCTTTTCATCTGGTCAGCCACTGTGATGAAGAGTTGCATCGATTTCCGGAATGGCTTTGTGTGCTCGATGTAGAAGGCCAGGGCTCGTCTCACGTCCAGTGAGTGCACCTCCTCTCCTCCTCTGAACCTTGAGGTTTAGGAAAAAGCATGTGGAGAAAAATATCTTGATTACAATGAAATTGGGAAACCACCTTGGGCAGGAAGGCTGGATGAGGCCTCAACTGCACCTTATCCTTATAAGAATACTGTGTAAGCGGGCTCCAAGGTCAAGGCCCTAATCTCAGGGACCCTCCTAGCTGAGGTAATGGCCAGCAGGAAGGCTACCTTCCATTAAAGCATGAGCAGAGGGCATGAAGCCATGAGTTCAAAGGGGGACCCTGTGAGTCTTGGGAGGATCAGGTTGAGATCCCAGGGAGGCACCGGGTCTTGGACCTGTGGATAAGACCTCTCCATCCCCTTGAGGAACCTGACCGACAAGGGATGGGAGAACAGCAATCTCTCCTCTAGTGGCTGATGGAAGGCCAAAATGGCCACCAGGTGAACCTTCAGCGAGGCCAGCACCAGACCCTGGAGCTTTAGCTGGAGCAGGTACTCCAGGATCGCCTGTACAGACAAGAGGCTAGGCTGAATACCCCAGGACTCCACCCAGGAGCTAACCATTTCCACTTAGCCCAATATACGACCTGTGCAGAAGGCTTCCTGCTGCCAAGCAGGACTTGTTGGATCTGGACCTGCACCTGCACCGAGCAGGGTCTCTCTCTCTCCGTCAGCCACAGAGCCTCCAGGCCATGAGGTGCAGGGAGTCCAGGTCCAAGTGCAACAGGTGACTGTGGTCCTGGGATAGAAGGTCGTGCCACCTCTGGAGCTCCAGGGGTGGGGCAATCGAAAGGTCCAGCAGCATGCTGAACCAGTGCTGTCTCGCCCAGGCCAGAGCGATGAGTATAACGTCCGCCCTGCCCATCTTTATTTTCAGCAGGACCTTGGGCAGGAGCAGAATGGGTGGAAACACATACATGAGGATTCCCGTCCATGAGGAATGCATCAGAAATCGACCCAGTCTCATGACCCCAGAATGAGCAGAACCTCGGACACTTCATGTTCCAGGCCGATGTGAATAGGTCCAGCCGGGGAACACCCCACTTCTGGAAGATCATAGCTACCACCTCTGGGTGCAATGACCAGTCGTGGCAGGGTAGAAATGACCTGCTGAGGCGATCTGCCTTGTTGTTCCTCAATCCTGGGAGTTGAGAGGCAGTCAAGTGGAAATCATGCCTCACGGCAAAGTCCCACAGACAGATAGCTTCCTTGCAGAGGGCCAAGGAGTGCGCTTCCCCTGCCTGTTTATGTAAAACATGGCTGCAGTGTTGTCCGTCAGCACCTGCACCACTCTGCCTGTCAGGAATCAGAGGAACACTTTGCACGCTAGGCGAATGGCCCTCAGCTCCTTCACATTGATGTGCAGGTGCCTCTCCTCCCCCTACCAGAGCCCCTGAGTGCCTAGGTTGGCTCTGATGTGGGCTCCCCATCCTACATCTGAAGTATCGGAAATTAAGGTGACCAACAGGACCAGCTCCCTGAATGGAACGCCCTTTATCACTGCCCTGGGAGTCTGCCACCAATTTAGAGAGGCTAAGACGGGCGGGGGAACTGTGACCACCCAGTCCAGTGGGTGTCTGCTTGGTGCCTATACTGAGGCCAACCATGCCTGAAGCAGTCTGAGCCTCAGGCAAGTTAGTATCACCATGTACGTGCAGGCCACCATGTGGCCTAACAGCTGTAGGCAGTGCCTGGTTGTTGTTGTGGGGCATTGGTGCAACTGGGAGATAATAGAGACAATCGCCTCAAAACTTGGCTGAGGCAGGAAGGCTCTTGCCTGGGAAGTGTCCAGGGTGGCCCCAATGAATTCTATGCGTTGCACAGGCGTTAGTGTGGACTTCTGCTTGTTTATGAGCAGTCCCAGCCTGCTGCAAGCTGAGCAAGTGAGGGTCACGCTCTCCTGCACTTGGGACCTGGACCTGCCATTGTCCAGGTGAGGAAAAATTTGCACACCCTTTCATTTCAGGTGGGCAGCCACTACCGCCATGTACTTGGTGAACACCCTTGGAGCCGAAGGTAGGCCAAAGGGTAGAGCTGTAAACTGGTAGTGGAAGCTAGCCACCATAAAACTGGGGAGGATGGGGAGAGTAGACACATGAAAGTATGCATCCTTGAGGTCAAGGTGGGCATACAAGTCTCCTGGATCCAGGGAAGGGATTACAGAAGCTAGGGAGACCATGCGGAACCTGAGTCTTTTGACATATTTGTTTAGATGACACAGGTCTAATATGGGTCTCAGACCCCCCTTTGCCTTGGGGATGAGGAAGTACCTCGAATAGAACCCCTTCTGTCTTGAGGGACCATTTCCACCACTTTTACGTTGAGGAGGGTGTCCACCTCCTGCAAGAGGAGTTGCTCATGAGAGGGGTCCCCGAAGAGGGATGGAGGGGGAGGGTTGTTGGGGGGTAGATGTAAACTGTAGGGCATATCCCCCTGAGACTATCCGAAGGACCTAATGGTCTGAAGTGATCTTTGCCCACTCAGGATAGAAGGGCCTTAGCTGGTTTAGGAAGGGGTGGGGCAGATCCAGGAGAGCAATCGGGGTGCCACCCTTGGGGGCACCATCAAAATTGTTTCCTCTGGTTGCCCAACCTCTTGGGGGCCCCCTGCTAGAGAGCTGAGGACGAGCTGGGGGGGCTGATTTCTCCTTCTAAACCCCCTATTCCTATCCCTATTCCTATAGGGCTGGAAAGGCCTGGGCGGGGGCCTTGGATGCTGCTACGCCTGGGGCTGTGACTGACACCTGGAAAGCTGGGGCGTGTACAGGCCCAGGGAGCAAAGAGTGGCCCTGGAGTCCTTCAGACCATGCAGCTTCGCATTAGTCTGGTCGGAGAAGAGGGCCGACCCATCAAAGGGGAGGTCCTGAATAGACTGCTGCATCTCTTGGGACAGGCCCGAGGATTGCAGCCATGAGCACCTTCTCATGCAGATAGCAGAGGCTATGGCCCTGTCCGCCAAGTCAGCAGCATCACAGGATGTCTGAGAGTGTTGCCTAGCTACCGTGGTTCCTTCCTCCACAATGGTGCTAAAGTCTGCGGCCTGGTCCTGAGCCAAGGCCTTGGCGAACCGTCTGAGGGAGTCCCACAAGTTGAAATGATATCTACCCAGGAGGGCCTGATGGTTGGCAATCCTGAACTGCAGGCTTGCCTTCGAATAAACCTTTCTCCCAAACAATTCCAGCTTTTTATTATCTTTGTTCTTGGGAGTGGACCCTGGCTGACCTTGCCTGTCTCACTGGTTAGCTGTGTCTAACACCAGGGTTCCCGGGGTGCTGTGAGTGAACAGGTACTCAAACCCTTCGGCCTTATATTAACATAATACTTTCTCTCAGCCACCTTTGATGTAGGGGTGACCGAGGAAGGGGTTTGCCACAGGGCCGTTACAATTTTCAGGACCCTTTTGTGGACTGGGAGGGCCGCTCTTGCTGGGGCAGCCACCGCCAGCACATTAAAGAGGCTATCTTTGGCCTCTTCTAACTCCTTCACCTCCAGCCCCAACACTCTTGAGCAGCTCCTGGTGCGCTATGAAATCCTCCAGTGGTGCCGAATGGTCCTGAGAGACTGCCTCATTTTGTGAGGAGGAAGAGAACTGCCGAGGCATGTCCTGACAAAGGGTTGCACCCGTTCAGGGTCACTCAATGGGGTCCGACACCTCATTTGAGGAATGGTGTCTATGGGCCTTCTGTGCCGGAGGCATAGACTGCACCCCCAATGACAGGATGGATTGGGGCCCCGGCCCCATCTGCATACTCCATGGGGCCCAATAAGGCCATTGTTGCGGCCATTGACCCTGGGGCTGACTGCACCACAGGCTGTGATGCTTTGTGGGGTCGTCAGCTCTTCCGATGACTGTACCCCCTGGGAGACCCCCGAGTCACTGGATCAGTGGTGCCATGCACGTCCTCGGTCCTGGGCACCCTTCCGTGCCAGGAACCACCCTCTTGATGCCTCCGACCTGGAGGACAACGAGGACTGCCTCCGTCGCCATGAGTGGTGCCGACAAACAGAGGTATGCGCCGAAGAACTGGAGGTACTGGAGCATTGTCTCGGTATCAATGATTTCCGGTGCCGCTTGCCTTGCGGCCCTGCAGACCCCTTCGGTGACCGAGGTCGGCATTGGTCTGAACTCCTCGGTGCCGAGCCAGACTCCGGCGACCAGGTTCCACGTTGTGGACTGCGCGGTGCTGGGTCCTCCGATGGTGACCGGGTTCTGCGCCACCTCGGTGTGGGTGAACTCCTCAGTGCTGGGTCCTCCGACGGCGACTGGGTTCTGCGCTGTCTGGGTATGGGCAAACTTCTTGGCGCCAGGGATCTGGAACGGGAGCTGTCCGAGTACTGCCTTACAGACCTCAACTGGTGCCACATTCTGGCCTGCACTGCTTCCGGCGCTGGGGATCAACGTCTGCACCAAGAGGGAGACTCCATGTCCTGTGTCAGAGCAGGTTGGCTTGATGCCGCTGACCTGGCGCAACTGCTGTGGGAGCAACTCTGCTCTACCTTCGTAGGGTGTCCGGCGGGAGATCTTCCTCCCTGTACCAGGGATCTCCACCGCCATTCAGGGGGACCCAACGCGGGTTTCCCCTGTGATACCAGCCCCTTCTCCCTCGGCAGAGGGGGGGTGGAGGTGGCATAGGCAAGGCCAACAGGATCTTGCTGCCTAAAAGCCTCCAGTGTCAACGGCATTGGCAGAGGCACTCTCCCACTCCCAGGAGTTGTGGGAGGCTCCTTGACCGGAGATGCGGGCACTTGAGAAATCCGGTTGAAAGCCCTGTTAATGGAGGCAGTGCTCCGCCCGGTGTCTGAGCTGGTCGGCTCCACCTTGGCACCGAACGTGACCTCAGTGCAGAGTGCACCGCTGGTACTGGCCTTGACTTGGCACCACGCAACATCACTGGCACAAAAGAGGAAGAAGCAGTGTGCAGAGCGCAGACACTCCCCTGCACCATTAGTATGGGCAGGGTTGAGCATGGAGATGCACCAGACCTGGCCAGTTGAGTCTTCTCCGGTGAAAGTTGTTTATAGCCCTGCTTCATCCTTATCCCTTTTGGCTTCTTCAAAGAGCATAAGGACAGCAATTCTGCCTGGCCTTTATATAGGACATTCAAGGGGAAGTAAAGGGTCTTTGCACACACCTCTTATAGTGTTTACCCATGTGAGGGCCACACAGAATCTTACCCACAAATAGCATTTCCTAGCAGATGTCAAGGCACTTAACATTAGAAATAACTTTAAAAATAATCAGACCAAGATTAGCCTATTACTCCTTCTGGCACAGTGTGGGCCAGTGTGAATGTGTAACACCTACACTCAGATCACTATTCTGGCTTCTTGTCTGCTTCCAGGTGCAAATCAAGGTGATGATGATGATCTTTAAAGCCTTTATGAGACAACAGATCTTTGCCCATAATTTATAGTTCATGAAAAAAGGAAAACAAACTAAAATTGCTTATATGTTTTAACTAGAGGCCTGACTGAAACTGGATAGAGCCAGACAACCTAGTTTGTGAAAGATGGTATCTGTGCTAGATTGTTAAGCATTTGAAAGACAGCTATTAATTATCATTATTGCTTCAATGATCCATCTTCTAGAGAATGCAAGACCCTAAAGTGTGTGTAGGTAACTGGAGAAAAATGGTTTGGAAAGTGAGGGTATCTGCCCTAGATCAGATTAGGGGGAGTGCATTTCCTGGGGAATAAGAGACTAATTGGGCCCCAATACTGCAAGTAGCTCCATGTGGGCAGAACCCCTTTGCCATCAATGGCACTCCATGTAGGTGCAGCTGTCCACCCACATGGACCTTGCAGCACTGGATTCTTGGTCTGATTCAACTAGTATCATGTATAGAAACAAATACTTATGTCAGAACAGCCTATATTACCTTATTATTTGCTATGTCACAAAATTCAGCACTGTTTTATGAAAAAAGAATGAGCTCATTATGGAGCAGCTGATAATTTCTGACGTGGTCTGACACAGGCAGACTGCTAACTTCAACAAGCTTAGCTACCATAATAGCTACTTGTTTGTTTTGTCTTTAGAATTAGTCAAAATGTGTCTCCATTAAGATTTATTGATGAGGTTACATATCATGGGATGCAGGACTGAGGTTGCACAGGTGTATCAGAGCAGAATTTGGCTCTTAGCCAGTAATATATCAATACTAAAGCAAAATGAATTCAGCACCCTCAACATTTTAAAATGTATTAATCTCTATTAAAAAAAAATTCTAACATAAGCAAAAGCAAACAAATTGAGGATCTGGAAAAATAAATGGCCACAGCTATCATAGTGTGACAGCTTTGGCAAAACTTTAAACAGTTTTATAAAACAAATACCAGGTGATGTTCTATTCCCTGGGTAGCTTTTTACCATGAGATGTTCATATTTAATATAAAAGAGGAACAAAATGGTTCTATCTATCCACATATTTACTTAGCACATATCACTGAATTAAATATCATCCCAATGGTATGACACATCAGCCATGCTATATCAACATGTTCAAACATACATTAGCTCTGTGGGACTGTTCTGTCCTGCTTGAACTGATAAAAGCTATAATAACTTGTGGAAGACAAATCATTTCAGTCTGCATTGTGGGCTTAATCCTCTGAGGAGCTGAGTTCCCTGGACCCCCAATGAATTAAGAGGGGATGAGGGCATTCAACACCTCACAGGACCAATATTTCCTTCTGGAAATATAGTGTATACAAAATAACCCTGACATTTGTGTGTTTGCTTTTCATAGTTTTAAAAACTAATTTGACTTTTTCATGTACAGTTAAGAAGAGAAATACTGAAAATTGACTAAAATTTCACCCTATATAATGTTTTGAGTTTCAGGCTCAGGAAAAGGATGGTAATGACTAAAACACATGGCTTATACCAAATGGAAGCTGTGCCAAATCTGATTGATCACTGATTGGTTGGCCAACAGCAGTGTTAAAATTAAAAACAAAGGAACAACTTTATTCAGTCAGGAAATGGCTTGTTTATAAAAATACATTTAAAAACTTGTATTTATGCTTATGTTGTCTCCTCTAACTGACTGAAGTATACAATAGAGCTTCAAAGCCAAGTAGAATGCAACAAATCAATAAGTAAGCAATAGCATGTGAGGCATACAGGATGGGCTGATTTAAATCAAAGTGATTTAAAGCTCCAATTTTAATCATGATTTAAATCAGCAAGAAGGAAATTTTGATTTAAATAATCAATTTTAATATTGTTTTGCATTTGTACTTTTCAGTTATTTTCCTAAGGAAAGGTTTATTCTGATTGGTTAGTAACCATTAAAACATTGATTTATAACGAAATATAGCCTTTACACTAAATCTGGTGCTTCTTTTTGTTAACCAGGAGGATACACTATATTGATACACATTTATTTAAGCAATTATATAGCTTAATTTACATTTATTCAGATCCTTAATGTTTACATTTTTTATTATGTTAGAAAATGGTGAATAAAGAATATTTTTACTAGATGATTAGTCACTTTTTACTTGTGATTTCTATCCAGTTCTATTTGGAAATTCAAATTTATTTAAAAATGCGCAGAAATGGCACTTTAAAATTGCTTTTTTATTACTTAAATAAAATTACCTTAGATAAGGGAAACAGTTCATTAAAAGATGTTGCATTTAAAACTAACTGATTTATTAAACAAAGTATTATTTGTAGTTAATGAATTGAACTGATTGTTTCTGGTCACCAATATCTGTCAACATTTTAGAACTAGTAGAGCTCATCCTCTCACACCTAGTTTTCATTTATAGACTGGAAGAGGAAAACAAACTTTCCTGCATTTTCAACTCCCAGTTGTTTCTTAACTTTGAATGGTCTAATCACTGAGCTGAACTAGTAGAATAAACTGAAATGAAGAAAATATCCTCTATCCATCTGCAAATGCTGTCAAAAGCTGGTTTAGCTTCAGTGTTTGACTTTCTTTAAAACTTCAGTACAAAACAGGTACTGATTAATATTTTTGTTTTGTTTTGATTTCCCAGATTATAGTAAATGTAGGCTTTAACATATGTTGTCATAATTTCATATTTAATTTTAAATTGCTTTATTTTAATAAATAAACCTGAATTTAATTTAAATAAAAAATCCAGGTTTAAAGATAAACCTAAAAATCCTAAAACCCAGGATCTGGATCTGGGTTTATAATCCCAGGATCTGGTTCTGGGTTTATCTTTATCTAGGGTTTACCTAGGGAGGTGGTGGAATCTCCATCCTTATTGGTTTTTAAGGCTTGGCTTGAAAAAGCCCTGGCTGGGATGATTTAGTTGGGGTTGGTCCTTTTTTGAGCAGGGGGTTGGACTAGATAACCTCCTGTGGCCCCTTCCAACCCTAATTTTTTATGATTCTATGACTGGCAAGGAGTAGCCACTCTGGATTGTGACAGTAAAGAGTTTCAGCTGTATCAGTCACCCAGTGTTGGTATCTGATATGGCTGCCATGTCAAGTGCATAACGTTTAACAAAAGTTAGTGGGTTGCTCCCCATGGCTGCCTTGCATATCAGTGGCTGGCATATTTTTAAAGTAAGCAGAAGATGCTACCTTCACCCTGGAGGTCTGTGCCTTGATGTTTGGAAGGAGATGTTTGCCAGCTTATTGATAGCTAGTGGAAATACACGGTGTGATTCACTTCAAGATTCTCTGTGACAAGATAGCTTGGCCTTTTGATGAGCTAGATATGGCCACAAAGAGGTGGGAAGAAACCTTAAAAGGCTTAGTTCTGTTGAGGTAATAGAGCGAGGCTCTGGAGTCTTTTGGCTTCTTTTCTCCTCATGCCGAGTGTGGCTTCCAGAAGAAAAGTGTCAGAGTAATTAATTGGTTCTGGTAGAATTCCAAGATCACCTTAGGGATGAATTTGGTGTGTGGTTTCATCACCATCTTGTCCCTATAGAAAGATGTGTAAGGTGATCCATCCATAAGTGTTTGGAGCTCATTGACTCTCCATGCAGAGGTAATGAATTGCCACGAGAAAGATAATCTTGATGGTAAGATGGTGTGCACTCGAAGAGTGATTTGAAAGAAGGCTCTATATGTTTTAGAAAGATGAGTCAGGTCGCAGACGGACGGGCAAGTATGAAGAGGGCCCTTGAGGAATTTCACTACCGTACGGTGCAAGAAGACTGAGTGTGACTACTGGAGCATAACATGTCACTATTGCTGCGAACTGTACTTTAAAAGAATTAAATACTAACCGCATTTACTTCAGACCAATATCTTCACTAGTGGGGTCTCCCTCAGGCCAATATTATTCTGAGTTGCCCAAATGGACAATATTTTCAAACTGTAGAAGTGTGTCTTCCAGGTGGAAGTTTTCCTGCTCTGTATAAGAATTTTCTGAACCTATAAGGTGCAATCTCTCTAAATGTTGCTCAGCCAACCAGCCAACATCCAAGATATCAGATTCAAATGACTACAGGTTTGGGTGCAACATCTGACCATGGTTCTGGGATATTATATCTGGACAGGTTGTAAAGTGTATGAACAGTCATTGGGCCACCTGCAGCAGATCTGAGTGCCAAAACTGTCTTGACCAGTATGGGGCTAGCCTGATGACCCATCTGATCTTGGATATTACCCTGGGAATTGAGAGGTTGGAGGCAAGTGGGAAGGTGTACAGGAGTGCTTGAGACCATTGAAGAAGGATTGATTGAGCACCTCCTTGCTTGCTTATATAGTGCATTACTGATGTATTGTCTGTCAAGATTGCATCATGAAATTTTGCAGAATGGGCAGGAATGCCGTACTGGTTATCCTGCTGGCTCTCAGTTCCAGAACATTCATGTGTAGATTCAAATTGTCTTGAGACCAAGGAGCCTTGCATCTGAAGGTGGTTCAGGTTGGTACTCCAGCTTGTTCCTGATGTGTCCAGAGTGTCATTGTCAGGGAGGGGATTGAAAATGTCACCTCTTTCCTTGCGTTCATCAGGTCTAGCCAGCAAGTCAGCTCTCGCAGAACTGGAGGCAGACCTGTGACCCATTTGCTCATATGATATCTGGATGGGGAGTACATGGACTTCAGTCACTGTTGTAAAGCCACAGATGAAGTGTGGCAAGCAGCATCATATACAAGCACACTGACATATGCCCTAAGAGGCCCAAACAAGTGCACACGCTCACCAGTCTCACCTGTAGATCATGCACCACTGATTGAAGTGATTGGAACTTATTCTGTCCACAGTAGGCACCTGCTGATCTGGAGTTGATCAGCGCTCCTATAAACTCTATCATTTGTGTTAGTACGAGAGACTATTTCTCATACTTCACAAGGAATCTTAATGGGGACAACAGGGAAAGGATGCAGTTTAGGCTATCTATGTCTCCTCCTGTCTGCCTCTGATCTGCCAGTTGTCCAGGTATGGGTAGGCTTAGATTCCATTGTTTCTTAGACATGCTGCCACTAAGACCAGGAACTTGGTTAACACAGCTAGTGTCATGGAGAGATCAAAGGGGCAGTATCCTGTATTGATAATGGCTGTGTCTGACTGAATCTCAGGTACTTCTTGTGGGCTGGGTGGATAGCCAAGTGGATGTAAGTATACATCCTGCAAGTCAAGAGCGGCAAACCAGTCCTGAGCTTGGAGCAGTGGAACTATGAAGGCATGCTGAACATGAGACAGTGAATGTATCTGTTGAGTTTTCTCAGATGTAGGATAAGATGAAGATTCCTTTCTTCTGCAGTATGAGAAAATCTTTGCCTCTTTCCCTTGATTCCCAAGGCACCTCCTCTATGGTTCCTAAATGAATCAATGAGGCCACTCTTGTTTGTAATAGCCTTTTGCAAGAAGAGTCCCTGAAGAGGGATGAGAAAAGGGGTGGGTAGGGATAAATTATGGAATTGGATGTGGAAGTCAGAGATGATGATCTCCAACATACATCTGTCTGATGTCAAGGCAGACAATACCTGGTGGAATGAGATGAGGAGGCAGCCAGTGGTTTGCTATCATCCATCTTATAGAAATCTGCAGATGCACTGAAGGAATGAATTGTGGTATCAATGAAGAGGAAGGTTGTTATCCTTTGTTATATCTCAGTTTCTTTTTGTTGTGATATTCCCAGTCTGTGGTAAGATGGTGTGCTGTTTCGGTTAATGCTGAAGCTGAGGACAGTAGGGCTTGCAGTACAAAGGAGCAATGTAAATCCACAGAGCACAGGGAGGCTTTTTGCCTTCAGCAAGTGTTAGGCACTAAGCCATCAAAGGTTAAGTCCTCAATCATAATCTGTAGTTCTCTCAGGATGCCCAATGCCTGGAGCCACTGTGCTCTGTGCATGGTCATGGTAGGGGCCACAAACCTGGCCATGGTGTTCTAGGAGTCCATTGTTACCTGCAGTGCTGTCCATGCCACCAGTTGGCCCTCCTTTACAATGTCTTTGAGCTCCTCTTTACTGTTGAGAGGGAGCTTGGCAAGGAAAGTTATCATTCTGTTCTATGTCAGAAATCTGTACTTGGCCAGCAGGGGATGGCAGATAGCTATTCACAACTATAGCAATGTCACATGTAACTTCCTCCCAAATATTTCAAGACATTTGGAGTCTTTGTCCTTTGGTGTACTCTTGGTTTATTTTTTACTTTTCTTTTACAGAAAGAGAACTAGGGAACCAGAGTTGGGGTGGATGTAGAAGTCCTCAAACCCTGAAAGGAGTACCTGATACCTCTTCTCAACTCATTTCACCATTGGTGGTATAGTGGATGGCATCTGACACAGAGATTATACCGTGTCTAGAAGTCCCTCATTAATGGAAAGGATGATTCTGGTAGGACTAGAAGCTAACAGGATGTTGAACAGCTTGAGGGACTTTTCTGAGATGATCAGTCTCATTCTCCAGAATAACAGCAGTCTTCACGAAGAGCTCCTGGAATGCTTTCAATTCATCTAGTATTAGTGGTGATGCTGAAATTACCACTTCATCTGGTGATGATGAGGAAAGATCCTTAGGACAGGAGACAGAATAATGATGTTTTTGTGCCCCTGGATCCTGTACCTCTTGGTATTCTGGTGTCAGTGGTCTGGCAACAGAAACTACTGGAGAGGGGACCTCTTCCTTGATAGTGGACACTAGCTTCTTGATACTTGTAAAGGATGGCCCCAGTATCCCCAATAAGGCCATGGTGGCATCCTGGATGCATGTGTGTGGCTTGCAGGCTGTTGACCAATGCCAGTCTTGGTTGGCTGGTGGTGGTTGGGTCTGTAGAAGTCTGCAGGTCTCTCAGCTACGCTGTTCACAGATCTCTAAGGGGATGGCTCCCTGCTACAAATCTGCAGGGGAAAAGATGTGCCCAGGTGATGATGAGGAGGAGTAGACTTCCTTTAAGGACAGCACTTACAAATAAGATTCTTCCAGTCCCAGAATCTGTACTGGTGCTATTGTATATCAGTACCAGGGATAAATCTGGTTCAGACTAATCCTCCTTGCCAAAGGCCAGGGTTCGTGCCTAAGGGAGTACCTTCAGAACTTCAGCCAATGTCAGCTGCGTCTGCTGCATCACAATCTGCTGCTTCTTTCCATCTCTCAGTGCCATGCATGGAGGGCTTATCTCTCAATGTTTTGTGTGCCTGTCCTTGTAGAAGGATACTAAACTCCTTCTTGAGCTCCTGCCTGCTCAGCTTTGAGCCTGAAATGTTGATGTTGGCTTTGATACTAAAGCTGGTGTCAGCCTTGGTCCCAGTGCTAGTACTGGTGCTGATATCAATGTTGGCACCAGGTTTTTCTTCAGTACCAACTTCTCCATGGTGGTTTTCAGATGGGGTGCTAGGTGATGCAAGCTTGTCCATTAGAAGGATTTCGGAGCTCATTTCCTCAGAGTCTGATGTGTCCTTCATGTACTGTTCCAGAAGCTGGAGCTTCAGTCTCACACTTTGCGACTTGTGAGGCCTCACAGAGAATGGTATTCATACTAAGCATCAGTCTGGAGCATGGGAGTCTCCCAGACAGAAGAGGCAGCTACTGTGCCCATCTTATAATATGCCAAGCTTGCAGCCTGCAGGTTTTGAATCTGTGAATACAGAAACCCTGTATGGGAGGTAGGGGGTCAGACCAAAGAATTTCGGTTCAACGGTCATTTGATTATTTTGTGGTGGTCAAAACAAAAGATCAACGTGGCTCTGAAGATTCACAGATTCTGGAAGATTTTGAAGGAGTTTAGATTAACTAAAAACTAGTAGGTTAGACACCAGCCAGGTTCTATCTCATTGTCTCAGATGGTGAAGAAGGAACTGAGGGATAAATATGGCAGTTTTATGCCCTTTCCTGGGAGCATGAGGAGGTAGTGGGCACACAAATGGCTCTGATGGACACTGCTAGTCAAGAAAAATCCAGTCTTGCATGCCCAAGGTGCAGTGGGACCCACCACTGACACACACTCAAAGAAGTAGTAATGTTAATATAGGAATAGGGTCTTTGGGATTTATGTTTTGGTTTGTTTCTGCAACAGTAGATTTGTTTTGTAAGACAGAGGCTTTTGTAGGAGCCAGACTACTGCTTGTAGTCTTTGACATTTCCATTTATAAAAAAATATAACCAGTAATTTTTTTGTTCATCTGGTAAGGAAGAAATAAAAAAATGGAGATTAATACCAACCTATATATTATGTGTTCAAAAGCTTAGTGAATTCTTCAAGGTCTGCTGTGGGTCAGATTTCATGAAATAGCGGTAAAAATTCCCTTTTTACCTTGTCTCCATGTGTTCTGAGGAGCATTTGTAAGGTTTGAATTACTAAGTAATCATGAAGAACTCCCCTTTTCATGAGCCTGCAGCTGGGAAATAGAGAGTTTAATATGGAAGGAAACAACAAACTCCATCTCCTCTTTTTTCATCTCTTTGTCATTTTCTTCTGTAGGACCCCTATCCTTCAATTGCTTTCATGAAGGCCCAAGGCAGATTGCAAGGCAAGACTGGGCCCTAATTTTTAAAAATCTTGTTTATTGACTTTTGTAAGAATAAGAACATTACTGTATGTACATTCAAAGTAGAAAAATACAGTTCATTAGTGTATTTGCAATTATTTTTTAAACAAAACATGTATTTAATGCATCCGCAGGCTTTCCTTATAAAATGTGTTCTCATTACCATGGCAGGGTGAGGTACGGAAATGATCACTTCCAGTTCCTAAAAGAGGAAAATATATCAAGAGCATTTATTAAAAATAATTAGATATAAATTATAGTAATCTAGTAGAAATAAACTGTAGCCTCAAAGATAAAATTAGCCTAGTAGCAGTAACCTGGAGCACCTCCAAACCCATTCTGTATATACAGAATAAATGTATCTAATGATTCCATTGGCTTCTATCATTTAATGTGGTACCCATGATTACTCAGAAATACACTCTCCATTTGTATTCACCTTTAATTCTGTTCTAAGTTTCACTCTCAAACAAGACCAGCAGAAATTAAAGTTAATCGCCACTCAAAGTTTAATACATCACAATTTTATAAAAATTTTATAAAAGATTAATTTTATAAAAGAGATTTATTTATATTCATTCTCATCTAACCCATCTGAAGAAAATCTAATATGATGAAGCCGAGGGAACATTCCTGAAACAAGATGCAGGGCACTACATGTCCCAAATGAACCAAGAGTTAACTGTTGCTAAGCTCTGCCCTCTCCCTGCTTGCAGAGGTGCTAAGGAAGGGCTATAAACTGTGAATTTAGAGATGGACTATGAAAAAAATCATGGGACTGAGCTGAATCCTAGGCTAGGGGAGTTTTCTGTTTTTCCATTTCTGCTTACATTAACTTGTTTTCATTTCTAGGTATAAATTTTATCTTTCAATAAAACCTCTGCTGACTTTCTGTGGGGTGTTGTCTGATAAGCCAGGATACAGTTTACAGTTGCTATGTGTGAGCCTGGTAATATCATTTAGAGACCTGAACTGAATCTTGCTTTTTAAGCAGTAGAGACCTGGGAGACTCTGTGTGAAGTGCTCTCAGGCCCGGGAAGGCATGAAGCACCTCGCTTCACCCTGAAGTGATCCTTTTGGCTAATTAAGGACAGGTACTGATGGACTCTGAAAGGAGTCAAGTCCTGGCCTTGAAGGCTGGGAAAACGATGACTGAAATGAAACCTGAGCATGAGAGATTAACTCAAGGAAATAGTTGGTTCCCAGGGCTCCATCAGAAAAATAATGATTCCTGCAAATTGTTCCTGTACATCTGAGATTTTCGCTTATATACTGTCAACTTATCAATTTTATGATTTTATACTTCCTCCCATCACCAGAGTATCAGAGGCTCGGATCCTCAAAGGTATTTACCCTCCTAACTTCAATTTAAATTAATGGGACTTAGATACCCAAATACTTTGGAGGATCTGAGTTTTGCCTGGTAAATCCTAGTAAGAAACCTACAATTTTAGTGGAAACAAGTATATTTAAAAATGTATCACTTTTGTAGCTTTTGCTTTCTTGGGTTTCAAAGACTGTGGCCTAATATCATGATGGTCATCTGATACGTAGCAATACATTTTAGCCTTTTTTCCATTGTCGAACCAAAAAGGAAGGATAGAGATCCTTCAGTCTTTTCCGTTTTCTTTTCTCCCTTGCCTCCCTCTGCACTCCAAATTCAGAATAACTATCCCTCCAACTGAGGAAAACTGGACATGACTCTCTCAGAAACTTGTCAAAATTGCCCTGTACCTCAGGCAGACTCATACACAACAGACTGGAATACCTCAGGTCCTAAACTTGAGTAAGATAGCATCTTTTGCATCCCATGGTTGCTAATGTGCAGCAAGGCCAGTATGAGTGACTACTCCCTAGAGGATCCTACTTGGACTAAGAGGGCATTGGGTCTACGTGGCAGCCCCATGCATGATGGATGGAGATAGCAACTGATCCCCTACTTCAAGAATGACAGGAGTGGAGGTGTGTTGTTTTTTTCTTTGGGCGAGGGAAGAGATGTGAGTTACAAGCCAGCCCAGGGGTTTGGGTTCAGAAACAGACAAAGTATAAAGAATCCCAAAAATACAGATGGGGTGTGGTTCGGCATTCCTTGTGTATAAGTGTCACGGGCTTCATTACAATTTTTAATGTACTAACAATGAAATATCAGGCCCTCATTGTTAACCTTCTGTAAGGGATTTATTGATGAGTTTTAGAAAACCAGAGCTGATTCCTTTGCACCCTAAAGTTTAAATACCAAAGTTTCTTATTACTCAGCTTTCCTGTACAGAATTGCTATAAATAATCCTGAGGTTGGCATGCATATGCTGTTCTGAATCACTTCTGAAATAGGCCACTTTAATTTTCCTGTGCAGAAATGTTCTTCTGAGACCATATTTTGCCCCAGTTCTGAACCATTTCCACTGAATCTAGTGAAGCCTCAGGGTAGTTGAACACTTATGGATGGGTCTAATACCTTAGATTACTTTATACGTTCCTAACTTCGGGACAAGCCTCAGCTGTTCACCATTTTCTGTTCAATATATTGAAATGTATTGTAAACCTGAAGCATAGCCATCTCAAACTGGTAATTTGTGATATAAGAATATGGAAGGTGTGGGGGTTTTGTTTAAAACAATTTCATTTTGGTCCTCTGCTGTAATCCTAGTAAAAAATACATGTATGTCCTGAATATTAATAGACTCAGGGAGCCATTTCTCAATTATATCTACCAGTTATGTCTCCATTTTCTCTTACAAAGGTAAACTTCTCCTAAGAGATAGAGCCTGATTTCTCATCGCTTTAATTGGAAGCAGGACTATGTTCTTGGTCGGATTCTCCAAATATTCAGTTTTCCATCATGAATGGTTGGGTTGCTCCTCAGAATCGTTCTGGATTTGATTCTGGCATTTCAAAATTTTAGCCAATTCCAACATAAATATCCCTTAAAAGACCTGTTTAATATTAACGGTAATATTAATTTAGATCACCATGCTATATGCATTCAAGGAAAGAAATGCACAATCATCAGAATAATCCATTTGAGGAGATGTTTCTCTTCCCCCCTCACCCCACCTCACAGATTCTTTAAAGTTATTTTTAAGAAATACAGTTTTCCTCTGAGACTTTTTCCCTCTTTCCCTATATTTTCTGGATCTCCTTTCTCTGCTGTAGATGCTTGTAACATCTGGGGAAACCATTAATTTTGAATTGCGACTTAGCAGATCTGATCACGTAGTCTATTCATGGACAAACCTCCGACAGAAACCGAGAAAGATCAGAGTGAAGAATTAGGCCTTTCTGGTGATCAGTAAGAAAATAACAGACTTCAAGATTTTGGAAAGTTATGAGAGAAAATCTGTGAGGAAACCTCACTGAGTTTTCCTTTCTTTTGGCCCCATTCAGTGAATTTTGTCATGGATGATATAACCCAGTAATCTCTTTCTCACTTATCTAAGTAGTACATGGACAGTTGGAAGTGAAAACATCAAAGTGGTACTTTTAAACTAGTTCAAAGCTCAAAGTTTAGGTCTGTTATAAATAAATAAAGGATTTTATCAATGCTAGCATCCAATAGAGGACTTGCTGCTGAATTCAGTGGTAGCAGGATCTGACCTACTAACATGAATAAAAATGTTGTCACTTATTTCTCATCCCCTCAAATGTCAATTAAAACAGTATTTTGGAAAAATGTGGACTTTTCTCAACAGTAGTGTGAACCTAATTCAAAATTATTGTGTTAGTTCACAAGGTGCAGATAGGAAAACTGACCAGATTAAAAATAACAGGTACATTAGATTTTTTAAATGTGTTCTGCACTGATAATTTAAGTGTATATTTAAAGGCTAAAAATGAACAGTCAAAAGCCAAAAAAGAATAAGATAAAACAATGAGCACAAGAATAGGCAATGTATTTCATACAGTACATTTGGTCTGAAGCCTCAGAAGCAATTTAAATATTTCTTGATAACATAGCTTCATATCCTAAGACTTGTGGGGAAAAAAAGTACAATATTAAAAGAAGGCCAGATCCTCCCCAGATTTTTCATCTTTTAAGAATTATCTGCTGGGTCTTTCCATGAAAATATAGCGTTACCCTGCCTTGGGATTTAAATCTGAATTCAAATAAGAATACTTCAGGTACACTTCAGCCCCACTCTCTAAGCATTTGTTTATAATATGTCTTTTTCCATCTATTCAGCAATTTTGGTAGGGGTCTTTAAACAGTGTTTTTAAAGAAATTTTAATCTGGAAAACCTACAGATCATTTTTCAGAATCATGATCATGTTTTTCTGTGGACTAAGCTAATACATCAAATACAGGTTGCTTGCTTTGAGTATCTAGGTGCTGTACTTGGTCTGTGAAAATTCAGTGTTGTGTTCATCTCATAACAAAGAAAGCTCTAGCATTCTAGTGGGCAGTGCAGTATTTCTGTACTTGCCGTAGGCCTAACTGTTAATTTTGAAGTCCAGTCACTCTGTGCTCAGCTAACAACATTGTTTACCACAAAATGTTCCGCAAAAACTCCTGCTAAAATTGCTCAGTGGTCAGTCATGTTTTTTTAAATTAATTTTCAGACTGAGTAGCTGCTTGCTGTGAGGACTTTCCAATAGCACGTCTCTCCTGACTGCCACAAGTTGGCCACAACCTTTTGATAAGCAAGAAGTATGTTTTAAAATATGCACTTGTTTAGGTGCATTTTTATTCTGAATGACTTGAACTGATGTTTTCACCCTTTGTCACTATAGAAATGGTTATAAAAAGTCTTACAAATTTCTCATAGGAGAACTGCCTACGCAACTGGAAATGGATAACAGCATACAATAGATCTCTAAGGCAATGAAGAACTACTCGACTGCAAATAAGAAAACATCTCTTCATTACCCAGCATCTAGCGGGTATGTATGAAGCAGTATGTGTGAAAAGACTGATCAAAGGGGTTAACATTAGCAAGCAAGTTAATGAGTAGCTTGCAAATGTAACATTTTCCAGATTTAGCTGAACTTTGGGCCTTAGGATGAAATACACTTTTCCCTGCACTAAGGAATCAAACCTTGTGAGGGAAAATAATCGGGGGCCAATCAGCTGATTGAATTCGGTGTAGAAGATGACCATGCTTTCCTTTAAGGTGCCTCTTGTTGCATCCTTTAATATCCAACAGATTTGCTTTCTTTATGTCTCTTTCAAGTTTACGTTTGACTTCCGGCCCACTTTTCTATAACTGGTAATTTCTGAGAGCCATAGGAAAACTCCAGTCTACCTGAGCCTTTAGGCTCAAGTTCCCCTCAAACTTTAACATGTATAACAATGACAATAACAACAATAATAATAGTTTTATATATTAGTTCCCTCCCCATATCCTGGCCAATAAAGAAACTGAAAGCCAATGAAGACAATCCTATCAAAATTCAAACAGATAAAAGCAAACAAGAAAATCTAACACAAGTGGGGAAAAATAAATGAGAGGGAAGGGTAGTAAATAAAGGATCAATACTGATCTCTTTTTAAAAGATCTCTAGAAAGAAAAGTTTCGGGTATTGTTTCAAAGTGGAGAGGGATGGGCTGAGAGATTTCAAGGCCAACATCTTCTATATTCTAGAGTCCATCATCTAAGGCATGATGATATCTCTAAATGACAGGTAGTGTATGAGGGCAGATGTCTGTCAGGTCAAGGCTGATGCAGGTCTGAGATGAAGCCAGGGAATCTTATTACCTCTGTATCTAGTCATATTTTGCCTATGAGTTTTTTAAAAATTTTTTTTACTAAAACAAGAATTTGATCCGAATCTTTCCCTAAAACTTGCATAAAACTTTTTGGTGGTCTGAAATAGATCTATTAACTTTAAAAAATATTTTTTTATGGTCCTCTGCATTTCCTGAGTTCAGGTAGGCTCAGTGCAGAAGTACTGAAATACTGAGTCAAAACCTTTCCATCCGGTATTTCCACCCCATTAGAAACCAGGAAATGATGTGAATACTGCAAACAAGCTTATTCGCACAAGACTTCCAGTCCAATCTATTGAGTAAAGGGGCTTGAATGAGTTTGATTAAGTTTGCAAATGGTTGCCTCAGTCCTTCATCCTTCCGAGGCAGATAAATTGAATCATGGGGTCTATAAAGAATAAACCTTGCCAGACAAACTTGATTGTATTTTTTGATAGAATTACAAAATTAGCAGATGATGGGAAAGCAGTAGACGTAATATATTTGGATTTCAGTAAAGCACTTGATACTGTCTCATGCAACCTTCCTTGAAAAATTAATTCAGATTGGCTGGGAGAAGAGCACTGCCATGTAGAATGAAAACAAACCCAAAAGATTATAAACAAAGAATAAGAACAAAGGGCAAGATAGACGTGCACATACTATGACACTGCTCCTTTCCCTCAATGTGATGGGGATATCTACCACTGCATTGTCCTGCAAGAGACAAAGGTAGCTGCTAGGTTGCCAAGAGGCTACTTCTGATAGATCTGGCTGTCTCAAGTGGTCTTGAGGACCTTCTGTAGTTCTACTGGTCAGACTTAGTCTAGATAGAGGATGGGTAACCACTGTGGCATGTTGATATGCTTTGGGCCACAGACATATAATCTTTTGGGCCATTGGATAGAGGTGAGACTGGCTCCTATGCAGTTGAGATGGGGCCTAGTCTTCAAGGCTTCAACTTCCTCAGTGCTGTATCCACAAGCAACATTTCTTGAAGTGATGGCATAGCACTGCACTTTATGGGACTTTCCAGCAGGCTGACACTTCAAAAAGAAGGTAGCTGCTTGCGTATTCAAAGAGTCTTTGATTGTACAGGGGTGCACATCTGTCCAGCTGGGAGGAAGAGCAGAATTCCTTTAAAGATGTCTACCTCCTAAATAGAAAAGAGACAGGAATCTTTAAAGCACACATTTTGAGGACAGGCTGGAATTGGTATCCAGAGACCAGTTTGCCCCAGCACTTTAGAGAAGAGAGGGATATCACTCCTGATCCAAAGTGTTCTGATGTGAACTTGCATTACTGCATTTAGTTCTAAGTGTCACATTATCACAAAAATATTGACAAATTGGAGTAAATTTAGAGAAAAACCAAAATAACCAAGTGCTGTTGTGATGGCTTTTGCCATGGGAAAATATTTAAAAGAGTTAAATATGAATAGTTTGGCTAAGAGTCAACTTTGGGGAGTTGACAAGATAACAGTCTACAAATGTTGGAAAGGTATAAGCACAAAGGCACCAATTTTGCCATTCCAACTCAAGCAAATTCCCATTGATTCCAGTAGGACTTTTGCTTGCATAAGAAGTGACAAGATTGAGCCCCAAGGAGCCGAAAACAATTTTGGAGCAAGGTAGCATAACTAGGAAAAATAGGATGAAACCAATAGAAGGAAAATTTAGGCTGAAACACAGGAAAAATGTAATGACAGTGAAATCTACAGGACTACTAGAGTGTAGAATAGTCTTTCAAAGGAAATGGTGGAAGTCTCATCCACTGGGACATTTATATCTAGTCTGGATAAAACAGGCTTTTTCAACATGGCTTGCCCTGGTCTTCACTGAATTCTTGAAAGTCACACAGTGCACAAGGGGCTGAGTGAAGTTTATTCCATAGGAGAGGGGAAACTAGACCTCTGTGTCTGTTTCAGTTCTCTTCTTCCTTTAAGTCTGCCTCTCTCGGTACCTCCATTTTCCTTTCTTTCTCTGTGCCTTTGATTTCATTGAAAAAGGCCAGATCAGCAGCTGCAGAAGAACTTGATTAGTGCCTTCCTCCTGTGCAGAAGCCTTTTCTCAGTAGCATTTATCCTACTCAGTTTCACTTTTCAGACAGCGCCATTGAGAAAGTGTTTCTGGACAAGAACATCCTACAGACCTCAGCTACTGTAAAGGAGGCTGCATCGATCACCTAATCAGGGTGGGTCCTGGGGAGGCAAACTACTGATTCGATTATCTCAATTCAGCTGTTAATTTTTGTTAAATATCAAAAGCCTGAATCTAAAAATCCACTGTTTTGTGGAGACCTTTTAAGACAAGTTTCAAAGGCAATTTTTTATTGGTTATTATAAACCCCCTTGTAGACGGAAAGCTTTAAGTTTTAACATATAAATACAGTGTCTAAAATTCCTTTTTGGATTGTGAACCTATTTTAAAGCAGGATGGAAATGGGTTTACAATCAGCCTCTTGTATAGAGCATCCATACTGCCAGAGTCCAAAATGATATCACTTTTTTGTATTAGACATAGCCCACAGTGGGGTCACAAATGCAAATTATTTGAAAACACTGGACCTGACTCTTCAATCTTTATTCAGACTCAAGGTTCACTGAAAGCAAAGGGGTTTGAAGAACAGCAGGGTTCAGGCCCTTAATTTTCCAATATATTTTACTGTCTATTATTGCTAGGACTGGCTTCTTACATTTTGTCCATTTCAACAAGTAAAACGGATGCAGTTTTATCTTAACTTTTACTGTGATTCTAATAATACTTAGTACTTTGTGAGACCATATGGAGCTACCTATCCCGCCATCTTTTCCCCAGGAAGGACTGACTATATTCTCAGTCACTTTTAGTTAAGTCTGGACAATGTTGAGAACTTTTCTGATTTGCTAGAGGTTTGTGTTTTTTTAAACTTATTTTCCTCAGTCTTAGGTCAGGCGAGGGATTTTGGGGGAATAGGAATTAATTTAGCAATAGGGAATGGGTGACTCAGGGACAGATGGCTAGTGAAAACAGTAAGTAGGTAGAGAAGAGTTTCTTCCCACTCCTGTTTCTGAAAAGTGACAGGAGGGCAGTATGAGTCAGCCATGGTGTTGCTGGCTTGCTGGGGTAGCTGGACAATGAAGAAGAGAGAGGATGATTTGGGGAATTTGTTTTTTTTTAAAGTATCTCCAATGACATAAACAGTAAATGTAATTTACAGATAGATGTCGGATATATTATGCTTACTTAAATGTATATTATTGTCTTGTCTGTTTAGAATGCAAATTCTTCAGTGATGGGACTATCTCCCTCACTGTCTGCACAGAGCCTAGTGCAATGGTGTCCCAATGCTGATGGGACCCCCTAGGAGCTACCATAATACAAATAATAATTATACAGCATTTTTACTCTTCAGAGGACCATTTAAACACTAATTAACCTCTTTATCCCTGTATTCTTTACTATAAGTATGACATGTAAAATGCACCAAGCAGGAACAGAAAGAGCTAAGAAAGATTGCACAAGGCCACAGAATCAGTATCAGAGCCAGAATTAGAACACTGGAATCCTTAGCTCTCATTTCTCTGTTCAGAATACTAAAGCCAATCTTTCTCTGTGGCCCCACTGACATTATAAATATGTGTATCCTGAAATATTTCTTCCAAATAGTTTGCTGTAACTAAGTTGTATTGGTGGGTACAGTGTAGATGGAGCTTTTTAAAAACTCATTGAAAACTAGAGCTGAACACGTAATTTGCAATCAGCAGTTTATTCATCCAGTTTCACTTTTTTGCCCCTTTTGTGGATTGTTTATGAACAGATTGTAAAATTCTCAAATGTATTCATTATTCAGAATTATTCCCAAATTTCTTCACAATTTTTGGTCTGAAGATGATTAATAAACCAATATTCACAGCTTGAGCTCTGTTGATTAGTTATATAAGTAACATGATAAGTTTCTGTTCCTTGACTGGATGACTTCAAGTTACTAACAAATAATGTGAATTGTGAATATTACAATAAAACATATCATTCAAAATTTGCACCATGGTAGTACGTTAGATACGTCATATGGTGTCATTTTGGTTCCTTCATTGGATGACTTAGGTAACTAACTTATATTGTAAATTTTATAATTGAATGTACACTTCAAATTCATTTTTGATTAATACTCAAGCAGTCAAACTTAGGATTCATTTTTCATGAATATTTCAAACCAGTGAAACTCAAATGTTCAATTTTTACAGCAAGCAATCACAAAAGGATCATGAACACCACTGAATAGAAATTTGCTTTCTAAGTCAAGCAAATGTTTTACATTAATTGCTAATCTCCATTGAAAACTATTCTCACCCACTTAAAAAAGTTGCATATGACCCACACAGGCTAATACAACCACACTGCTTGAAACAAGAAGTGTTTCAGGACCAGAGACATTTTTGTGGGACTTATCATTATGTGGGCTGTGGTACATTTTAGTATGATTCCTGGATATATAAGAAATCCCCATTTCTGTAGCCGATTCCCATAACGTGGGAATGTTTTCTCATTTCTGTACTTGAGCACTGTTTTCAAGCAGGAGCACTTACTTTAGGAGTTTTTAAATTTTGAGATTTGATACTCTTGCAGGCCAGTCCTAGCACAAAGAGATTCCTGCATGCAACACTGCCAGTGCGCTTCAGACTTGGCATACAGGGGACACAATTACAAAGTTCCGCTGGTTTGAAAAATTCTGCTGGTTCTTTATACTTAAAACAGTAATTCTGTTAGAATGAGTCAAGTCTTTCAACCAGGAGAAATTTTAAGGATGTCAATTTATGTCACACTTTTTATCTGCAAGCTTGGGCTCCTTCTGAGGGGAGACTGCCAAATGCGTTCAATTGTGTGGGAAGTTATTTTGTGCTGGGGCAAATGTCACTTTAAGCACTTTAGAGAGAGACAAGATGGGTGAAATAATATATTTTATTGGACCAACTTTTGTTGGTGAGAAAGGCAAGCTTTCAAGCTCTTCTTCAGGCCACTTTGTCTCTCTCACCAACAGAAACTGGTCCAATAAAAGATATTACCTCACCCACCTTGTCTCTCTAAGATCCTGGGACCTACACGACTACAACAACACTGCATGCTTTAAGCACTGAGCAGAATACAACCCAGAAGAGAAAGGCTAGTAGAGCATTAACCCTTGTGTAACCTAACCACCTCAAAACATTGCAAGGAACATCCCTTCTTTGTGACCATATTCATTATATCATTTACCAATGCAGTAGAAATAGTGAATCAGGCTATCACGAAGGACTCCCACATTCAACTGCAACCCGTGGGCTTCCACTCCCTAAACTGCTGGAGCAAACAGCAACAGAGAGATCATCCATTAGGATCCAGTTGTGTTATCAGCAAGTTAAAAGTGTATGGGTTGGATGAATGGACTATAAAATGGATAGAGAGCTGGCTAGAGCAAAGGGCTCAATGAATAGTGATCAAGGGCTCCATGTCTAGCTGGCCACAGGGGTCGGTCCTGGGGCCGGTTTTGTTCAACATCTTCATTAATGATATGGAGGACGGGGTAGATTGCACCCTCAGCAAACTTGCAGATGGCACTAAGCTAGGGGGCGTCGTAGATACCCTGGAAGATAGGGATAGGATATAGAAAGACCTAAACAAATTGGAGGATTGGGCCAAAAGAAATCTGATGAGGTTCAACAAGGACAAGTGCAGAGTCCTGCAGTTAGGACGGAAGAATCCCATGCACAGCTACAGACTGGGGACCGACAAGCTAGGCAGCAGTTCTACAGAAAAGGATCTGGGGGTTACAGTGGATAAGAAGCTGGATATGAGTCAGCAGTGTGACCTGGTTGCCAAGAAGGCTAATGGCATATTAGTCTGCATTAGTAAGAGCCTTGCCAGCAGATCACAGGAAGTGATTATTCCCCTCTATTTGGCATTGGTGAGGCTGCATTTGGAGTGTTGTGTCCAGTTTTGGGAGCCCCACTACAAAAAGGATGTGGATAAGTTGGAGAGAGTCCAGCGGAGGGCAACAAAAATGATAAGGGGGTTGGAGCACAAGACTTATGAGGAGAGGCTGAAAGAACTAGGCTTGTTTAGTCTGCAGAAGCGAAGAATGAGGGGGATTTGATAGCAGCCTTTAACTACCTGAAAGGGGGTTCCAGGGAGGATGGAGCTAGGCTGTTTTCAGTGGTGGCAGATGACAGAACAAGGAGCAATGGTCTCAAGTTGCAGTGGGGGAGGTCTAGGTTGGACATTAGGAAAAGGTTTTTCACTAGGAGAGTGGTGAAGCATTGGAATGGGTTACCTAGGGAGGTGGTGGCATCTCCATCTTTAGAGGTTTTTTAAGCTGCGGCTTGACAAAACCCTGGATGGGATGATTTAGCTGAGGATAGTCCTGCTTTGAGCAGGGGGTTGGACTAAATGACCTCCTGAAGTCCCTTCCAACTCTAATATTCTATGATTCATCAGTCCATGCCACAATGTTTCCCAGCCTAATTGCAATCCTTACTTTTTCTTTTCTGTTTCTATTCCACTCTACTTCACCTATGTACTGATGCCCCACACATTGTTACAGTATGTAAGTGTGTAATTTTGTAACAAATCTTACAAAACACCTTACAAATCTTACAAATACATGAAAGGAAATTTGGGGGAGGGAGCAGGGGAATTTAATCTTGGTTAGAAAGTATCTTAGATGATTTTCAGTTTTCAGCCACAAATGATTGTGGCTGTTTTTAAAAATATGATAGTCTTTGCAACAGGATGCTAGGGCTACAAATGGTAGTAAAATTGTATGATCTAATTCCCATTTCTGTCAATGAATTAGTGGTATTAAGGATATGGTAAATTCTTGTAATTGTTGTACTCTGCTGGCTGACAATGAAGGGTGGCATGTTGAGCGTCAATGCCTCTTCTAAGGGGTAGTTTTGTAGACATTGTTGAGCCTGCACTTTGTCATAAAACCTATGGATCTTTTACATCAGAATCAGGGTCAGACTCAAGAAAATTCCCTGGTGAAGTAAAATTGGAATTAATACTACCTATCCAGTGTATGCATGTGTTATGTTGGGTAACAAGACATGACAGATATAAATGCTTGGTTTCCCATCAGGTACAGCAGATCGACTATTTATTTATTTTAGATCTGTTTGCATGAAGATAGCATATATGCCTCATTCAAAAGTAAAGGGTTGTTTTTTTATTAGTGAAATTTAATGCAAAATTTCTCCATTTCATTTTGGGTGATGGAGATAAAGGATGGAGGAAAGCAACTGCAAGAAGGGTATAGCTGGAGCCCTGTTGTGTCTATGTCTGAGGACAGCTAAGATAAAATACCAAAGGACATCTATATGTAAATAGCTAGACCAGCTAATATCTGAATATATTTGACACTTTTAAAGGTTTAAATATGTTTTACAATTTTTATTTGCAGAATTTTCAAGACCATGAATATTTTTGCATTTAACCATGTAACAATGGGGAAAGTCACATTTACACAGTATTTTGTGCATGCAAACTTTCAAGGAGAGGCAGAATAGGTAGAGGGGCCACACTTAAAATTGACCTTTTCGTGGGAGAGGCAGAGTGAAAACAAACTAATTATTTATTCCTTACACACACACACACGTACTCTGTACAGCTATCTTGTGCTAAGGGAGAAGAGGTAGAAGGAAGCAATCAGGAGGGGAGTGAAGAGAAGACTGTAGAGTAGAGAAGAGTCGTGAAGAGTAGAGAATCTATATTAAAAGCATACACGTGAAAGAGAATATACATGATGTAGGCTATGCATAGAGTTCATGACAAAGTGACTGAACCTCAAGAGCAGCTGAAAAGGTGCATGCTCAACCCTGCTGGTAGCTTCCCAATTCTGTGCTTCCCCAAAGAGTAGGGCCATCACAGTTGGCACCAATAAGTGTATGCACCTATGGCACAGAGGAAGATCTTGGGGCTTGGTTCCCATCAGGATCTCTTCCCAATGTTATTAGTATGTAAAGAAAACATTACAGATGTGATGGGGTCAGGCTGTCCATGCACATACAATTGCATGGCTAAAGGTTATCCAACAGATGTTTAGCAGTATCTACCAAGAGCAATAAAAGCAGCAGCAAAGCTAGACTTTCTCCAGAAGTCATTACCATAGCTGGATCAGAAAATAATGGGAGTTTCATTGACAGATGATGATCCTGTTCCCACATCCCACCCAACCTCAGCATTTAAAAATGCACCATGAAAAGTCACACCCAACTTTAACAACAAAAAGGCAAAAATTGAAGCAAAAAATTGTCCTTAAAACACTGAATTCTCATGAAAGATCTGTTCCCACAAGGGTTAATTTGGAGTGCTCTCAGTTTCAGAATGAATATTCCGTAAAAATACCCTAAATAGCAGGGGCGTGCACAATGGGAGGCGAGCAGGAGCATGGCCCCCCAATAATCATCAGGTGCACAGAACTCCTCCAGGGCCATGGAGGGAGGGGGGAAGGGTGAGCTCCTGCGGGGGCCAGGGCAGGGAAAGAAAGAGCGAGCTCCTGCCAGAACTAGTGCAGAGGAAATGAGGGGAGGGAAAAGCAAGCTCCTCACGGGGGCACAGAATGTGCCCCCCAAAAGGTGTCAAAGTTAAATGTCTGCGTATACCCCAACAGTGTAGTAAGAATCAAGTCCACTAAACACCAGTAATGACTAGTTAGTTAAAATACAGTGCTGGGCCAAATTCTGATCTCATTTAAATGGGTGTAGCTCCCAATTCACCTCATTGTTGAGGGTAAACTCTCATGAAAAACACATTGCATGATACCAGGAAATGATTTCTGGACAACAGTGGGGGATATAACTAAGCCATTTCAGACATTTCTAACACAATGAACATATATTAAATTATATAAGAAAGATATGTGCTTTAACATTTCCTTTTTATTTTGTGGGGATTGAAACTCTTCTTCCATAGGTGGGCTTATACATTTACCAGGTTTTTGAGTTCTGACCAGTTTGCAGCATGTTATATTCAGGCTGTATGATCTCAACAGGAGAGCACAGAAAGGGAACAGACACAGAGGATCAGAAGCAGTCAGGGAACATTAACTGCATACATGCATAATTATTACTACAGTGACCTGATGGAAATTCTGCAAGGAATTCAGAATGTTTCTGTGTACAAAGAACATTAAGAATCAAGCCTTTCTTGATCTGGTTTGTGTTTGCAGACATATTTTATCAAGTAGATATGACAAATAATATAAATTAATACTAACAAATAACAATCCCTTGCATTGCTATCAGACCTTTGAGCAGAGGGTGCCTGGGTGTTCTGATAATGAAAAAGCACTATAATTATATATTAAATCAAGCTGAATATCTCCACTTTGTGGTCCAGAGAAAACAGTAAAAAAAGAACACAAAATGGAAGATGAATGTACTCCCACTGCCACAATCTGCATTGTGGACTGTTTTGTGTGTTGATTTTGTACTATTAAGAAACTATTGAGACAAATTAAGGCGGAAGAACACCAATGCACTTTAACTGATATGATTCCTTTCCACACTGTGAATAATGTATACAAATTAAATGTTGTCTGACAACTTAATATGACTGACAGGTCAGATTTGTGGATGGTAGGTTATGGAGTTTCAAGATATGCTGAAATTAATACAACACAATCCACTGATCCATGGTTTTATAGCAGCCTGTCTCAGTCTAAGGTCAAACCAGAAAAGTTTTCTGACAAGTGCTGTAGGTCTGATTCCCTGCTTTTGCTGTCAATTCAATGTTTAGCTAAATAAGTATGATATAAGCAAGAAGATACTCCAAAAGCAAAATGTAAAAACTACTAATTAAAAACAAAAGTTATGGTAACGTAAGTGTCTTTAAGTTTTGCAATAATCCTTCCAGTACTTTTGCATCCCAAAAGGCTCCAGATGTGACCAGCCACTGCAAAATGGTAAGTTGTTTATCAGCATTCTACACTGCAAACTGGTACCTGTAATTTCACTCTCACTTTGCATCAGCAGAATTAAGATACCTAGAAAAACCCTACCAAGACAGGTTTCTGTATATTAATATATAAACATTGATAGTAAAATGTCCAGTCTGTCACCCTCAAGGTGAAGTACACAGCATCAGATTCTTCTTCCTTGTGTACTATTCGTGTGTGGTATGATAGAATTGCTTCTTTCTATGGGATCTCAAGGGTAGCTGTCTCAAGCAAAAAGAGAAAATGAAAATATACCAGCTACTTGACAGCACTGTTATTAAACAACTGATTTTCTTCTGCTCTTTCAAAGACCACCACCCAATTTTTATTTTTTTTTCTGTTGTGGCCACAGGCATCTAAGCATGGTCTCTCCCTTGCCCACCAACTCTTTTTGAAAGTCTAGGTAACAACCTCATTAAGCACTGACCTAATCCTGCAATTTTTACTTGTGTGAGTAATCGTTACTCAAGGAGTAGTCCCACTGAAATTACAGGATTGGGCCCTACATATGTGCAATTACTACTACATTTTATTTTTTTTAAAACTGCCTATTTGTACCAAACACTCATTATTCCTTTGGTGTTCTGACCTATTTACATCTTCACTTTATCCTGGAAGAGGGAGACTTTTGCGGCTGGGCTGCTTGTTTTTAAAAACTGACACTAGCTTCTTCACTTTGTTTCACTGTTTTTGAGTATCACCAGTGAGGCATTCTATAAAAGAAGCCACACTGTACTTCAGTGACAGATACATTTGCAGAAAGTCACCTCCTCATTTGGGAGAAGTACATGCCAGTTAATATAATAAAAATATAGCTCAGCTTATGTAAGATATTATACAAGTCTTTTGCTTTTTGGCTCCGCACTCTCACCAACAATTAATAATAATTAAATATGAAGATACATTAAAATGAACTCAGAAGCCAAACAGGTATAATTTAAGGTGGACAAAGAATTCTTAACTCCATCCTTTGTGCATTAGTATTCTAATATTGTGCATATGGCCTGGTCCTGAACTATTGAAGTCAATGGGAGTTTTGCCATTGAGTTCAATGGAAGCAGAATTGTATCACTGATCCAAGCATCACACAAACTTGATATTATTACCCTGTATTCCACTGTGCTCCATTAATGATTTGTAATTTATTTGCTACAGTTTGCAATTTATTGGTATTGGGATGTGAATGGTTGAGTGAGTTCTAGGCTCAGCATGTAAAATAAAGTGCCCAGGGTCAGTCTAATCTTAAAAGTCTCTGTTTTTCTAATTTTTCTAAGAGGAGAATATATGGAAATTGCTCTTTTGGGCAAGTTCTGCCAACTATCTCTCCTCCTGATGGGTGCAATTTTGTGGGTAAGAGCAGAATGATTTCAGGTAATGTGGATCTCTCATATGAATTACACACACATCCAAGTACAAATAGCATGAGGGCAGAATAAATATATCCTTTATTGTACTTTCCAGCTTAGCTGGTATATGATGCAAATGGGCATTTAAACATAATAGGATTTGTATTTTCTGAATCTTTATTAAAAGCCCCAGGCTATTGTTAATATATGGCCAGGTTGGGTTTTTTTGTTTAAATTTATTGACGATAGTGAGAGTGATACACTGCATTTCCACATTAAGAACCTAATTCAAAAACCACTGAAGTTAATGGGAGTTTTTCCAGTGACTTCAGAGGGCTTTGGATCAGACACTAAATCCAGGGTTTATAACTTGCCAAATAGGAGACCTCTTCTTGCAAACCCCTTCTCATACACTTTTCACATATATATAGATTTGCAAGACTGGGCTTTAGTTTTAAAAAAGAAACCTTTTTTTTTTTTACTGTAGCAGCTCAAAAAAAAAAAAAAAAATCACCCGCAGCCAGTAAACATCTATTTTTTCCCATCCCCTCATTCCTATAGCTTAAATAAAACCAAATACATTTAAAACGATGGCTTTATTCTGTCATCAGAAAGATATGTGAGTGAGAATTGCTGTGTATCTTGTAAAAACAGCACTACACTTGCACATGCATGTGTAGAACTGTTACTGATTTTACAAGATACATGGGAATGTGTGCCTGCTTATCTAAGGGAAGAAGTGAGCTCAACGTTTACCAAAAAATAAAAAAATTCACCCTCTGGCTGAGATCTTGCCTGCCAAGTTTTAGCTGTGTATTCTTTTTTTGAGGCATATATTCTCATCTTCTGCACCAAGAGGTGAATATACTCTTTCATTTACAGAGATGATTTAGGAACAAATTTCACTCTCATTTACATCTCTGAAAACCTAATGAGGCTATGAATCAGGGTAAGAATATAGTCAAAGTCAATGGGGTTGGATGGGTCAAAATGAGAGCAGAATTTGGCCTAATAGCTGAAAGTATAAACTAAAGACTGGCCAAAGTGGAACATAACATCAGAACATAAGCCATGAATTAGATGAGGTTCAAATTCACATTAGGATCTGAACTTCATGACTGAGGCCTATATTGGTAACAGCAGAACAAAAACAACAAATCCAAACAGCCTTGAGCTTTGATTCCATTGGTTTGACTCTTTGGTTCTGAACTATCTATAAACCTTTGAAAACAGAGAAAATTAAAATGCTGACTGACCTCTAAACCAAAATGGCCAACTAAAACAATTTTAAGTTGTCTGAAAATCTTTGATGGGTGGCCAGAAATTCAAAGTTCAGTTAAAATATCTCTGATATGATGGCGATAAACACATTTTTTACACTCTCAAGTATGACAGTTTCATGTACACTATTAACAAAACTAATTGGTTTTCCTGAAATGCATAAATAAAAATATGTTTTATGTTATTTTGTAAGGAAGCTAACATAATAGTTGCACTATGGATATGAAAATATTTCATATTTTACACAGCTGGGCCTGATGAAGCAGTAGTTGTGCATTGACTTCATTGGGAGTTTCAGGGCTGCAAATCTGGGTATAGTGTTTGAAAGAGCAAACTTTTTTAACTTAGCTGAAATGTAATGTGAATTCGCTTTTCATTCCTTAGAATTATTCCTTGAGAAAGACAGACTGCAGTTGGTAGTATGTACCTAGGTAATGCTTAGTATGTTGTTTTCTAGCTATTACATCTTTAAGTTTCTAGGAGTGTGCTTTCTGGAGAGGCAGCTGCCATTTTGTGAACTGAAGATGGTGCAGCATATGTTACAAAAGAGATATACTACTCTCCGTATCTCTCTCTTACATAGACACTTTACTTTTGTCTTTTTTTATTAGTTATTTTCCTTTAATAAAAATAAAAGTAATTCAGACTGAAAGAACACAGTTTCACAGTAAAACAGAACAGATAGCTGAACAACTGATAAAAGGTATAGCCTAACATCTAAGTGTTAAGTGAGCCGAGACTGCAGAATCAGGTCCTGACCAATTAAGCTGTAAGCAGCTTATCTTTTTATTGCTTATTCTATGGAATACTTGCCTGAATATTAAAGAAAATAAAACATCAGTCACTAAAACAGTAGTTGTTTTTATTGGAAAATATTAAAACAAATAGTAATGTTATCATATATAAACTTTACTATCAACCTTCAAGGGGAAAATGATTTCTGATGAGTGGAAACATAACATCAGGAACATTTTGTCTTATAAATATTATTAATACTGAGATGATGCAAGTATTGAGATTGCTTAATTTAATTTTGCTGACAGAACACGTAATGAGAATCTATGGAATATACAGTATAAACCCATTGTCTTGTAAGCAGAGCTAACGTCTCCAAACTGCACAGCAGCAAATCCATGATTTAATTGTGAAGCTCTTTCCTCACAGGCAGCATTAGTTCCATATACCACGGATGTTAATTATGTTTATATTATAGAGACAAAAACTTAATTGTTATTTCTTTTTTTAAAGGTGAACAGAGACACTTTAAAAATAAAACAAAAAATCTATTTAAGTTTTCAAAACAGTAACAGAATATACATGTAGATTAAAGAATTGCAAATAAATAGATTTTAAAACGAAAATGACTGGTAATAATCTTCTCCTCTAGATATGTGACAAGACACAAGTTCAAAGAAAATAGAGAACTTTGAACATGAAAATTTGTGTCTAATTTTCTTGTATCCCTCTATTGGCTCAATGAAATCTCAACACACTGAAACATTTGAAACACAGGTGGATTTTAACATTAGCTTTTGCAAGAGGCAGAATACAAGGGGAAGAATAATAAAGGATTTAAGAAACTGAAATTTGTTGCCAATACTTAATATTCAGAATTCTCAAGCTTGTTGGTTAGTTTATGATTGGACAAAAAAGGCCATTTATTTGTATTTATTTATTTAGAAATTATATATATAAAAATTAGTGTTCCCCACTGCTTACAGTGGACTGAAAAAAGTATGTGGGGGGAGCTGTACCTGGGGGGAGCATCAGCTTTGGTAAGATAGTGCTTAAAGCACTTCTATCAGCAAACCAGCTTAATTTTTCTTTTTCTTTTTTTCTTTCTTGGGTTGTTTGGGGGTTTATGTTTGTATGTTTTTTGGGACAGGGCTGCAGGGGAGAGAACTGGGGGTGATGGTGGTTGTTTTGAGCTCGTCTGCACTTTAAGCACAGGTCAAAGCTTCCTCGCTGAATGATATTATATTAAACAGAATTAGACATCCAGTGCAAATACTCATATTAATGAGTTCAAATTGGACTTTCCACAAATGTTCTCCAATATTTGCTTACAATATACTGTTTCTATAAACATTCCTGTCAGTAAACCTATTAGATAAAATATTTACAGAAAGCAAATAAAGGGACATATAGGTAGCCAAATCAAATTCAACTTTGTGTCCTGGTAAATACTTGTGGAAACATTTTTAAGTATGTCCCCAGCTCTGCTAAATAATGAGAGTTCCTCTGTATGAGACTCAGTGATATACCAACAAATAATATATATTAGAACCTGAAAACGTTACCCAAAATAGTTTTTCTGTATATAATTACACACACAAAAACTACTTTAAAAGAACATTGTAAAGGTTGCAAAGTCAAGCACTCAAAAGCTAGGAAATGCCAGAATTAAAGTTACCTCTGTACTGTAATTTGGCTCCTTTGTGCATATACATTATGATACAGTTTAATTACACAATCACTACACTACTTTTTCCACAGGACCCCTGCTTCATTTAGTGTACAGAATGGCTTGTGCTCACTTATCAGTAGCTGTTCCATATTTTGTTTCATCCCCATTGTTTAATAGATGGCCCTAGACCTTATTTACTGCACACTATTCAAATCCTGCTCTGAAGACAAAAATCAAGACGTTGTCTGAGTGAGTAAGTGATTCCCTGTTGCTGCTGCATTGGACCATGCTTGTGCTTGCTTCCTGTACTCTGTACCCACCCTATTCCTCATTCCAGCTCCACTCCTGGCTCCTGCCTCACCCTGGCCTCTGCTCCTAGTTCTCCTTGTACTCCTGCTCCATGCCTCTCCTCCAGTTTCTGCCCTTATGCATCGCTTCTGGCCATCAGTTATCAGTCCTGGCTCTGACCCCTAGCTCTGACTTTCCGACTCCAACTTTTGGTATCCGACCCCATTTCCAACCCTCACCTTCAATTCCTGGCTCTGATTCTGGCTTGACCCTGGCTCTAATAATTGGCAGTTGACTCTGGTGCTGACCTTTGACTCCATTCCCCAACCTGAATGTTGCTCCTCCCACTAGTCCTGACTCCTGCTCTGACCACTAGGCGAGACCACCTATGCTCCACAACACCACCTCGCAGACCTCTGCCACTTGATCTAACAGAGAAACTGATAGCATTAGTAGGCGGTTCTCCTTTATGTGGACCAGCACTAAAGAGGAATGAGTCACTTTCCCACAAATATTTGCTGACAGCATGATGAGACTCCGGAATCCTGGGTTCAATCCCAATCTCTAGAGGAGAGTGTGCGCTAGTGGACACTGACTCTTCTCCCCATTCCCCACAAGCATGACCACTCCTGCTTTATCCCCTGCAACCTGGTCCTGTCTATCTCGAGACAGAATGTGATAACTCAAGGTGAAATTTGACTAAGACAAGAGGACTAATATTCCTTTTGTGAAAAGTGCCATAGGACATTTATATAAATACAAATGGTCAGAACCTTGGTTATAAATCTCAAACGACAGATATACCGCTCGCAGCACAGTGCCTGCTAGTGCCATGCTAAGGTTTGACTGAGGAAACAAACTGCCATTTACTGACTCAACAGTACCACCTCCTGCTATTCCTATATTTTCATTGGAAGTCTGACCAGGCCCTACCCTGCTTATTCTGAACTCTGCTATCTACTTTTTTTTTCCCAGTGCAGCAGTGTTTTCAAGCAAAATGCAGCTTTATTTTGAGTCCATTTCAGAAAAATCACTGTGGGCTTCCATCTTACGGAAATCTGTGAGAAGCAATGGAAATCTCTAATTTTGAGAAGTTTGTGGTATGGAAGCCAAACCTATTTTTTTTACTAGCTCAAACCTTAATTAGCTCTTTGTTTATTTTGATTAATTTGTTCTGTGTTAATGGATATTTACTGAATAAATGCTGGAGAAAAACAAATATTTGTTCCGAGACCTTTTCTTTTCCTTTGAATTTGGTGATGCATTTTTGAAGCACATGTTTCCTCCATCCCTCCTCCAACAGTGACATGCATAATCTGTACTTCTCCATGCTCACTTGGCAGAAGTAAAACAATTTCCATCTCCCACCCCTCCTATCTTTCAGTAAGAGCAGTCAAATGAATTTTCACACTTCACTCAATTGCAAAAGTATTACAGGCACATTGAGAACATTAGACTCATTTTGCTTGCAGAATAAAGTATTTTTGGTATGAAATAAAATGTATAGTATATAAAACTTATCTTTGTAAATGAAAAAATAGCAGAGTAAGGGAACACTACATATATTCAACTTTAAACATACATTTGGAAAAATAGAGACTATCCAAAGCAAGTATTTGAAAGACAAAGGGGAAAGAACTGCTTAGTGCATGGCTGAATGTGCTGTGCAGGGATCAAATAGGAAAATATGCATAGCTCAAAGGTGGTACAATGCAAGGCATAATCTAACACTCACCTCAGTTTACACAAAGATCCCTATGATGTGGTGCAGATTTATCTGTATCATTCTACTTGCCAGCTGTTAGGAAAAATGCACCATAAATTAAAAACATCAAAGTATGCTTTCTGGTGCCCCAGATTAGCCTTTTTAAAAAACTTATTGTGGAAATCCTACAAGCCCTATAATGAAGTCTGTTCTGCTCAAGATGAATATGAGTGTAACTGCCCTGCATATGGAGAAGAGAATGGAACCTAAAGGAAAAAGTGTAATAATTTAAAATTGACTCAACTCACCAGCATAAATTACCATGTATGCTCATAACATTATTTTCAGTCTGTATACCAAGCTGTCTTAAAATATTTGGACACTCTAGTCAAAGTTAATATTTGTACATTCAGCTGTGGAAATTAAATCTCAGGGCAGCATATCACAAATGAAATGAGATATTCAACATTAGTGCATGCACCATGTGTACAGACTCCTACGAGAAGTTGTCCTCGTCTCTGTAATCTGTTCAAATGCATATATGAAGCAATAAGAACACCGACTCACCGTGGAGAATGAATATTTCTCCTCGATAGGTGAAAGCTCACTGTGACATAAGACAATATCCTGGATAGGCCTTATTGAATTAAGTTTAAGTATTTTAGGAGTCCACTGTATTAAAAATGGAAATGTTGAGGGATTGCATTTAATTCCATAGAAGAGGGGGACAACAGACTTCCAGGAACTAAGAACAGTGGGGGTGGTTATGCAAATTCACTCAGGTTTTAACACCTCCAGAGAGCTACTACCATGTGGAGAGAGGATCTCATATAGTGGTTCAAACAGGATTCTCCAGGGACCAACAGACCAAAAAAAAAAAAAAAGGACTTTTGGATAAATAGCCTGAGTTAAAACTGACTCTGGATCTTCTTTCTTATCCAGCAAACAGACAAGCCTCTTAGGGAAGAG